>JAOPSE010000021.1:29027345-29296852 GCA_029449295.1 Zea luxurians
GGGGGCTATGTGCAAGGGTAAATGGGGGTAGATAGGGTTGTAGATGGGGGTAGACGACTATAACAATGAGGAGGCGAACGCGGCGTGGCTCCCTGCTTGACGGCGAGAAGGTGAAGGCACTGGTGAGCTCTGTCTTCAGCACGACAACGACCCCGAGTTCCCAGTCATGGTGAGGCGTGCGCTCTGCTTGATGACGAGCGCAGCGTAGACCTCTGGCATACAACGAACAACGGAGAGGTGTGTCGCGGCGAGCAGCACTCGGCGTGGTGCGATGCTTCTTCCCAGGGTGACGACGAGGGCGAACGCTCTAGGTGCTCGGCGACAAGGGCCCCATATGCGACGACGACGCGGGCGCGGATGCGGCGTCTCCGTCGTGGGCACGACACATAGATGGCTGCATGCGGTAGCAGCAAGGCGCGAGAATGGTGGATGACGGTGGTGCGAGGCTTGTGTCCGGCCGGGCGCCCGAGGCACGGCCAAGGCGAACTCCGGCGAGGTGAGGGGCGTGTATGCGTTGTCGCTCGGCACGGTGAGGTGCTGCATGGCGGCCTCGGCAGCTCCGGCGAGGCGTGGCCTCGGTAGGGATCCCAGCGCAAGGATGAGGTGAGTGCACGGACTGGAGGCGCTCGGTACGAGCAGAACTCGAGGCGCGGGGTCCTAGCACACGGTGGGGCGGCAGGTCAAGCTTGGCGTGGTTGATGTGCATGTTGAGAAAGAGGAGAGGGGGTGGGGCTAAACTATCTAGATAAAGAAAGTGGAGGACATGGTGTTGAGTGGTTCCGTCTCTTGGGGAAGATGAACAGGGTGCCGGTGGGCCCATGGCGTAGCATGACGGGTAGGGCAGGGGCTGGCGGGGTGCGCGTGCGCCCACGCTACACGTGTGTCGTGCGAGTGTGCGGTTTGCGGTGGGGCTAGGGCGCGTGAGTTGGCGTCCGGGGCCCGTGGGTCAGCAGCGGGCGCGGTGGCTGGGCGGTTCTCCCACATGCGTGCAATGGGCCACGAGCGAGCGTAGCGTGCCGCACGGGCGTGTAGGCTAGGTGGAGGAGCTAGGTTGTGGCATGCTAGGCCATGGGCGTCGCAGTGGGCCGCACAGAGGGAGTAGGAGCATGTTGGGCCGCGGTAGGGGAAGCGGGCTGGCACGAGGACGCGCGGGCCTCGACGCTGGGGCACGTGAGGGGTTTCTTAGTAGGTCGCGCGTCGAGGATGGCTAGGCCACGGGGGATCCTTTTGTTTAGTGCAATAATCCTCAAAAACTTAACAACATGCACAAGTTCATCTAAGGAGGGCTTTCCCTCTTCATCACGCTCATCATCACTATCCTCACTAGAGGATGAGATACTTGTTTTACCTCTTGCCATAAGGCATTTGTGAGATTACCGTGAAGAATGTGATGAAGAGCGGTGGATGTGAGTGATTGGAGGATCATCTTCACTTGAAGAATCATCCCAAGTCTTGACACTTGTGAGTACCTTGCCTTTGTTCCTCCTCTTTGTGGGTTAGGCCATATTTGGAAAGTTGTCCTTGAAGTGGCCCTTCTCCCCGCATGCAAAGCATCCTCTCTTTCTTTGATTTTTTTGTCAATGTTAAAGAGAAGATCATCGACCTACAAAGGCACACCCATTAGATTAATCTTGCGAATCATCCACATTACCTTACCGATGTGTTGGACTGTTTCTTTGTCCTCGGAGGATGATGTTGAGGGTTGATCCTCTTCATCATCTTCTTCTTCTTATCCCTCTTCTTTACTTGAGATTGGAGCCTTCTTCTTTCCTTTCATCTTTTTATGTTCATCACATGCAAAAGCATATGGATTTAAAAAAGTTGGCTCCTCTTCTTGACCCATTTTGCACGACATCTCAAATGCCGCAATCTTTCCGATCACAATCGTCGGTGTTGGGGACTTGTTCTCAAATGCTTTGGCTTGAGAACAAGGCAACACAAAAGAAGGTTAAATGATTAATGCCCTTCGTCCTTCGAAGCATTATTTCCCTTGGGATATAACGATCTTCGGACGAAGGTCATGAAGGACATACCTTCATCATTACAGTATATGATAGTGAAAATGAGAAACACATGAAATACAAAAGATAGCATGAACATTTATATGTCATTATTAGCTCATTTCTATTTTATTAACACGGAAAAATATAAATGACAGTAAATCACAAGTGTACCTTCGGTTTGAAAGCAAAATACAACCGTGACGCAAAAGCAAATGCCCAGTCAGCGTGAACAGTACGGGAGTACTGTTCACCTATTTATAGGCATGGGTCGCAGCCCATGTAAAATTATATCCAGGCCCTTTGCATTTGATAATAACTCTATAGTAATTTATTAGGGTCTAGATAGCCTTTTTCTCTTTAAGTCGGTTTCCTTTTTTCTGCCAGCATGCCGAAGCTCCCTTGCGCACAGCTTCGGCTCTGTTCCATCCTTCGTTCTCCTTGTGTTTCTTCATACAGCGATTTTGACATGTCCGAAGGCTCCATGTCCGAAGGTACCTGTTCATGTATTACACTCCAGAAACATTGTCAAATCACGTTTTTGAGGACCTTCGGAAGCCGAAGGCCCCCAACAGTCGGGGTCATTTGGCTCAAGTCCTCAAGATTGTGAAGGATAGTGATGATGCTCCCATATCTTTGTTGTAGTAGAAGGGAAATGATCTTCCTCACAATGTCTGCATCACCTAGCTTGTTAATCACAAGAGTTAAGCGGGAATACATGTCTCTAACAAGCTCTTTTTCTTTCATAGCAAAGGAATTACACTCATTTAAAACTAGGCAATGTTTTTGCTCAATGACATTATATGTGCCGTCATGGAGCTCATGCAATTTGAACCAAATCTCATTAGCAGTTTTCAAGGTAAATACTTGATTAAAAATTTTCATGCTAAGAGATTCATACAAGCAATTTTTGGCTCTAGCATTCAAGTGAATTTCTTTTTTGTCACCCTTGGTGAGCTTCTCGGGATTCTTAGGTGGTTTCATCCCATCACGAGTGACTCTCCAAACACCTAGATCAACCGCTTCTAGCTAACAAACCATTCTAGCACTACAATATGGGAAGTTAGTGTCATCGAAGTGTGGTGGCCTATGGGTATCAATCCCCTTCCTCTAAAAAGCATTGGCTCGATTAGCGGTGAAGCTAAAACGTTTCAAATGAGCTAAACCGGGTTCTGACACCACTTGTAGGAAATGGTGACACCTAAGAGGGGGTGAATTAGGACTTTGAAAAGCAATCTCTAAACTAGGCTACAATTAAATCCCTAGAACAAAACCTATGCACATAAACAATCTAGAATGTGCAAGCTAGGTTTTGTCTAAGTGTTGCTATCTCTACCGCAAAGCCTTAGTTCCAATCCTAAATATACTAACTAAAAGGAGAGATTGAAACTTAAGTACTTAATGTAAATCCGGATTAAAGAGCTAGTAGAGAAAGCAAACTCTCGTGGATGACGCCGGTATATTTTACTGAGGTATCCAGAACCACGCAAGGTCCCGACTAATCCTCGTTGGTGCCCCTACGCAAAGGGTAGCCCACGCGAGGACCAAGCACCATAGTCAAGTAACTCCGTAGAGAGTCATGGGCCTTATCCACACGCAAGTGGTGCTCCGCTTCTAGATCCTCTCAGACACACGTCGTCGTCTCTACTATCGAGCTTCCAGCCAAAACGATGTGGGCCTCGTTCCCTCCGGTACATGGTGGTGGCCATGATACAAACTCGATTGTCACAATCTCGCAAGACTCTTGCCCCACTCGGTACAATTACAACGGCTCACATAAGAGTCAAGGGGTTTTCTAGGTTTTACTAAACTCACTCAACTAAGTAGGAATCACCTAGAGCAAGCGCATAAGCGGTTTAACTAACCTAAGCACTTCGCAAAGCAGCTATGCAAATAATCGAGTGATTCTATTAAGCACTTGGGTGTTTCAGCACTTGGAAATGTCTATAACATGTGATGTTATGTTGCTTGGGCTCCCACACCTTCAAATGGCCGGTTGGAGGTGTATAAATACCCCCTCAATTATAGTCGTTGGAGAAAATATGTTGCTTCTCTGCGGCACACCTAGGCATGGGCATTCGGTTTTAACCGAGAATTCCATTCGGTCTTTTCGGTTTTTAAAAAGTTCGGTTTTTGCAAATTCAAAACCGAATTAGTGTGCCAACGTACAAGAACCGAGAGTTCGGTTTCCCGAAATATCGGTTCGTTTTTTGACATTACTGAACAAAATCGAGACATCACAGTCAGGTATAAGTTCAGAACTAGAAGCAACCATAGTCTGAGACACAACAAAATAGACATACATTATAACGACAAAATAAGAATACAATAGTCATCACTAAGAGTCTGAGACACAACCATAGTTGAACACTTGAACTTATCAACTTAATACATCACAAGCAACAAGTTCAGACTTCACTACTCAGGCATAACTCATAATTTCAGACTTCACAGTCAGGTATAAGTTCAAAACTAGAAGCTTTGGTCCTCAGCCTCATAGCAGCAAGCCAACAAGCTCTCCAAACTAGACTCCACAATCCACACCATTGCAGCTAGCAAATGTAAACAACATATATTGATTAATATATAACACTTGTTATTATAAGGAATCAATATTCGCACATTTTATCAATTTTATAACAAGGAAAACTCACAATGCAACTGGTTAGCAACTAGGATGTGCTTTGGTGTGTCGACTTGCTAGCTTTACTTGATTGTGACCATGCAACAGAGCCATCCTACTCCTGCCACTACCCCTGTGTTTGCCTTTTCCCTTTTCACCATGTTCTTCAATCAACTCTAAAAGTGTGATGGAGCCATTACACAACATGTGAATAATATCTTAATTTGGATTGGAATTAACATATACAACTATAAAGTATAATAAATAAGATGAAGTTATGGTTACCTTTTCTAATTCAGCCAATTGCTCCATGTCCTCCTGGATATTAATTGGAGTGGTCCTTCGCAACCAATCCTGAGTGCAAATAAGTGCTTCCACCATGAATGGAGTAAGATGTGACCTGAAGTCATCAAGGATTCTTCTAGATGTGCTAAAAACTGATTCTGAAGCAACGATTAACACCGGAATTGCTAGCACATCATGAGCCAAGTGTGCTAATGTAACACCCCTGGTGTTACAAGAACTAAAACTTTGACATGACATCATATACATTAGCATTTCATTATGTATGTTACACCTAGAGTGCATCCACTAGGTCAAAATTTCAAAACAAGCTTGTGATGTGATGACTTGACTTGATTAAAGAGGTCTTTGACCCTAGGATAGGGTACTTCCCAAGGATTAGAAGCATGTGGGTGTGTGAGATTAGAATTAGAGTATGATCATAAAAGTTAGTAAAGATGTTCAAGAAAGACTAAACTTAGAGTGTTTAAGTGCTACTTAAACCCTAGAACACTCAAAACCCTAATTAGAGCCCTAAAACCCTAATTAATGCCTTATAAGGTGAGTTCAATTTCTATTCACTTTTGGACCAAAGTGCATATTAAAGTGGTAGAGTAACAAAAATTAAGCAACTTTTACATTTGGAGATTTCCAAGTTTTGTGGAGCAAATTGGAGTAAATTGCAAAAGGTCCCAAAAGTACCCCTATACTTAACCCTGAAATAACAGTGTTAACTGGCCGAGTTCAAGCCTTAACATCTCTTGATCTATGAGGATTTTTTCATGAGTCACCATAGCAAAATTGTAGAGCTATTATAGTAGTTCAAGTTTGATTAAGTGATCTAGCCCAAGAATGGTACAGAAATTGGAGTAAAATGCCCTAGAAGTCGGGCTGTCAGTCGGGTCTTATACTAAAAACAGACTGACAGTGGTTTCTATCCAACTTTGGAGGCAAAATGTGCTTGATCCAGTGAGTGAATGACTGAGATCTCTGTGACAAATTTTAAGCTGGTATATAAGAGAACAACTTTGGTGTAGTTGACTTGGTGGTTTGCCGAATGAAAATCAAAGAAAAAGTGCCCTAGAGTTGCTTTGTCAGGCGCACTGAAGAAGATTGCCATGGTACAGTATCTGAAAGGATCCTAGGTGCAGTGCACCCGCCGCCGGTGAACCCACGTCGCGATCCTCGTCGGTGTTGTGATTCGTGCTCAGTGGCGCGTGGATAACTGCTAGAGGTAAAAGATCTTGGCGTAGAGATGAGCTCGGGTCCTGTTACTGCTCAGTTCGTCGTACCCACTTGCATGGCGACGTGGACGAGCGACCATCGTTGTGGTGGCTGCCATCCTTCGTGGTTACGCCACGCCATGACCAGTTCACCATGTAACTATAACCGTGGCAAGCAAGGAGTTACTGCCCTTGGGCCGTTGTACCGGCGGGCGCCACGACGAACTCGTCTAGTGGAATATCTCACCACCACCGCGATCTCCTTCATCTCAAATTGGCGAAGCACGTAGTCGGTCCTTTAAATTGAGCACTACCCTCGCTCCGTCTCTCTATTACACGCTCATACCACCCTCAGTTAGTCTCTCTCGTGCACCGTAGCCCCCAGTCACCGGATTTCCCCCAAATCGGGTCACTCATGCCACCGTGAGACACCCTGCCGTGATCAGTCGTTCCCAGGTCCGTTCATACCTCTCTATGCCATGTTTTAGCATTCTTGAATGTTAACGAAGCTCATCGGCTCAACCGATTGAACACTACTGTGACAGGGCATCGAGAACCTCACCTCACCGCCGCGGAACACTTCCGAGAGCGCACTCACGTCGAACCACTCTCCCACGCCCGCTCTGCCAAAGTTTACGCGTGTACCCGACCTCTAGTGAGTTAGTGAAACTCGCCCTAGCTTCAATTTAAACGCTACCACATTTTATTGTTCGGAACACGCTTACCAGAGCTCTAGCACCGCCGTGGCCATGAACAAGCATCAATTAGGATCATACCAGTCCAATTGGGTGAGGGCATATGCTCGGGTAGACTTGTGCATGATGTCCGAGTGCTTGTTACCTCAAGTAGGGGTCGCCGTCGCTAGGAAACCGTGACTTCTGCCAAGTGCTCGACGCGATACCGTCGGGGACCTAGAGCCGTGAAGAAATAAAAGAATAGGGGCCTTTATGCAACTGTCAGCGAGACATGTGAATACTGCCACAGGCTCTTTACTTGTTATCCAAATGGTCAAGGACCTTTGCACAAATTCGCCAGCGCGGACGCGGATGCGAGCGCGTTTCCGCTTATCCGTGGGCCGGTCGGGCTAAATTAGGCCCGTTACTATTCATGTTTTCTTCTTTTCTTTTTACTGCCAACTTGGGAAATCTGTACAAAATAGTAGAAAATGGTAAAATCATGAGACCAATTTTGTTGGATTCCTAAAATCACATAGTATTTAATAAAAATAATTTCCCGATTTTTATCCCAACCCTAGAATTACGTAGCATTTAAAGGTTCTTAAATTAAGCCTTTTAGAATTTTAGAAATAGTTTAGTAATTCCAAAAAATCATAAAACTTTTTAAGTAGGCTTAATATGATGATTAGAGCCTTTGACTGAAGTTTGAAATGATTTGGACAATGTTTGATCAGAAACCCAATAACTAGCCTCAAAGGGTTAGTTATTTAATACTAATCCTAAAGAAATATCTAATTAGAAAACCTTAAGTGATTAGTTGTACCATGAAGGAAAGTTGTTTTCAAGATGCAACTTATTATATTTTTTTATTTATGTAACTGCATATTCATGACATAGCATAAGCATTCATATACATGTATTATCATGTATAGAACACGAGGAAGAAATTGTAGTAGAAGAAGAGGTTGTCTCCCAAACTGAGAATATTCCAGCGGAGAACAACTTTTACTTCGACATCTGCGGTGTGGAACCGGAACCTCCTGCAACACAAGGCAAGCCCCGGTGCATTATCCTTTTCTTTGTTGTTTTTAAAATCTTTATCACCTTATATGATGCATTAGGTGATAGGAGTTGTGTACTAAACAATTGATGCATTCCCTTCCTTGGAACTTTGGTTACCATTCCTTGTTACCTGATTTATTCAAACAAATTTTCTGATGCTTAGTCTTGCTTTAGAAAATAATTTTTTTGGTTTTAACAAAAGATGATGCTTCACATTAGATGGGAATTTTTATAAAGAAAAGAATTATGATGGTGAATCCATCATGGCCATGATGGGTTCAACATCTGAAGAGGGTACCTCTGCCAGGTACCAAACTTTGGGTTGTAAATGATAAAGACGAGATCGGGTGAGTGACTTACACGAGAAGGAAGTCTCGGTGTAGGGTCTCCATCTGAGTCATTTAAGGACCGAGCCGATGTAGCTTTGATGATCGAGGATCTTTTAACTGGCCACATGCCTCGTCATGGGTAAGCTTTGCCTCGGTCGGACCAATACCAGAAAGGCCACCACGCAATGGGAGTGGGGAGATGGAGAGAGTAGTGTGTACCCTCCGTGGCAAGAGGCTGGATGGTGGAGTATCTGTGCTCTCGGTTGGCGTGAACCCATTCTGGTCTTGAGAAACCCGATGGTGAGTTGACATATGCAAGGGTTAAGTGCTACATGTGTCGTGTGGTTGGAGATCCCCAGCTAGGTAATAATCGATTCGGATCGCTGTTACTTCTCGGACATAAAGACATGGTCACTGCCCTACACGTAGCAATCAAGCGAACTGAAGGGATGATAAAAGACGGCTAGTATAGGCCAAGTTCTTGATCTAGAGTAGAAAGAAAGCTAGATGCAGGTAACAACTTAACCTGATAATTAATAATAATTTTTTAAGGATCCACTCATAGTAAGCTTTTCTGCAAAAAGAGTCTTTGAATCTTGATGAGCTTTACTTTGATTCCCAAAGGCCAGCATATCCTTGAGAGTCTTTTCCTTTGACAGGTAAGACTTGCGAAAGTACACTCCGTACTCAGGGTTTTCAAACCCATGTTGTTGTAGGTGATGAAATGGTTGAGTTCAGCTGTTTCTGTTCCAAGGTGGTTCCCAAGCAGGAGGATGAAAACTAAGACTTATTTGGGAAGGTGTTTTGCCTTCCAGTGATGTAATAATAAGTTCACGCACTCAAGTACTCGGATATGTAATAACTACTCTTTCTATATTTTCTTATGAATGTAAATTATGTTATTGTGATCTTTTTCGCTTTCTCCCTACTTCGATGATGTGTAATGACTGCGTGAAGGGTTAAGCGCTCTTGGGCGATATGATGGAGATACAGATAACCGAACTTGTCGAGTCATTATGCACACCTGCATGACTATCTGAGGTCCTCAGGACAAGGACATCTATAGGTGGGCCTAATACCTTGGGAAGTTCTGTGACAGCTAATACCGAGAATCTTGAGGAATTCACCTTCCACCATCCTAAAATATCAAACTTATTATCTTTTAATTCAGTATCTTCAGCAAGGTATTTTTCAAGTTCAGATTTGTTGTTGCCACCGCCATATTTGTGTTGTTTTAGTTTTGTGCAATTAAGGACTTCATTCTTCCGCCTTTGGACTGTCTTACTTCTTAAGAATCATTGGCTGGTGCTGTTGCATCAGGTGGAGCATAAAGTCTCGTATATTCTTCAAACAATTGTTGAACACACGGTTTAACAGCAGCCCAAACCTTATGTCCATTTTCCTCACTAAACATCTCTTCAATGGCTAGCTTTGTGTATTCTGGTAGTTTGTATCTTGGATCCAAAGCTACAACAACAAAAATCAGCAAGTTCATATTCACTTTTTCTTTCTCCTTCCCCTTCCCTCTCTCATTCACATTTCTACCAGTTTCTCTAAGAGGTCCATGTCAGTTTCCCCAATACTTATCATACTTGTCTTCCATTTTTTGGCCCATTTCTTGTCATAGAAAATCATCACTATTAATCCAATTGTTAATCAAGAAGTGGACTTCACCAATCTCAAAAAGAAGTTGTGTGAAGTGACATGCAAAGAACTAGAAATGTGTTCGGTGAGATCAAAAAAATGTCCAAGGAACTCAACCATGTTCTTTGCATTCTCCCAGTCTTGTTCATCAGGATACCCTAGGCCTCCTTTCTCTTGTGACAAGTCAATAGCATACATTAGATCTTAATCCAAATACCTTGCAAACACCTTCTCATATGAAATAGCTGCTTTCAACATAAGATATGTTGAGTTCCACCTAGTGCATATGTCTAGGTTCAAGAATGCCTTGGTTTCAACCTTCTCTTCCTCAGCGATCTCCTTGAATTTAGCCAAGCGAGAAGTGCTATTTTTAATGTATCTAACAGCAGCACGGACACGCTTCACTGAAATATCTACTAGTTTGAGTCCATCTTGTACAATAAGATTGACAATGTTTGCAGCACATCTCATATCAAGAAACTTGCCTTCAGTTATGCTTGTCTTTGCAATATTCATTATCCTCCTCAAGTAACTAACACCACTATCATTAGAACTAGCATTGTCAACTGTGACACACATAACCTTTTTTAAACCCCATTTAGCCAAACATCTATGTAGGTTCTTCCCAATATCATCTTCTTTATGCCCCTTCACCTTATAGAAGCTAATGACCTTCTTATGAAGTTGCCAATCCTTGTCAATGAAGTGTGCAGTTATTGTCATGTAGTTGTCTTGTTGTTGAGAAGTCCAACAGTCTGTGGTTAGACAAACTCTCTCACAATTTGACTTAAAGAATAGTTTCAACTTTGCTTTCTCTTCAAAATAAGTTTTAACTATGTCCCTTGTGCACGTCCTTCGAGATGGTGGAGTCCAACGCGGGGCAGCTACCTTCAAAAAAATTCTAAATCCTGACTTCTCACCAAACATAAAAGGGAACTCATCCTCTATGACCATTTGAACAAAAGCTTGCCTTATTGCTTAGGATCATACTCCAAGTGCTAACACCTCCTTGGCTCACTTTAAGATTTGTTTGCATCAGATCCTTATTGTTCTTATGGGGATTGCACTTGCAGATATTAAAATGCCTCTGCATTGCAGTAGTGCCATTGAGATAAGAATCAACTCTAATCGCACGACTGCAGTACTTGCATTTTCCTTTCTTCACAATAGCTTGGTCATCCTTAATCTTGATGAAGTGTTCCCACATTTCAGATCGTGGCGCCATTGGTTTTCTGGCATGTTTTACCTTATCAACATACTCATCCCCTTTTGTTGCCTTTTGCTCTCTTTCATTACCTTGGTTAACCGCATTCTCATCAACCCTTACCACTTGAAAGTTCCCTTTGACCCGGGAACAGGATCTGGATGTCGCCTAGAGGGGGGGGGGGTGAATAGGCGAATAAAACTTATTACTTTTAAAACTTAAATTCTTACTCTACTCGAAGACTTAGTACGCAGTGGAGTGAGAAGACTCTTCGAGTAGGTTGCAGCGGAATCAGAGATCCTGTCTCAAAAGTGTCCTGCACTTCAAATAAAGCTTATACCATAGATAAGTATTGAAGTGCAGATATGAAGACGAGTAAGACAGAGAGTCAGGATACAATACAGAACAGAGCACACAGACGCAAGGATTTATCCCGAGGTTCGGCCAAGCCTGAAATGCTTGCCTAGTCCTCGTTGGAGTTAGCCACACCTGGGCTTGGAGTTTATTTCAACTCCTTCCTCCGTTTGCTCAGATCTGTCAGAATGACAGATAGAGCCTTTCACTATTGAGTGGGGTTACAACAGAACCGCGGCTGCTTACAAACTTCTTGGCAGCACCCCGGCAGAGTAACGATACGCTCAAGACCTTGCTCTAGCTCTTAGCAGCACTGCTCCTCTCTCTAAAGGCTTATAGCTGTGCCTTCTACACAAACTATAGAGTTACACACAAGAGAGAGAGCGAGAATTGATCCGAGTGATGTCTACACTTGTTGGCTGCACTTGTTACTTGCTTGAGGCGCCTAGGGGTCCCTTTTATAGGCACAAGGGGCCTATGAGCCGTTGGAGGCAATTCTGGAAGGCCAATCTTGCCTTCTGTCGTCGGGGGCACCGGACTGTCCGGTGCACACCGGACACTGTCCGGTGCCCGATTTGTTTCCTTATCCGGCGCTGCCGACCGTTGCAGCCCGTTGGAGATCTGCGAGCCGTTGGCGCACCGGACAGTCCGGTGCACACCGGACAGTCCGGTGCCGTCTTCCGACCGTTGGCTCGGCCACGTGTCCCGCGCGGATTGCGCGGCCGACCGTTGGCCCTGGCCGACCGTTGACTCACCGGACAGTCCGGTGCACACCGGACAGTCCGGTGAATTTTAGCCGTACGCCGCCGGCCAAAAACCCGAGAGCGGCCAGTTCGAGTCGAGTCAGTCTGGCGCACCGGACACTGTCCGGTGCACACCGGACAGTCCGGTGCTCCAGACCGAGCTGGGACTTGGCTGCACACAGCCAAGTCATTCTCTCCCCTTTTCTCTTTTTCTTCTTTCTGTTTCTAACACTTAGACAAATATATTAGTACACAAACCAATGTACTAAGTCCAGAAACATACCTTCTCTTAATTATTACATCCAGCATTTCACATGCATGAGTTTCGATGTTGGACTCATAAATCATCAAGTCTGCTTGACTTGATCTAGATTGACATTTCTTGGCTCCAACATCCTGCAAAGATCACATAGAACATCTCCAAACCTAGGAACAAACCAAACTAAAGATCAAGGTGAACTTAGCTCCTTTGGGCTGCTTCCAGTTCTGGTTTTGACACTTGTTCTCCTTCTAGTGACCTTGATCTCCTTCTTAGAGCTTGATCTTGAGCCTTATGACTTACACCACATAACTGTAGCTGTTACCTCATTGGTTGTAAGTCACGTCCTTATATAGTGATCCTTGATGTGCCGTAGCTGTTCTCAACTCGATCACCCTTGACTTTGCAAGCTTTCTTCTTCACCCTTGGCCTTGGGTTCCTCAGTCTCCTTGACCTTCTCCCGTGCACTTGGTACCTCGAAGCTCTTCTTGCCTCCGTCCTTGGCTTGATCAGTTGTCTCCGAGCTACGCACCCGAGTATCACTTTTGCAATGTCCATCTAACTTGTGATGCCCATTATCTAGTCCTTGGGCCATCACACTTGTTCACTTGTGTTGAACCCTGTCAGCTTTACACTAAGCACCTGTTCAACACTCAACACACTTGTTAGTCCTTTAATTGAGTTGTCATCCAAACACCAAAACTCACAAGAGAGCTTTCAATCTCCCCCTTTTTGGTGATTGATGGCAACACAATTAAAGCTTACATAAGAATAAGATTTGAAGCACAAATTTTGAAAACTAAGTTTATAGAATTGCTCCCCCTAAATATGTGCTTACTTTAGAATCATAATTTTGGCCTTATATGCCAATTTGCACATACTTAGGCAATTCGAAGCATTTCTACACCTTAGCACCTTTTGGAATGCATTGTCAAAGATCAACCCATGATACTATAACGCACAAATGCACAGAACCAGAGTTAAACACCCATCATTGAGTAGCTATATCACAGGAATATCAACCTACCACTTTTCTCCATTAAGATACCAATTTAGATACTAATTTAAAGCAATCTTAGCACCATTAACCACATGCATCATTGTCCACATGACTATCTATTTCAGAATGAACACAATAGATGCCAATTAATTCATAGTGACGGAAGCACTAGTCCATATGATGCAACACATATAATACTGCAGGAAGCATATGAATAACACACTAGCAAAGCTCAAACTAACACATCACCCCTTAGGATAAGCTTTCCTCTAATGTTGAGATAAGCTTTAATGCACAAATTCTCCCCCTTTGACATCAACCACCAAAACCATATTCAAGCAAGAACATAGGATGATGTCACGGGACAACAGGGTGGTAAGGAAGAGAGACACATGATCAATACTCCCCCTTACTTATTGAGCATATGCACTACCAACATTTAAGAAAGATACAAATATGCAAAAAGATTACTATTTCCTTTTGTACCTTTACCATGTTGTAGTGTACTTCCCATCTTGAAAGTATTTAATCTCTTGAGAGCTTCTTCACACTTGTGCCAGATTCTTGATCCTGACCTTTTCTTGTTGCTAAGACACCAAACTTAGAACAAGTTATAGTATTGGGCACAAGAAGAAACTTCTATTCTAATCACAAGATGTCAATTAAAGCAAACTACCATGGCTACTAATTGAAGAATACCAATTTCAAGATCATTTATTATCGTAGCTCCATGATATTCAAAGATAAGCATCTAATATCACCAAATATTGTAGAGCATGAGCAATCTTAAAAATACGCATTTACTCACGACTTAAGATACCAATCGCTTGACTTACGGAGGTACCCAAGTCCTGATTGCTCCATTTCTTGCTCATCTTCTCTTTTCCACCTTGAGACTACACAAGATCACTCAAGAAACAATTAGTCTCAAAAGACACAAGTTATGTGTGCTCCCCCTAAACTTGTGTATCAAGTATTTGAATAACTTGCACTTTGCACATTCTAGCTTCCTCAGAACTAGAGGGGATTACACCATATCTTGGTCAAGGCATACTCTTAATTTTATCACAAAAAGATACCAATTGAGTACCACATGAAAGATTGACTTAATACAGCAATGCATGCCAATTATTGTACCACATACATGGCAATCTAAACATGCTACATGCATGACAAACATTGTACCACATGTACCAATTGAAGAACAACACAATCATGCATATACAGCGTAATGTCTAAGCATGCCATAATTAAGAAGATTTCTTAGATGCACCAAAAGAAACAACATTTTAAAAGCATAAATCACCTAAACCAAGATATTACCGATTGAAAGACAAGAACATAGTTATGATCGCAATTAAAGGAACTTCAAGATATTCAATATAATTGCACAGTTCCATTTTCCATACCTTTGCCTTTATGAGAGCACTTGTTATCACCAATTCAGAGCTCCTTTTGCTTACTCATCTCACAGCTCAAAAGGGCACGACATGGATTTGAAATTCACACAATACCAAACTAGGGTAATCATGTGAACATGGACTAAACAATATGTCATATTTGCACATAGCATGACTTACACAAAGTTACATGTTTATCCATATACACCAAGAGGGTTAATCGTTGTGGATATAACAAATGAAAGAGCTACCCATGAATGATCCTATAGTGCACTAGTCATGATTAGGCAAACATTATTATGATCCATTTAACACAGGCAATCATAAAGCATAACTACTCTAAGCACGACACTTAAATTTAAGAGCAATAATGATAATGCACTTAAGAAACACAGGTACCGTCCTTTGAAGAGACAGATGCGCAATCGAGGTCCTTTGCTTGATTCACCAATAATGATCAAGGACCTATTCCACTTTTTACTTGAGATGAACATGGGATTAGTGTCTCATAATAATTCAACCTTGGGTCAATAAACACCAAAACAATTGACAGCTTAAGCATAGAGTTTTTAGATAACCGTCTTAAGCTCTCCCATGGTCTCCAGTCCATCTCATGGCACCTGCATGGTCTAGTTAGCACAATTTGGTACCCACCTCGGAATGGGTCCATAACGATCAACTAAAAGTGCCTTTGGCACCCAAATAGTCTTTGTGCTAGTTCTAGGTGATCTTGCTACATATCTAGCACAAGTATATGAATTGGGTCTCCTAAGCAAATGAGATTGAGACAACTTTACTTGTTTAGGAGCCTCACCTTTATTACATACCTTGGATAGATGACCCTGCTCACCACACTTGTAGCAGAAGCGTCGCTCAACCTGACATGACGCTTGCTGTTTGTCATTTTCCTTGGTGAGGGTCACCTTGGAGGATGCCCATTCTTGATTCTTCATGACCGGACATGAAGTGATCATGTGGTCCTTATTGTTGCATCCAAAACAACTCCTTGTCCCTTCATTCTTGTCTTTGTACGGACAAGACGTGATGAGGTGACCTAACTTCTTGCACTTGAAGCACCTCCTTTTTCCTCTTCCCTTTTTGTGCTTTAATGACATGGAGAGATGATCAGTGCAAACAACATGACTAATTGAATTTTTACCTTTTTCCTTGTTCATGTCGATTTCTTCATTTATAGCTTTAGGAACATCCTTCTTATGGAGTTCGATGCTTGCTGCAGTTCTTCCTTTCTCAAGCTTCTTCACCACGCGCCCGTGGATATCTTGAGAGAGTTGAGCAATGCGTCTTCTCCTTAGTTGTATTTGCTTCTTGTTCCCACTCAATTTCTTTTGTGACCCTAAAACTTGTTGCTCAATCAATGATTGGCTTTCTTTCGAGCAACAGGGGTTAGCACATGGTGATATACAATTCAAATGTGCACACGTGCGAGAATGAGGTTCACATGAATTTAAGTTTGCAATTATAACCTCATGAGCAACATTAAGCATGATATGTCTATCCAAGAGATTATCATGAGAATAAGATAATGAATCATATTTTTTGGTGAGAGCTAATTTATCATGACTTAGCAATTCTACTTGCCTCTCAAGCATGGCATTTTTCATTCTAAGTTGAGTCACACAAGATAAAGCATCATCATTACTACTTTGCTTAATCAATATTGAATCATACCGTTGGACCAGGACATCATGAGAGCATTTTAGCTCCTCATGTTCTTTGGTCATCTTCTCCAGGCTGTTGTTTGTTTTGATGAGAGTCTCTTCTAGCCTGAGAAGCGTCTCGCCTTGTTCCTTGTTCCTTCTCAATAACTTAACCAAGATTGCTTTGTCCTCTTTGTTGAGATGGATATAGAACTGGCGAATCTCCTCTTCTTCCACATCGTCGGTCTCATTTTCCCTGTCATTATTATCAGTGGAAGCAAAACAGGAAAATGTACCTTGTGATGATGTGGATTCCTCATCCTCATATTCTTCCTCATCATCGCTTTCGTCTCCACCATCATTGTTAGCAATAAGACATTTATTACTAGTGGAAGACAAACCTGTTGATGAGGTGGATTCATCGTTTGGTGTCCAACGCTTTTCATCTCCCTTTGATGAGTTAGTATCACAGGCAATATAGGGAGTAGAAGCAACACAATTTGCCACAAAATATTTTACTTTAATTCTATTCCATAAATCATGAGCATCAGCAAATAAATCAGTATCACTACTCATGATGGAAAAATAAGCACCTCTTGAAAGAGAGTCAACTAAGATGTTGCAAGCATGGTGATTTAGAGATAAACATCTTAGTTCTTCATTAGAAAGATTTTTACTAAAATCAGAGGGAAAAATACTTCTACTAAAGATCTGTCTCAAATCAGGGTCAACATTCATGAAAGCATTATAAATAGAGACAGACCAGGATTTATAATTAGAACCATCGCCTAGAAGACGTTCAACGGTTACCTCTTGTGACGACATCGTCATCTCCGGACGGCTAAGCCCACACTGGAGAGGCCTAGCTCTGATACCAATTGAAAGTTCCCTTTGACCCGGGAACAGGATCTGGATGTCGCCTAGAGGGGGGGGGGTGAATAGGCGAATAAAACTTATTACTTTTAAAACTTAAATTCTTACTCTACTCGAAGACTTAGTACGCAGTGGAGTGAGAAGACTCTTCGAGTAGGTTGCAGCGGAATCAGAGATCCTGTCTCAAAAGTGTCCTGCACTTCAAATAAAGCTTATACCATAGATAAGTATTGAAGTGCAGATATGAAGACGAGTAAGACAGAGAGTCAGGATACAATACAGAACAGAGCACACAGACGCAAGGATTTATCCCGAGGTTCGGCCAAGCCTGAAATGCTTGCCTAGTCCTCGTTGGAGTTAGCCACACCTGGGCTTGGAGTTTATTTCAACTCCTTCCTCCGTTTGCTCAGATCTGTCAGAATGACAGATAGAGCCTTTCACTATTGAGTGGGGTTACAACAGAACCGCGGCTGCTTACAAACTTCTTGGCAGCACCCCGGCAGAGTAACGATACGCTCAAGACCTTGCTCTAGCTCTTAGCAGCACTGCTCCTCTCTCTAAAGGCTTATAGCTGTGCCTTCTACACAAACTATAGAGTTACACACAAGAGAGAGAGCGAGAATTGATCCGAGTGATGTCTACACTTGTTGGCTGCACTTGTTACTTGCTTGAGGCGCCTAGGGGTCCCTTTTATAGGCACAAGGGGCCTATGAGCCGTTGGAGGCAATTCTGGAAGGCCAATCTTGCCTTCTGTCGTCGGGGGCACCGGACTGTCCGGTGCACACCGGACACTGTCCGGTGCCCGATTTGTTTCCTTATCCGGCGCTGCCGACCGTTGCAGCCCGTTGGAGATCTGCGAGCCGTTGGCGCACCGGACAGTCCGGTGCACACCGGACAGTCCGGTGCCGTCTTCCGACCGTTGGCTCGGCCACGTGTCCCGCGCGGATTGTGCGGCCGACCGTTGGCCCTGGCCGACCGTTGACTCACCGGACAGTCCGGTGCACACCGGACAGTCCGGTGAATTTTAGCCGTACGCCGCCGGCCAAAAACCCGAGAGCGGCCAGTTCGAGTCGAGTCAGTCTGGCGCACCGGACACTGTCCGGTGCACACCGGACAGTCCGGTGCTCCAGACCGAGCTGGGACTTGGCTGCACACAGCCAAGTCATTCTCTCCCCTTTTCTCTTTTTCTTCTTTCTGTTTCTAACACTTAGACAAATATATTAGTACACAAACCAATGTACTAAGTCCAGAAACATACCTTCTCTTAATTATTACATCCAGCATTTCACATGCATGAGTTTCGATGTTGGACTCATAAATCATCAAGTCTGCTTGACTTGATCTAGATTGACATTTCTTGGCTCCAACATCCTGCAAAGATCACATAGAACATCTCCAAACCTAGGAACAAACCAAACTAAAGATCAAGGTGAACTTAGCTCCTTTGGGCTGCTTCCAGTTCTGGTTTTGACACTTGTTCTCCTTCTAGTGACCTTGATCTCCTTCTTAGAGCTTGATCTTGAGCCTTATGACTTACACCACATAACTGTAGCTGTTACCTCATTGGTTGTAAGTCACGTCCTTATATAGTGATCCTTGATGTGTCGTAGCTGTTCTCAACTCGATCACCCTTGACTTTGCAAGCTTTCTTCTTCACCCTTGGCCTTGGGTTCCTCAGTCTCCTTGACCTTCTCCCGTGCACTTGGTACCTCGAAGCTCTTCTTGCCTCCGTCCTTGGCTTGATCAGTTGTCTCCGAGCTACGCACCCGAGTATCACTTTTGCAATGTCCATCTAACTTGTGATGCCCATTATCTAGTCCTTGGGCCATCACACTTGTTCACTTGTGTTGAACCCTGTCAGCTTTACACTAAGCACCTGTTCAACACTCAACACACTTGTTAGTCCTTTAATTGAGTTGTCATCCAAACACCAAAACTCACAAGAGAGCTTTCACCACTGCACCATCCACCTCTGCATTTTTAGTTTTAGTTCTTGCCCCAATCTCTGCATCAGGTTCAGAGGACATCTACAAAATTGAATAGTAATAAAAATCACTTAAAATAGTCTGTATTGGGGGGCAACAAATAGAATGGATTTGATGAAGGAATAACATGACGACATGGGGGTAACAATGATTAATTTACTGCTATATGAGAGCTAACACAGAAAACATGACATGCAGAAACAATAAATTGAACCTGGCAAGCAGTAGTAGTCATGTGTAAGTGTTTTTTGCCCACTCCTAATTTTGGGAAATATAACCTACAATGTTTAATCACACTTGAGCACAACCTGACTACTTGCAACTTGCGGTAGTTTAATCACAGTTGAGCACAAATTAAGAAACATCTAGTTCCACAACTAAGAAAATCTAGGGATAATAGCATACTTATGTTGCAATTGCAAGACTCAAAAGACTTCGTTGCGAGCTGGGGACTTTGAGCGTTGGAGAGGGGAGCGCGACACATGCAACTAGGAGGTGGGACACGCCGGCAATCAAAGGCGATGACTGACGAGCAGCCGAGCAGGGGGGTTTGGTCGCTTGGGGGCGGAAGACTCCAGTCTCTAGCATCTATCGAGTTCGTCACCGCCTCACCGGCGCGAGTGCGACGCGCCACCGCCTGCCGCGCTGCTCTCCTTGTCTTGTGACTGGAAACTAGATAGGGTTTGTTCGGTGGAGACGCAGGGTAATGGGGCCTGGCCGTCTAGGGTGGGTGCCTAGGCTGGGCATTCGGTCTATTAAGGTAATTCGGTTCGGTCTATTTAGGTTTATGATATTTCGGGTTCTGAGAAAATGAAAACCGAAAATTTCAAAAATATTTTAGGAACCAAACCCGAATAGACTCACAATTTTGGATCGGTCTATTCGATCCACTGAATAGACCCGAATTGTAGAGAGACTAGTATATTTTGTTAAAATATATACAATGAATAATTAATTGAAAGTACTATTACTACAACAAGTGGCTATAAAAATTAGCATACAAAGATATATATACTATCGTTAAGATGATATCATTATTTCTAGTTAATAAGTTTATAAATCATATAATAATACCATCACATATTAAGAGCTTTTTTATATTTCGGGTTATTAGGTCTATTCGGGTTTTAAAGGTTAGGAACCGAACCCGAACTCATACCCCGAAATATAGCACATATAGGAACCGAACCCGAAAACCCGAATAGACCGACAATTCAGCCTATTCGGGTTCGGTTTTCGTTTTTAAAATGCCCACCCCTATGGGTGCCTGGGCGGATATGGGCCGAAATGCTGAATGCCTAAATCAGATTCAGATGTACATTGTTGGGTTGTTCGGTCCGATCGGGTAACCGAGTCATGAAACCTAAGAACCAGACTAAATATCGATTTATAGCAACTAGGAACCAAATATAAAACCAAGAACCGATATTTCAGTCTGATTCGTTTCGGTTTCGGTTTAATCGGGTTCGGTTTTCGGTCTCGGGTTTTTTTTGCCCAGTCCTAGGCACACTGGACAGTCTGGTGCCCTATCCGGTGCGCCATTAGCCGTTGGATCTGACGTTGGCAGGTGATCGTTGACGCTGTCAGCCTTGCACCGGACAGTCCAGTGGCTCTCCTCCACAGTGTCACCAGGAACTAGCCATTGGGCTACTATTCCCTAGTGCACCGGATAATCCGACGGTGTGGCACCTGAGAGTCCAGTGCTCTCAGTCGTACGGTCCGCCAGTGGCTTAGTCCAAATCATTTTAGCATCCTGTGAACAGCAAACACAAACACTAACACACACATTAGGCCACATGTTATGTTGATCATCAAACACCAAAATCATTTAGACAAATGGGTTGGGGTCCATTTTCCCTACTGATCGATTTGAGTTAGAGAAACTTAATGGCTTGTGTTCTTGAGTGTTGTAAGTTCTTGTGCTCTTGTTTTAGGTTTTCATTTTCTCTCACACCCCATTCTCACAATTGTAAAGCTAGCAAGAGTGATGAGTCCATGGTTCATCAAATCAGATCAGGTGCTAAACCAAGAAATAATTGCAATAACTCAAAAATATTTGTTGGGCTATTCTAAAAGAGAAGAAAAACAATATAAGTATACAACATATACTATGGTTGGTTCCATGCGTGTGCTAATATGATAAGGTTGAAGCTTCAGATATAAATGTGCATGTAGTGCATATAGAGATGGCCAAACGGGCCGCCCGGCCCGGCCCGGTTCGGGCCCGGTGAAGCCCGACCCGTTTTGGGTCCAGCCCGCCAGTCACGGTTAGAAAACCGAGTCGGGCCACCTAAGCCCGCGGGCTCATTTTCCTGTCCGAGCCCGGCCCGAAGCGGGCCTAAACGGGCTAGGTCGACCCGTTTAGCACGAAAAAAGCGGGTCGGTAAGCACGGTTTAGTGCAAAAAAGCGGGTTTAACGGGCTTAGAGGTAAACGGACCGTGTCGGGCTAGCCCGCTATGTCCAGTTTCCTGTCCAAGCCCGACCCGCTTATTCGTGCCGGACCGGCCCGGGCCGGCATAGAACCGGATCGTGCCGTGCTTGGATCGGGCTCAAACAGCGGGCTTCATGCCGGGTTTGCGGGTCCGTGCTTGTTGGCCATCTATAAGTGCATATGCATTAGGAAGGTGACATAATAATATACTAGGTATATGCCCGTGCGTTGCTACAGAATCAATATGATGAAATACATTATATGAAAACACTAATTATTGTTCTATTCTTTTGTTAGCATCGCTAAAAGTGGATGTTTACATACCTTAAAAGATACAATATGACATAATTTGAATAGTATGACAGAAGATTCAATCATATACTTGAGTAATACTTATTGCACTATCCAGACTCCAGAGTCACATAATTTCTCACATACACACAAGTAACACATAGATATTGTGACACACCACAGGCAACAACCTAAACATCACTCTTCACTCAAGAATTGTAGCCATCTTGATCATCATAGTACTTGAACCACATCATGATCCCTCCATATTTCCCTGAGTTATTGATCAATGGAAGCACCTAAGACTTGATGTCATCAGCGAGTATAAAACCACTCCCAGCTGCCTGAGGCGAAGATAGGAGGCCAAGAAAGATCTGATTCACAAAAATTGATAGCCACTGCTTCCATGAATCAGCAAGACCAGCTGTTGTGATTTTTTGTTGGGTATTATAAATTAAATCAATTATGTGACTTATATCTTCGCACATTATTCAATCAGACCAGATAGGATAGTTGTGACAAGCCATATGTCATCCTTTGGCATTTCTAGACTTCCAATAAGAGTGACCTAAAAGGAAACATCATTCGGATAGATGAAGATAAAATATAAGCAGCATGTTTAATAACGAAAGCATCAATGACATACCAAACCAATCACAACAGAAATTAGAAAGCTGAAACAAAGAACAACATCACAAGTTCACCCAAACCACAGGGTCACTTTTGGGTCAAACAATTAGCAAAGACCGAAGAGAGTGGGAGTCATATCATGAAGCAAAGAAAAATGGTGAAATGGTTTGGTGCAAAATATAACTACCATAGGACTGAAACATACTGCACAAGCTTTAAATTTCTATCATGATATATTATTTGGAGTACACTTGAACACAACAAATTCAATAATATAATCATGGGGCTACTGATAACTACTGAAATTAGGAATAATCACAATGGGAGGTTATACGCCAAACACACAAAAAATCCATTTAGGAGCACACAGGGTTAAGTGTGAGACAGAGACACAAACCTCTCGACCACCGCCAATATCCATTTTCCCAACTTTGCTCCCACATGGCGTCACGCGCTTGACAGTAAAAAAACAGGAAGATTGTAAACATCGAACAATTCTTAATAATAAATATATAACATTGACCCTGAAAAATAGGAAACATCAGTGACTTCTATATGTACACAGACCACAACTTTTGCAAGAAACCAGCATCTAGTTAAACAGCTGCAGAATGTTTCTAGCGAGCACACATGATTGTGATTCCATTATCCCAGTCATAAAAGCTGAGATATCCAATAGACATGCATAAAACATCTAAGCAATAGTTTAGACAAACAACGACTTAGGGGTAAAACATTACGCTTATGAACATCTACAAGTCTGTGAAGTGAGGCAAGCTATCTTCAGGTTCTCTAAAACAGGTGTGGCATGGCATAAGGCTATGAGGTGGTTATTTGCACATCTGAACACAAAATCTATGAACACGCTAACAAAGTAACAATAGCATGCATCCAGAATATGAGCTTGAAGAACCTATGTTGTATGATTAACCACACATGCGAGCACTAAAAACTACTCTATATACAACTTAGCATCCAGAAAAGAAGTCTGAAAAATCAAAATTCTGTTCATTGAAAAGAAATCACAAGACAGTTTCAAATCCTAAGGAGAACACACCTGGTGCGTAAAAGCTAAGCATTTTGTTGGCATGGTACCTGCATGATCAAGGTGCAATCAATATGAGTATCCTTGAGCATGGTACATTCTTGACTATTAATTGAGAATTTGGGAGATAAGCATCAGCCACATCCTTAATAGAAGTAAAACACTTCTTGTATATAAAGAGAGAAGCCAATGTTAATGCTTAGCACAAGTAGTGTCAAGTGTAAATGATTGTGTTCTGTGTTAATTCATTCTTTAACAGTCCCTTGTCATCAAGGACGTATATCTATAGCATTACATTTCAAGACAATAGAAGCAGTGTTGGGTGACCAAAGTAATTATACATCCAGCACACTCATGATAGAAGAAATGCTATGGTGTAATCAGCATAAGTAAACAGGACAAATGGTTCAGCATGGAGAATGAGGATCTACATATTAACAACAGTTTATCTCGGCGTTATGAAATAGAAGAAAGTAGAAATCATGTTATAATTTATTTTTCTGGCTCAAGAGATCGATGGCTACACCAAGATAAAGAGAATTTGTGTTGACTCGGGTCAAATGAATGAGAACACTTGGAAAAATCAAATAAATTAAAACAGTTAACCAGCTAAAATGCCTTAGTAGATTCAGTCAAAGAGGAATCCAGAGTTTGTTTTATAAGAAATGTTCATTTCTAAAAATACCAAAGCATCAAGAAATCTTTAGAAACTAATAGATTGTTCATCAGGCACATGTTGATTTCCATGCAGAGACAGAAACTTACGCGATGACAAGGTTGGCAAGTCTCCCTAAGGCTGGCAAGTCTCCCTAAGCTCTACGACAACCCCGAGTTGCTCTAGAACACGCCAGCCATTAACATGGACACCAATGGAGCCACCATATACTCTCAGTCTTCGACTTCTCCAACACAAGGCTTGCAATTCCTTTCCTGCAGGATGTGAACCAATCAGCAACAGAATGTTTTTGTTGTTGACATGGCAGCAAAGTACTTCAGAAATCAAAACCGAACCTAAGGTTTGCCATCCTAATTTGTCTATTTCAGCAAGGGACTATATGTGACAGGTGGTGGGCGCGCCTGCACGCCTATGCATAGGCATCTTATACGCACATATAGAAGCAACCATACAGGCAACCCTGAGAAATGATTTCACATCGTTTGATAGCATCCTTATTCCCTTTATTTTGGCTAGAACTAATCCCAACCTAGAGCATAGCACAGACGCATACAAAGGCAATCGGCTTACCTCTCCTCCTAACGGAGTAGCCTCTGATCCTTCGCTTTGATGAAGATACAGTGGAAGGCCTGAAAACAAAAAAGGAGAGGTTAGGCGAGGAGGATCTGAGCGACCATCGCGGGGAAGGAACAAGGCAAGGATTGCGTAGATCTAGTCATTATATTCCAACATCCTCCATCGATTGACTGGCATACGACCAAAATCAACAAGTGGATCTCGCCAGATAAAGATCTGGTGCGGTGCGTGTAGACTCACCTGAGATGACTCACCTGAGACGAAAGGGAGGAGGGAGGTCGCCGGAGGGGAACGATTCCTTGGCCCGAGGAGATCTTGTAGGCCCCTGTCCGCCCTGAGCCCATAGAGGCAGGCGAAGACCCCGAATACGGCGGCGGACAGCAAACAACAAAACGGCTTCATTGTAGCAATGAACATATTCAACTGGAACCTACCGTTGCAAATTCAGCACAGCCATGGCTGAAACCTTTTAAGTAGAAAGGAGTAGCTTCTGATAGACACCAGACTGTGAAGTCGAATGGAGACAAATTAGGATAAACAACAAAATATGAAGAGCTTAACGTATTCTTAGTTTAGAAGTGCTAAATAAATTAAGACAATGCCAAGCATGCATATACCTGAGAGAGTAAAGATTAGAGGAGATATGACACTTGTGGTCTCGAGCTTATTGTAGTGATGCACCCTTGGACCATTTCCTTGATTAAAACTTAAATAATGCAAAACTTCATTTGCGTTCATATATATTAGGAAGTTGCTTGTGATTCATCCATGTTCATATATATTAGAAAAAGCAAAAACAGATTGGCATAATACCTTTCGTGTTCCGCAGCAGCTACATCTCCCACCGGTTCCGCAGCAGCTTTATTCCCGGGATCGACAGCTTCAACATCGCCTTGCAATAGTGGGGAAAAGTATAAGGATGACCAACAACAACAAACAAGATTAGAGTACAGAAGAATACATATGGGACATTTTGTAGAGCAACAAGGCATTAGGTAGAGTTCATATTACACACCTCTCATTGTCTCCCTTGTTCCTTTGGAGAAAATTCATCAAGCACGAACAACACATAAATTCCAATGTGAACCATAAACCACAATGATCATACGTTAATTCAATACTAAAGCAACAAATTAAAAAGAACCCAAATTCGCTGCAAGCTGTGAAACTTTAACTTTGAAACGTCTGGGGTTTCCTGCACAAATAAATAGTAATATAAGATAAATAAAGGCACTATATCGGATCATACGACACAACTTAATTTATTGGTTCAGTTTTTTTCAGAGGTGCTGCTTTATGGAAAAGCTTAAAGATGATCTTATTAAACCCAAGGATCATCTACAACATATTCAGCACTCTAGTGGCAGTCGACATTAGGGGAAATGGGAAAAGTGCCTACAGAAGATAGTCAAAATAGCAGCTAATAATAGTAAAAAAATGGAACTCTAGACACTAAATCCTGGTTGATGCCTGGAATGGGGACTGTCGGCCAGGCTACTTGAATGCTTGATCAACCCCAGGCGTTGGAAATTGTACTCCAACAGTCTATGAAATATAAAACCCAATTCTAACATAAAAACATACTGCAAGGTGGGTGAGATTTGCATGAAGTAGAGATGATGTTGCCAAACGCCAAAACTGTCCTCTATCAATCAGACTGTTGATCTTTCATTGCAAATGATGGTCATAACTGTATTAGATTAACGAAATTAACAGCGCATAACTGAAATAGAAATTCCAACCAAGACACAAACCTTGGCTCCCCACATAAGAAGCTTTCCTTGTGATGCTACCTAAGCGACATAAGCGCTTCATTGAGAGCAAAAGGAAGGGTGTTAAACAACAAATGTACCATAGGATTGGAGCTACTATCACATAAACTCAAATTGTCCACCGACTTACAGGACATTAAGAGCAAGAAGGACATTAGTCTAGAGCCTCTTCTTGGAATTGATTCCACGAGGCTGTCTGGACAACAACTTCTCGTTACTGATGTATCTACCCCCTGACCCATTCCCACTGAATAGAGCAGAGCTGCAAACATAAGGTGCAGAGAACACATAAACCAAAAGCTACCCATTTTCGTCAAGGCATCAAGATGTTGCACCTCCTAGAGTAGCAAGGTTCACTTGACATTAAGTATTTGATCGAGCACACACACACAAAAATCTCCATCCAATCAACAATGACCATGAGAGCTCAGTCAACAACAGACTAAAGCCTGTTTGGTTGGGAACAGACTAAGTGAACGCTATCATGGTATGCATCCCAAGTTACAACCAAATGAAAGGCGAGGCGAGGCGAGGCACGGTACCGGTGAGCAGAGGAGGCCGGCGAAGCGGCGACGGAGAGCGCGGCCGACTTGCGCGCCTGCGAAGGCTGCGACGACGGTCGGCCTCCAATAGCCGCTGTCTCCGCCACCATCGCTGCCGCTGCTGCGGCAAGAGGAGTAGCCGGGTGGGGGCGGGGCAGGCCACGGGAAGGAGAAGGGGAGCAACAGCCACGAAGCCATGGGCACCACCGCCGCCTGCGTGCGTGCGCCTAGGGAGCTGGGTGGGGGCGTGGGCTGGGGACGGGTATCGCGCGACATGCTGGGGATCCATGTGCACGCTCCTCCTCCTCGCCACCGCTGCACGAGCGACGCAGATCGGTTAAGCCAGTCACCCGCCGGTTGGCGCGGCGCGGCGGAGGCGACAGGGTAAGGAGATTAGCTTGCGGGGGGGAGAGTACAGGTACCGGGGGCGACGGATCTGGGCTTGGCGGAGGCGACGGCGCCAACGGCGTGCAGAGCGGAGGACGCAGCAGCCGCCATTGGTCTTGTCGAGGAGCGGAGATGGGCTGGGCAGCACAACCGCGGGGGGAGGTGGGATGGACAAAAGTGACGGCGAGGTGTGTGCAGCACGGGTGGGAGGCGAAATCGCTGGAGGGGAAGGGACAGGAGAGCGGATGCGGGGTGTGTGTGCGACGCGGGGGGTGGCGGGATGACCAGAGGGGATGGGCGAGGGAGGGGCGGGGATGATGCGGCGCCCGTGGCGGCGGACGAGAGCGGGGGCAGAGGCACCGCGAGCGAAGGTGTGGTTCGGTGGCGGCACGGTGAAGGCTGTGGATCCCCTGGCCGCGGGCATCGCAGTGACGGGGACGGAGCAGGCATCGACGCACGGGGTGGTTCGCACGGGGTGGTTGCGCGGGCCGGGCGGCGATAGATAGTGCGATGATGGTGGGGCGGCGATGAGGGTTCCTGGAATTGCGCGGCCGAGAGCGAGGCAAGGGGAGGATGTCGGAGGCAGGCAGAACCGTGCGCCAGGCCAATGTGGACGCCTACGGTACCTTCTTAATAGTAGTAGAGATTAATCCTTTTGTCCTGATCATGTGTATTAGCAAGGTGCTGCAATATTATATTTCTTCCCATAGGGTGCATCCTCCACGTTGCACAAGAAAGGCAAGATTTGCTTGTGGGTCCTTGCTGCTGCTATTTTCTCAAGATTGGTCAGGTGCCTGCGTGCACGCATTAGGGACCCACGTCTCTTGTAAAGGGGAGTTTTTTTAGGGTTTTTCATTTGGATGGACAATTTTTCCACGTGAGGGAAGGAGGCGCCGCCAGGTGCTCTGCTGCACAGATCGCCCACCAAGGATGGTGCTGGCTGCTGGGATCATGATCAAGAGGCGCTGAGATCATGATCAAGAGATCCTCCTCTTGGGTGCATGCTGGAATTATTTTGGTTCCCCTTCTCTGGATCATGCTCATCTGAGTCACGGGAACTTCTGCTACTGCTGGTTTGCTTCTACATCAAGTTGTAAACTGGTTATTATCCACCGTGTTTGCTGCTTTGACTCTTGTGATTGCTACTGGATAATAAATCAGCGACATTTTATTTGTTCTCTACTGGAAACTGTAGTGGGAGATAGTTGTTCAACCTTTAAATACTCGCTACTGCTTGTTGTGCCGTGAAAGATTGGGACCGATTTACAAACGTGTTCATATCAAAGAGACAACTAACTGAAGGTGATCATTGCGGGGTTTAAGTGATCCTAGAAATTGAGAAGAACACTCAATCGATCTAAGTGACCATTTCAAAGAGAAAAATGATTGAAATAGACCCGTCCTTAGTGGACTTCTCAACTAGGAATATGTTCTTCAGAACCGAACCTCGAGAAATAAATCACCCACGTTCTTCGTGTTTGATCCTTGATTGTGACTTGTTTCTTCCTCTCCCCACTCTCTCCAATTCTCTTGTTTGCACTTGATTTTATATCACATAAGTTGCTCCCAAAGTATTTGTAAATCAATTGAGCAACTTGTGCAAGAAGAACTCTCTCTCACGCACACTTTGATTGTTGTTATTCTCGTTTTAACTCCTAACCCGAGTTGAAGATTGTGTTTAAAATTATAAATTATGGATTTCATTTATTTAACCCTCTAAGCGACTTTTAGTAAATGACGAAACTCAACTTCCGCTGAGGGAGGAGACACCAAGGTCATTGTCTCATGACTTCTACGACACTATGGTGCTCCCATTCTCCCAACGGTAGAGGCAGGCTACAAAGGTGAGCAATTTTGGTAAGTTTGTGGAGGTAATTCGTAGATTATATGTCAGCATGCTATTCCTAGATGTAATGCAGGTACCAACATATGCCAAGTACCTTAAGGACGTCCTCAACAACAAGAAATTGTTATCGCCGTCGAAGGTGATTCACCTCACCAAAGAGATACCCGATTTTAAGGATAAAACCGAATGCATAGAATAAGTGTGTTAGAATCTATTTTCACACATATATTGACATTATAAGTGTAATATATCAAAAGACAATGCTCAAATATAAATAAAGATTATAGAAATGTTATTACACCTCAGATGGACATAAATGTCTTAAAACAGTATATCATATCACATCATACTGGAAAATGGGTGATCTCCCATAGAAAGATGACCGAGGGTATCACTAGCTTCAGAATTCTTTAAACTCATCCTCAAAATCATCTTCGTCACATGCTTCTGACCAACAATGTAGACAATGATGAGTATACTTATGGTTGATACTCAACAAGTAGGGTAAAAAATGACCAAACAATTAACATTAGAAGAGGAGACGACAAGATATAATAGTGTATAAGTTTTTTATAAACTATGTATTTTTATTATTTTTAAGAGATTTATATTTTATTCGTTTTGTTTGAATTATATTTTTTGCTTAATTATATGATCATGTGAATTTTATTTTAATGATACATCGTGTTTTATTTAAATAAAAGTTCATAAAAGAAAAGACGTCGAGGTAGATCTAGGTCAACGATAAAGACTGTACACTAAAACACTGAGATATATAAGGGCTGATGATGCTTGATAGCTGATGTGGCAGACGCTAGGGTATAATGTTTCTAGGCATCATCCTCGCCTTCAGGGATGGTGGATAACCGAATTATTAGGACAAAACTAATATTTTAAATAGATATGTACAAAACTAATATTGTATGATTATGAATCCAGCAAAAAAATAAAACGAATTTTAATTTGGGAGAGGGGAGTATATGATAAATTTGAGGTTTATCTTTAATGAATCTTTATAATCTTAATGTTTGTTGGAACTTGCTCACAGGCGCAAGATGATCCAACGGGGAGATGTGGTGATGCAAACAGGTTTTCTGCACGTGATGACAATAGCTCTGTTCATCCAGCCTCTCAAGGGCACTGTGCGGGGGTATTTATAGGTATCTGAGTGCCCAGCGTCCTGTGTTAAGGACGCATATGCCCTCAGACACCTAGGTTATCCCCGGAATATTCCCATAAAGCGGGGTTACAGACCGTAATTACAGGGATGCCTTTACAAATTAGGCCCGTAATTCGCAGCGGCCACGCAGGGCCTGTTACAATGGGCCGTGTGGTCGTGGGCCTGCATGCTGGACGAGGTCGCAAGATGGGACGACCTCGTCACAGGTCTTCGTCCGGTGACGTATGGAACGAAGGGTGAGCCTGCCCGTTGTCTTGTCTCCGTTGGTCCAACGATTACGGCGAAGGCATCGAGCGAAGGGTGGCGTCTTCGCCTTCGCCCCAACATTTGCCCTCCGAGGGACTAGTTCGACTAAGTCATCTGGTGCCGAAGACGTTGCTAGATGGCGGAGACGCTGCCCTCGCTCGAAGTGGTTCCGCGGGGGTTTTTGACATGACCGTTGATTGACACCGTACTGTTGGATGCGGGTTTCCCGAAGCGCCGCGCCCTGTGCATAAAAGGGGGCGGGGGCGGCGCGTTTTGAACTTTATCTTTCCACGCTCCATGAAAACCCTAGCCGCCTTTTCCACCTTCTTGCTGCTCGACTGCCTTCCTTGCTCTTGCTCGCCGGAGATCTGGCCCGAGTGAAGCAGACCGCCCGCCGTCGCCGACGGTACGTAGCGATGCCGACCTCTTCTTCTTCTGCTACCGCTACGCCACCGGCCGACGCGTCGTCTGAGGAGACGTTGAGCACTATGGCGGCGGAGGAGTTGCGCGCCGGCGATACGGTGGATTTCGGTGTGTCGCGGATGTCCTCGGTCCGCGTGCAAGATATGCAGCGGCTTGGTTACTTTGGCGGCGGAGTCGCTCGTGTTCCGGGGACGGAGGAGGTCCCCGAGCCGGAAGGCGAGTTGGTTGTGTTCGAGGCGTTCTTTACCGCTGGTCTTCGCCTGCCTGCGCACAGATTTGTGGGAGAAGTCCTGCGCAAATTTAACGTCCAGATTCATCAGCTGACTCTGAATGCCGTGGTGGCTCTGTCGAAGTATGTCTGGGCGACGACTTCGTACGGCGGACAGCCATCGATCAAAGTCTTCGCGAAGTACTATTGCCTGCATTGGCAGAAAAGGATGATCGGAAATGAGGTTGCCCAGTTTGGGTCCTGTACATTTACGTCGAAGACCGGCAAGACCACGATGGAGGTAGTTGAGTTGGTTCCTTGTGCCCGCAACAAGTGGGGCAACTGGCATGAGTTTTGGTTCTACGTTGCGGAGGGCACAGTCGAAGACCATCCGGGGCTCCCCGTGGCCGAGATGTGCTCGCATTATTACTCAGCATACTCGCCGTTTGAAGTGGCGGAGGGGGATGCGGACGAAGGGGCCCTTCGGTGCGCCGCTGGCCTGAGCAGCGGGCGCGATTTGGTTGAGGAGTTTGTGGCGTACGGGGTGTGGCCTTTGGCGCATGGCTGGGCGTTGGGCGAAGTATGCCCTCGCCAGATGCCTTCCCATGGTGGGAAGCTAATGCGAAGTCCCGCCTTCGCGCTGGATCTGCATAGCCGCGATCCAGCCGCCTTTGTGCGTGAGGCGGAGGATGGGGCGGTGCGGATCGTCGGTCAGTACGTGCCGAGGACAGAGGGCCAGCGTAGCTGGGATATTCGCGGGTCTAATGACCGCTTGAACAGGGTTTTCGAGTTGAACCATCTGCCGTATGGCGGTTATCCCGGCCAAGACGATGTGGATCGTCGCGGGAAGAAGCCGGTGGTAGACCCCGCGCCGGCGGCCGCCCCATCCTCTAAGAAGAGGAAACTAGGTATTGCTGTGGGAGGACTGGGTGTGTCTGATGGTTTTGCTAGGGAGTTGATGAGGACATGCGCGGCCCCGGGGGGAAGGATGTCTTCGCCCGAGCTCCGGGAGTCTTCGGCGCGGATGCTGAGGGTTACCGGGGGTTGGTGGCCTAAGAATGTTCCTGTCCCCCGCGCGGCCGGCGAAGACTTTTTTACATCTCGCATGGTTCGTGACTGGAAAGTGTTTCCTTATGGGTGGAATATTGCTGCTGTTGTGTCGGCAGTGATGGACAAGGATCGTCAGGGAGCTGCACAGAAGCGTCAGGCGGTCGTCAGGCTTCATGAGGCCAGGCCGAAGAGGCCGCGGGGGACTGCGAAAGCTGCTGCCCCCGGCGGAAGCCAGCCACCGCTGGCGGCGAAGTCGGCCGTCCCTGCATCCAGCAGGGCGCCGGAGGCTGCGAAGGCGGCCGCCGCCGGTGATTCCAAGTCTGTGAAGGCCGCCCCTGTGCCCAGCGGGGTGCCGGAGGCTGCGAAGGCGGCCCGAGAGTTGCCGCCGTCGGGCAAGCGTGTCGCCGACTTCGCCACCGACATTAGTGTGGAAGATTATCTTGTTGGTAAGTCGTTGGCTCGAGTTTTTTTTTTGATATGTTGATATGTCGCAAGGTCGGACGAAGGTCAACTTGTTGTTCCGCCTGCCGTGGCGACCGCGGCGGCTGCCGTGGTGCCCAGGGCGAAGGGCAGTGCTCTTAGTGTCGGTGGTGAGATTCTGGCGCTCGCTGCCGTCAGGGACGAGGCGGGTGCTGTGTCCCGCCGGCTGAAGGAGCTGAAGGAGGCACTAAGTCAGATACGTTGAGCTAGACTTCGGTTTTTTACCGGCTTTGCTGGGGTTGTGGTCTTATGTGTGTCTTTTAGGCGGCTGACTTCGCTGACCGCACGGCGTCGGGGGCCCTGACGGCAGTTGTGTCGGCGTTCCGAGACCGGGGGGTCCCCGAGCCGACGAGTGAGTGTGCCGCGTGCCCCAGCCCAGATGGGTCGAGCGCGTGGGCGAGCGCGAAGGGGGGAGAGAGCGAGAGCGAGGTGGCCGGAGCCGGGTCGTGAGGGAGTCGGAGATTCCCGCGGCCTTCGTGTTCGTCCCGCGCCCAGGTCGGGTGCGCTTGCAGTAGGGGGTTACAAGCGTCCGCGCGGGTGAGGGGAGCGAGCGGCCCCAAGAGAGCGCCTGCCCCTGCCCTCGTTCCCGCGAGGCCAACCTTCTCTAAGAAGGCCCTGGTCCTTCCTTTTATAGGCGTAAGGAGAGGATCCAGGTGTACAAATGGGGGTGTAGCAAGGTGCTACGTGTCTAGCGGGGGAGAGCTAGTGCCCTAAGTACATGCCAAGGTGGCAGCCGGAGAGATCTTGGCACCCAGCTAGTGTGGCGTCGTGGCTGTTGGAGAAGCAATGGAGCCGGGCGGAGGGACAGCTGTCGGAGTGGTTGGGCCCTTGCTGACGTCCCCCTGCTTTCGTAAGGGAGCTGGGAGCCACCGTCGTCATGGTCCAGCGGGGCGCCATCATTGCCTATCTGGCGGAGCTAGCCAGATGGGACGTCGGTCCTGTTCTCTGCGGCCCGAGTCGTCTCAGGGTAGGGTGATGATGGCGCTTCCTGTCGACGTGGCGGACTCGTGCCCTAGGTCGGGCGATGTGGGGGCTCCTCCGAAGCCGAGGTCGAGTCTGTCCTGCATGGCCGAGGCCGAGGCCGAGGCCGAGCCCGAGCCCCTGGGTCGGGCGAGGCGGAGGTCGTTCAGCAGAGGTCGGGGTGGAGTCCGAGCCCTGGGTCGGGCGAAGCGGGGTTCATCGTCTTCCGGGGCCTTAGCCCGAGTCCGAGCCCTGGGTCGGGCGGAGCGGAGTTCGCCGTCTTCCGGGGCCTTAGCCCGAGTCCGAGCCCTGGGTCGGGCGGAGCGGAGTTCGCCGTCTTCCGGGGCCTTAGCCCGAGTCCGAGCCCTGGGTCGGGCGGAGCGGAGTTCGCTGTCTTCCGGGACCTTAGCCCGAGTCCGAGCCCTGGGTCGGGCGGAGCGGAGTTCGCCGTCTTCCGGGGCCTTAGCCCGAGTCCGAGCCCTGGGTCGGGCGGAGCTTCCTCTGGCGCTTTTGGCCAAGCCTGGCCGCCCGTCAGTCTTACTCATTGCGTTAAAGGCCCCAGTGACTTGGTCGGTCGGCGTGGTGATTTAGTCAGGGTTACTTCTTATCGAAGGCAAGGCCTCGGGCGAGCCGGAGATGCGTCTGCCGTGAAAGAGGAGGCCTCGGGCGAGACGGAAACATCTTAGGGTCGGCTGCCCTTGCCCGAGGCTAGGCTCGGGCGTGGCGTGGTCGAGTCGCTCGTATGGACTGATCCCTGACTTAATCAAACCCATCAGGCCTCTGTAGCTTTATGCTGATGGGGGTTACCAGCTGAGAATTAGGCGTCTTGAGGGTACCCCTAATTATGGTCCCCGACAGTAGCCCCCGAGCCTCGAAGGGAGTGTTAACACTCGCTTGGAGGCTTTTGTCGCACTTTTTTGCAAGGGGACCAGCCTTTCTCGGTTGTACTTTGTTCCGGTGGGTGCGCGCGAGCGCACCCGCCGGGTGTAGCCCCCGAGGCCTCGGAGGAGTGGTTTCACTCCTTCGAGGTCTTAATGCCTTGCGTAATGCTTCGGCTGGTCTGGCGGTTCCCTCATGCGAACAGGCCGTAGCCCGGGTGCACTGTCGGGGCCCAAGTTCTCGGGCTGGTATGTTGACGCTGTCAACGGTTCGGCCGGAGCCGGGTTTGCGAGAGCAGCCCCCGAGCCTCCGCACAGAGCGAGAGGACGATCAGGGACAGACTCGGCTTTTTTACATACGCCCCTACGTCGCCTTTCCGCAAGGAGGAGGGGGGGAGAGCGCCATGTTACCCTCGATGGGCACCGAACATGGTGTCTCCGGTGAGCTGCAATCGGGTAATCCGAGTGGACGTCCGTGCCCCGTTCGTTGGGGGTCGGCTAGGGGCCCGGAGGCACGCCCAAAAGTACCTGCGGGTGATCTGCCGGACCCGGTCCCCTGGCGACGGGGTCCGAGGGCTCGTTGCCTCCCTCCGATGGGATTCCGTTACAGAGTCGTTCCCGCTGGTCTCGGAAATGTCCTAGGGTACCTCGGGAGCGCAGCCCGAGCCTTGGTTATGTATCGAACGTACCCCTGGTCATCCCTCGCTCGGTGTCTGAGGCGACTGTGAACCCTTCGGGGGGCCAGCCTTCGAACCCCTGATCAGTAATGGGCGCGGAGCCCGAGTAGCCTGAGGCGGTCGTGGGACCTTTCGGGGGGCCGACCTTCGAACCTCTGACCAGTAGTGGGTGTCGGGCCCACGCGATCTGGGGCGGCTGTTGAACCCTTCGGGGGGCCAGCCTTCGAACCCCTGATCAGTAAGGAGGCTCGGAGCCTAGTTCCTTCACGGGGAAGGATCCCTTTGGGGGTATCCCCTTTCCCGGTCCCTGTTGCAAGAGATAGAGAAAGAAGGAAAAGGGAAAAATGATCCGAAATTGAACGTCGTGGCGTACCTTTTTTGGTGTGGTCGTTTTGTCGAAGGCGAAGCGTCGCCAGCTGCTCCTGCCAGAAGCGCCGCCTGTCCAGCCGCAGAGTTAATGCGCCGGGGCGAGCGGTCGGCGAGGCTGCCGTTGCGTGCGCGAGCCGTTCGAGGAACGGGTCACGGGCGTGTCGTCTTCACACCATGAGAGAGGGGGTTCTCTTGCTGCCTCCGGATGGGACGTGAGCTTGGCTGATGGCGTGACCGCTGCTCTTGCGCGCCTGCCACTGTCATTACTGCCGGCTCACTTTTGACCGCGTTTGACCGCCGCGTCAGGCTGGCGCAGCTGGGCCGCGCGCTGGGCCGCTTCGGGTCGCGGTATTGGTTCCGCAACCGAGGAGGTGCGGTGGTGGCGCAAGTGGCATAGTGGCTTACATGCAGCGTCCGGCGCGCCGATTGCGCGACGCGTGGGCTTGAGCCCCCGTGCTGGCCTGTCAGGAGTCGGAGAGGCGCGTCCACTTGGCGCGGTTGCATGCCGCCCCGCATGGCTGCCCGCCCCCTTCGCCCGTTGGTCTGGGCAAAGGTGGAGGGTCACTTGTAACCGCTGGGTAGTTGCACGCGCCGCGCGCGGTGGTTCAGCTTCTTCTGCTCGGAGTCGGCCTGTATGTCAGGCGGGTCCCAGCCCCCGCGCCGCAGGGGAGGACTTTGGAGGCGTGTTGAAGAGGACTCAGCCCGTGATGGTTGGGGGCGCAAGCAGGGAGAGTTGCCTTTAAAAGGAGGGCAACCCCTTTCGTAAGGCGATCATGTCTTCTTCCTCCCTTATGCATCGTGTCTTTCCACCTTTCAAGCCCCCGGATGGGGGAAACCGCCGTCTCCGTGCCTCATCGTCGGAGGACACCACTTCGTGGGAGCGGGTACCTTTCAGCCATCGTTCGGCTTCAAGGATTTTCATCAGGCAGCCCGGTCGCTCCCCTCCGCTGGGGGTCACCCGAGACGGTGACCACCAGCTCCTGGGTGGGGAGGAGCAAACCGGACTGCGATCTAGGTCCCACCCTCAGCTTCAAGGATGTTCATCATCCTCGCTGGGGTGGGTGCCGGACTGAGCCGGCGCTCTACCTCCCGCACGGGTTCGTGGGTCATCCTCTCCCACGATGTTCGAGGGAGAAGGCGCTCACTGGCCCTGCGGGCGGCCCGGACTTCGACAACGTGGGGTGGATCGGCGGCGGACGTCGTCACCTCCAGCGTGTCGGGTCCACTGGCTCGGCTCCGGCGGCCCCTTCTGTTGGGGGGCAGCTGCCGCGCCGTGTACACGGGAGGTCCACCCTAGACGTCGCGCGCTGCTAGGGCGGCGTTCGTGTTCTGGGGTGGCCCTGCCTTTGCACCAGGGCGGCGCCTTTGCGCGGAGGCCGGTGCCCCACTCATCTGGGAGGATTTGAGTGGGGATCTGCCGGTAGGCTAAGGGCTCCTGGCGTCAGTGCCGAGGTGGAGGCGGCTCGAGAAGTCCCCGTCACCGACGGGATCACCGCCATTATCGGCGCTTCGGGCCTCCGGCTCTTTGTACTTGTCCTCGCCCCTCGAGCGTCGGCGCGGGCGGGGGCAAGACTGCAGCAGTGCCTACCCCTGAGGCCTGCGCTGCTGCAGTTCGGCCATCCGGAGTGGGGGCCGTTGCCGTTGTAGTCGGAGCGGGCGGCGACGAGCCGCCCGTCAGTCTTCCGTAGCCCCGCAGGCCCGCCCCCACCGAGTGGGGTTGTTCGTACCTGCGGGGGGGAACCGGAGTTTCGTTTGTAATGGCACTTCGAGTGCCGGGTTTTTTTGTTCATTTTCGGCTTTCGGGGCCTGAACATGTATGTAATTACGGCACGGAGCCGTGTTTTTTCCTCATTTCCGAGCACTAAGACTCGTCTGCTGATTGTCTGAACCGCTTCACTAAGCATGAGTCGCCCCGTGTCAAGGTGACGAGTGAGGTATCCGTATCCCGGAGGCGTAGGAGTCCCTCGGCTCGGTCGGCCCTGTTGTCCGAGGCTCCTCTAGCTTAGTTAAAGAGACCCCTCGGCCGCTCTTCGACGAGCCGAGGCCGGGGGTAGCGATATCAGCATGAGCAGAGGCAGAGTTGGCTCGGAAATGAAACCTGGTTGGCCGGAGCCTAGCCGAGTTGTCCGTTGGCAGGATCGACGCCGGAGTTGGTCAGCCGAGGCTTCGGACCGGGCTCGTGCCCTCGGAAGGTGGTTGGCCGAGGCCCCGGAGGTGGCTGGCCGAGCCGCCTGCTCGGGCCGGATTCCCGGAGAAGTCCCTGACAACGATCGCCCGGGCATGGTGATGACGCCGTCTTTTGGAGCGGAGGCCCTCGGACCGTGTCGCCGTCCGAGGCTAGGTCGGGCCTTGCCGAAGGTGCTGTCGATGTCGAGGGTGTCGCCGCCCCCTTCCAGCGCCAAGACCTGAGCCTGCAGGATTAGCTCGTCTTGTAGCGTGTGCTTTGTGCGGCCGTCGAGGCCAGAACACACACCCTTGCTGTGTTGTAAAGCTGCGTCCCTTTTCCTCTTGTTCCAAGCATCTGGACTTTTTGTCGGTAACAGAGATGTTTGTGCGAGCGAAAGTTGCTTCTCGCGGAAGGTGAGGAGTGAGGTATCCGTATCCCGGAGGCGTGGGAGTCCCTCGGCTCGGTCGGCCTTGCCGCTTACGCGCACTTTTACTCGTCCATGAGGCCCTATCACCGACTTAGTCGAGAAAACTCGAAGAATCGCTTCGACAGAAGAGCTTCCGAACGTAGAGACTTGTTCGATCCGTGGAGTCACCTTATCCGAACGCGAGTTACTTATCGCAGAAGGTGATGAGTGAGGTATCCGTATCCCAGAGGCGTAGGAGTCCCTCGGCTCGGTCAGCCTTGACTGCTTACGTGTACCCTGTCGTTTCCATGACCCACTTTTCGAAGTAGTCAAAAAGCACGAAAGATATTCTGGTAAAAGAGATTTTCTGTTCGAGGAAAATTTTGACGCAGAGGGGGTTTCCCCCCTTTTAGCCCCCGAGGGAGGGTCGGGCTTTGCCGAGGCGAGGCCGACCCTTCCTTGTTGACTAAACTTTGCGTGGGTGCGAGGTATATGAACAATTTGGAAACATCTCAAGGGTAGAAGCGACGTAGCTGTTGGATGTTCCAAGCGTTGCCGTAGACCTCGCCTTGACTGTTGGCTAGCTTGTACGTTCCGGGCTTCAGAACTTTGGCGATGACGAACGGCCCCTCCCAGGGGGGCGTGAGCTTGTGCCTCCCTCGGGTGTCTTGCCGCAGCCGAAGCACCAGATCGCCCACCTGGAGGTCTCGGGGTCGGACCCCTCGGGCATGGTAGCGTCGCAGGGACTGCTGATACCGCGCCGAGTGTAGTAAGGCCCTGTCCCGAGCCTCATCCAGCTGGTCCAGCGAGTCTTCTCGGCTAGCTTGGTTGCTTTCTTCGTTGTAGGCCCTCGTCCTCGGGGAGCCGTATTCCAGGTCAGTGGGCAGGACGGCCTCGGCCCCGTAGACCAGGAAGAACGGCGTGAAACCTGTGGCTCGGCTTGGCGTCGTCCTCAGGCTCCAGACCACCGAGGGGAGTTCCTTCATCCATCGCTTGCCGAACTTGTTGAGATCATTGTAAATCTGGGGCTTGAGCCCTTGTAGAATCATGCCGTTGGCACGTTCCACTTGCCCATTCGACATGGGATGAGCTACAGCGGCCCAGTCTACCCGGATGTTGTGATCCTCGCAAAAAACCAAGAATTTTTTGCCGGTGAACTGGGTGCCATTGTCGGTGATGACGGAGTTCGGGACCCCGAAATGATGGATGATGTTGGTGAAGAACGCCACCGCCTGCTCGGATCTGACGCTGTTCAGGGGTCGGACCTCGATCCACTTGGAGAATTTGTCGACGGCGACCAGCAGGTGCGTGTAGCCCCCGGGCGCCTTCTGTAGGGGGCCGACGAGGTCCAGACCCCACACAGCGAAGGGCCAGGTGATGGGTATCGTCTGCAGAGCCTGAGCGGGCAGGTGGGTCTGCTTCGCATAGAATTGGCACCCTTCGCAGGCGCGGACAATTCTAGCGGCGTCAGCCACCGCCGTCGGCCAGTAGAAGCCTTGGCGGAAAGCGTTCCCGACGAGGGTTCGAGGTGCTGCATGATGGCCACAAGCCCCCGAGTGTATTTCCTGCAGGAGTTCCTGACCCTCGGCGATGGAGATGCATCGCTGGAGGATGCCCGAGGGGCTACGATGGTAGAGCTCCTTCTCATCGCCCAGCAAGACGAAAGACTTGGCGCGTCGCGCCACCCGCCGAGCCTCGGCTCGGCCGAGGGGCAGCTCTCCTTGGCGGAGATATTGCAGGTACGGGGTCTGCCAATCTTGATCTGGCATGACCCCGCTCTGCTCCTCCTCGATGTGCAGTGCTTCGCCCTCGGGGGCCGAGGGCTCCTCGGGTTGAACCGAGGATGGCTCGGGCTGGGCCGAGGTCACCTCGGACGGGGCCGAGGGCACCTCGGGCTCGGGCGTGTCACCTATCTTGACAGAGGGTTGGTGCAGATCCCAGGAGAAAACGTCCGGGGGAACTGTCGTTCGCCCCGAGGCTATCTTTGCCAGCTCGTCCGCAGTCTCGTTGTAGCGCCGGGCGATGTGGTTAAGCTCGAGCCCGTAGAACTTGTCTTCCAGGCGTCGAACCTCGTCACAGTAGGCCTCCATCTTCGGGTCGCGGCAGTGGGAGTTCTTCATGACTTGGTCGATGACGAGCTGCGAGTCGCCGCGTGCATCGAGGCGTCGGACCCCTAGCTCGATGGCGATTCGCAATCCGTTGATCAGAGCCTCGTACTCAGCCACATTGTTGGACGCCGGGAAATGGAGGCGGAGCACGTAGCGCAGGTGTTTCCCGAGGGGCGAGACGAAGAGCAGGCCCGCGCCGGCTCCCGTCTTCATCAGCGACCCGTCGAAAAACATGGTCCAGAGCTCCGGTTGGATCGGAGCCGTCGGCAGCTGGGTGTCGACCCATTCGGCTACGAAGTCCGCCAGTACCTGGGACTTGATGGCCTTCCGAGGGGCGAACGAGATTGCCTCGCCCATGATTTCCACCGCCCACTTCGCGATCCGTCCCGAGGCTTCCCGGCACTGGATGATTTCCCCCAGGGGGAAGGATGACACCACAGTCACCGGATGAGACTCGAAGTAATGTCGCAGCTTTCGCCTCGTCAGGATCACTGCATACAGCAGCTTCTGGACTTGTGGGTAGCGGATCTTGGTCTCGGACAGCACCTCGCTGACGAAGTAAACTGGCCTCTGAATGGGCAAGGCATGCCCCTTTTCCTGCCTTTCGACCACGATCGCGGCGCTGACCACCTGAGTGGTAGCGGCGACGTAGACCAAGAGGGCTTCTCCATCAGCTGGGGGTACCAAGACGGGCGCCTGGGTGAGGAGCGCCTTCAGGTTCCCGAGGGCTTCCTCGGCCTCGAGAGTCCAAGTGAAGCACTCGGCCTTCCTTAAGAGACGGTACAGGGGCAGGCCTCTTTCGCCGAGGCGCGAGATGAAACGGCTCAAGGCCGCGAGGCATCCCATGACCCTCTGTACGCCTTTTAAGTCCTTGATGGGCCCCATGTTTGTGATGGCTGCGATCTTCTCCGGGTTGGCTTCGATGCCCCGCTCGGAGACGATGAATCCCAAAAGCATGCCTCGGGGCACCCCGAAAACGCACTTCTCGGGATTGAGCTTGACGCCCTTCGCCTTGAGACACCGGAATGTCAGTTCGAGGTCGGAGAGAAGGTCGGAGGCTTTCCTCGTCTTGACTACGATGTCATCGACGTAGGCCTCGACCGTGCGACCGATGTGTTCGCCGAACACATGGTTCATGCACCGCTGGTACGTTGCACCCGCGTTCCTCAAACCGAACGGCATGGTGACATAACAGTACATGCCGAAGGGCGTGATGAAAGAAGTCGCGAGCTGGTCGGACTCTTTCATCTTGATTTGATGATACCCTGAGTAGGCATCGAGGAAAGACAGGGTTTCGCACCCTGCAGTGGAGTCCACGATTTGATCGATGTGAGGTAGAGGGTAGGGGACTTTCGGACATGCTTTGTTGAGACCAGTGTAGTCTACACACATCCGCCATTTCCCCCCTTTCTTCCTCACAAGTACAGGGTTGGCAAGCCATTCGGGATGGAATACCTCTTTGATGAACCCTGCTGCCATCAGCTTATGGATCTCCTCGCCTATCACCCTGTGCCTTTCCTCGTCGAATTGGCGCAGAGGCTGTCTGACCGGTCGGGCTCCGGCCCGAATATCCAGCGAGTGCTCGGCGACATCCCTCGGTATGCCGGGCATGTCCGAGGGACTCCACGCAAAGACGTCGGCGTTTGCGCGGAGAAAGTCGACGAGCACTGCTTCCTATTTGGGGTCGAGCCCGGAACCGATCCGAATCTGCTTGGAGGTGTCGCCACTGGGGTCGAGAGGGACGGCCTTAACCGTCTCCGCTGGCTCAAAGTTGCCGGCATGTCGCTTTACGTCCGGCACCTCTCGGGAGAGGCTTTCTAGGTCGGCAATGAGGGCCTCGGACTCGGCGAGGGCCTCGGCGTACTCCACGCACTCCACATCGCATTCGAATGCGTGTTTGTACGTGGGGCCGACGGTGATGACCCCGTTGGGGCCTGGCATCTTGAGCTTTAGGTAGGTGTAGTTGGGGATGGCCATGAACTTCGCGTAGCATGGCCTTCCCAACACTGCGTGGTAGGTCCCGCGGAACCCGACCACCTCGAATGTCAAAGTCTCCCTTCAGAAGTTGGAGGGTGTTCCGAAGCAGACAGGAAGGTCGAGTTGTCCGAGGGGCTGGACGCACTTCCCGGGAACGATCCCGTGGAAGGGTGCAGCGCCTGCTCGGACGGATGACAGATCGACGCGCAGGAGCCTGAGGGTCTCAGCGTAGATGATGTTGAGGCAGCTGCCCCCATCCATCAGGACCTTGGTGAGCCTGACGTCGCCGATGACGGGATCGACGACGAGCGGGTACTTCCCTGGGCTCGGCACGTGGTCGGGGTGGTCATCCTGGTCGAAGGTGATGGGCTTGTCGGACCAGTCTAGGTAGACTGGCGCCGCCACCTTCACCGAGCAGACCTCCCGACGCTCCTGCTTACGATGCCGAGCCGAGGCATTTGCCGCATGCCCTCCGTAGATCATGAAGCAGTCGCGGACCTCGGGGAACTCTCCTGCTTGGTGATCTTCCTTTTTGCCGTCGTCGCGGGCCCTGTCACCCTCTGCGGGTGGCCCGGCCCGGTGGAAGTGGCGCCGAAGCATGACGCACTCCTCGAGGGTGTGCTTGACGGGCCCCTGATGGTAGGGGCACGTCTCCTTGAGTGCCTTGTCGAAGAGGTTGGCGCCTCCGGGGGGCTTCCGAGGGTTCTTGTATTCGGCGGCGGCGACAAGGTCCGTGCTGGCGGCGTCGCGTTTCGCTTGCGACTTCCTCCTGCCTTTCTTCTTGGCGCCGAGCGGAGTAGACGCCTCGGGAGCATCTTCCGACGGGCGGCCCTGGGGCTGCTTGTCCTTTCGGAAGATGGCCTCGACGGCCTCCTGACCAGAGGCGAACTTGGTGGCGATGTCCATCAGCTCGCTCGCCCTGGTGGGGGTCTTGCGACCCAACTTGCTCACCAGGTCACGGCAGGTGGTGCCGGCAAGGAACGCACCGATGACATCGGAGTCGGTGATGTTGGGCAGCTCGGTGCGCTGCTTCGAGAATCGCCGGATGTAGTCCCGAAGGGACTCTCCCGGCTGTTGCCGACAGCTTCGGAGGTCCCAGGAATTCCCGGGGCGCACGTACGTGCCCTGGAAGTTGCCGGCGAAAGCCTGGACCAGATCCTCCCAGTTGGAAATCTGCCCCGGAGGCAGGTGCTCCAACCAAGCGCGAGCGGTGTCGGAGAGGAACAGGGGGAGGTTGCGGATGATGAGGTTGTCATCGTCCGTCCCACCCAGTTGACAGGCCAGGCGGTAATCCGCAAGCCACAATTCCGGTCTCGTTTCCCCCGAGTACTTTGTGATAGTAGTCGGGGGTCGGAATCGGGGCGGAAACGGCGCCCGCCGAATGGCTCGGCTGAAGACCTGCGGACCGGGTGGTTCGGGCGAGGGACTCCGATCCTCCCCGCTGTCGTAGCGTCCCCCACGCCTGGGGTGATAACCTCGGCGCACCCTTTCGTCGAGGCGGGCCCGACGGTCGCGATGAGGGTGCTCGTCACCGGGGTGGCCCGGGGCCGCAGGCGCGGTATTGCGCGTGCGCCCGGTGTAGACCGAGGCTTCCCGCATGAGTCGGGAAGTCGCGGCACGAGGTTCCGAGGGGTACCCCTGCCTTCGGGAGGCAGAGCTCTCTGCCCGCCGGGCCGCAGCGCCTTCCAGGAGATGCTTGAGCTCTCCCTGGATTCGCCGACCCTCGGTGGTTGATGACTCCGGCATCGCGCGGAGGAGCATTGCTGCGGTGGCCAGGTCCTGACCGGTTCCGCCGGATGCGGGTGGCGGTCTGTCCCTGGCATCGTTGGCGATGCGGTGCTGGAGACCTTGGGGCAGGTGACGTATTCCTCCGGCCGGGGGCTGGCTCGCCCATACCTGCCCGGCGTTCCGGCGGATTGCCTCGAGCGCTCCTGCTCCCTCATCGAGCCCGGCCTGCGCCCCGCGGACTTGCTCGAGCTGTGGGTCGTGACCCCCCGCCGGAACGGGGACCACAGCTAGCTCCCGCGGGATGTCGGCGCGAGGCGCTGGCCTAGGGGGATCACCATCCTCCGGCATGCTGAAACAGCTGCCTCCGGAGGGATCCCCTAGCTCGACGTGGAAACATTCGCGGCTCGGGCCGCAGTCCTTGTCGTCAAGGCTGCGGCTGCCGTCGGAACAGTCGGAGAGGCAGTAGTTGCATGCGGTCATGAAGTCCCGCATGGCACTGGGGTTGCCAGATCCAGAGAAATCCCAGCAGATGCTGGGGTCGTCATCTTCCTCGGACCCAGAGGGTCCGTAGGCCGAGACACCCGTCAATCGGTCCCAAGGCGACCGCACATGAAACCCCAGAGGGGTTGCACTTGCCTCAATGTGAGCGCCCGCCAAAGCGAGGTTGCTAGGCGGGTTGAGGCCGAGTCGAAATGACAAAGAATGGGAATCAGCCGGTACCTTTTGGTCGACGAGGATCGACGAAGTCGCATCGGGGGCTGATCGCGCCGTTGTCCTGGGTGCGAGGGCGACGTCCTGCAGGCCCTCCGTGAGCGCGCTGGCGTCGTCCACTTGCTCGGGATTGGCGTGTCGCGGGGGGACGGCGCTCGCCTTCGCCTCAAGCGCGTGGGTGATGCCCGACGCGTCCTCCGTTGGGGCGCTGGAGATGTCGATTTGCTCGACAGTCGACTGAGCGCAGCCTCCCGCTCGGCCTTGGTTGCCCCGCCTCCTCCTCCGATGGCGAGGGAGAGGATGGGGTGAGCTCGAAAGTTGTCCTTCCCCCACGCGGGAAAGACGTCGTCGATTCCGCCGCCGGCGGGCGGGCTGTCCGCCACCATTGTCGCTGTCGCGCGGCGGTGGAAGGAGTATCATGTCGTAGCTGCCGTCGAAAGACATGAACTCGAGACTCCCGAAACGGAGCACCGTCCCGGGTTGAAGAGGTCGTTGGAGACTGCCCATCTGGAGCTTGACGGGAAACTACTCGTCAACACGCAGCAGGCCCCTACCTGGCGCGCCAACTGTCGGCGTTCCGAGACCGGGGGGTCCCCGAGCCGACGAGTGAGTGTGCCGCGTGCCCCAGCCCAGATGGGTCGAGCGCGTGGGCGAGCGCGAAGGGGGGAGAGAGCGAGAGCGAGGTGGCCGGAGCCGGGTCGTGAGGGAGTCGGTGATTCCCGCGGCCTTCGTGTTCGTCCCGCGCCCAGGTCGGGTGCGCTTGCAGTAGGGGGTTACAAGCGTCCGCGCGGGTGAGGGGAGCGAGCGGCCCCAAGAGAGCGCCTGCCCCTGCCCTCGTTCCCGCGAGGCCAACCTTCTCTAAGAAGGCCCTGGTCCTTCCTTTTATAGGCGTAAGGAGAGGATCCAGGTGTACAAATGGGGGTGTAGCAAGGTGCTACGTGTCTAGCGGGGGAGAGCTAGTGCCCTAAGTACATGCCAAGGTGGCAGCCGGAGAGATCTTGGCACCCAGCTAGTGTGGCGTCGTGGCTGTTGGAGAAGCAATGGAGCCGGGCGGAGGGACAGCTGTCGGAGTGGTTGGGCCCTTGCTGACGTCCCCCTGCTTTCATAAGGGAGCTGGGAGCCGCCGTCGTCATGGTCCAGCGGGGCGCCATCATTGCCTATCTGGCGGAGCTAGCCAGATGGGACGTCGGTCCTGTTCTCTGCGGCCCGAGTCGTCTCAGGGTAGGGTGATGATGGCGCTTCCTGTCGACGTGGCGGACTCGTGCCCTAGGTCGGGCGACGTGGGGGCTCCTCCGAAGCCGAGGTCGAGTCTGTCCTGCATGGCCGAGGCCGAGGCCGAGGCCGAGCCCGAGCCCCTGGGTCGGGCGAGGCGGAGGTCGTTCAGCAGAGGTCGGGGTGGAGTCCGAGCCCTGGGTCGGGCGAAGCGGGGTTCATCGTCTTCCGGGGCCTTAGCCCGAGTCCGAGCCCTGGGTCGGGCGGAGCGGAGTTCGCCGTCTTCCGGGGCCTTAGCCCGAGTCCGAGCCCTGGGTCGGGCGGAGCGGAGTTCGCCGTCTTCCGGGGCCTTAGCCCGAGTCCGAGCCCTGGGTCGGGCGGAGCGGAGTTCGCCGTCTTCCGGGACCTTAGCCCGAGTCCGAGCCCTGGGTCGGGCGGAGCGGAGTTCGCCGTCTTCCGGGGCCTTAGCCCGAGTCCGAGCCCTGGGTCGGGCGGAGCTTCCTCTGGCGCTTTTGGCCAAGCCTGGCCGCCCGTCAGTCTTACTCATTGCGTTAAAGGCCCCAGTGACTTGGTCGGTCGGCGTGGTGATTTAGTCAGGGTTACTTCTTATCGAAGGCAAGGCCTCGGGCGAGCCGGAGATGCGTCTGCCGTGAAAGAGGAGGCCTCGGGCGAGACGGAAACATCTTAGGGTCGGCTGCCCTTGCCCGAGGCTAGGCTCGGGCGTGGCGTGGTCGAGTCGCTCGTATGGACTGATCCCTGACTTAATCAAACCCATCAGGCCTCTGCAGCTTTATGCTGATGGGGGTTACCAGCTGAGAATTAGGCGTCTTGAGGGTACCCCTAATTATGGTCCCCGACAAGTTGTGTCTGCCGAAGTCGAGAGACTTCGGACGCAACATGCTGACGCCGTCCGGGAAAAGTCGGCCGCCGACAGCAAATGCCGCAAGCTGGCGGATAAGGTGGCCGCGCTGGAGGGTGAGAGGGCTGACCTTCGGTGCCAACTGGCAGAGGAAAGGGAGGAGGCTAATGAGGGCCTTGCCAAGGCGCAGTCTGCGCAGGCGGAAGCCAATTTGGCACGGGCGGAGGGCAGTCTTGCCAGGCAGCACGCCGAGGAGTTGGAGGGGCGGCTCAACGCTCTGTAGGCCCATGTGGAGAGGGCCGAGGCTTCGACGCGCTCGGAGGCTGAGCAGACACGCAAACAGCTCGTGGATTCATACCAGGAGCTGGGCGCGCGAACCGCTGACTTCGAAGTGCCGGACCGAGAGCCCGAACTTCGCTGCTTCGAGTGGATACAAGAGGAGTTGCTGGCGCTCCCCACCATTGTGGAGGGGTTTATGTCCTATGCCTCCCTGGTCACCTGCGAGGGGGCGATGAACGCGCTATCTCGCGAAGGGTGCCGGCACTATGAGGTCTTCGACCAAGCTGATGAGGATTTCGAGCGCGATATTTACAAGGTTGAGGACCCTGTGGTGAAGGAATCCGTGGGAGCCCTCTACGACCGGATGTGGGGCCCCCACGGTCGAGAGGTGGTCAGGGAGCGGGCTGAGACGGCGAGGGGTCAGGTAATGTTTGGCTTTTGTTTGGTGTTTGTTGAATGTGGGTTAAATGTGGGTTTGCTGGATCTGTGTGCTGTGTCTCAGGCGGCGCGTGGCGAGAGGGTGGATGACTTCGGGGCTTTGAACAGCGCGCAGCCTGACTCGGAGGCGAACCCGATGGTGGCTGCGTCCGAGACCACCCCGGAGCTGCCCCCGGAAGCCGTCGAAGGCGTTCCCGATGCTCCCGCAACCACTGCGGCCGGCGGAGGCCCGTCGCCAACTGCTGCGCCGAGGGCTGAGGATCCTGTGGAGATGGCGGCGGAGCCGGCAGCGGAGGATCTCGCGACGGCTGGGTCTTCGCAGGTGGCTTAGTGGGTGTGGGTAGTTAGGGAATTTTGGATATGTTGCTGAACCTTGGTTACTGTGCAGGTTCAAGATTTTGGGCCTGCGCACGCAACTACTACTACTAATTTTTTGGCGGCTTCGACCGTGGATGATGGGAATAAATCGGATGAGTCTGCATCTAAGTTTTCTGATTTTGGTGACTCTGGGGCTCGGTTGAGTGGACCGAAGAGTCGTCGGATGAGAACTTGGACTATTTTGCGGCCTTGGCTGTGGCAGCGGCGGAGGCTTCACCGCATGCTGCGGATGCTGAAGTTGTGCCTGGTTCGAGTGCTGGGCGTAGGCGGCGAAGGGCGGTCGCGAAGCGTAGAGTTAGTGAGGTGGACGGTGGTCGGCTTCGTGTGAGTAGGGCTGGCAGGCAGGAACTGCTGTCCTTGCCGGCCGCTGTGAGTGCAGGTGAGGGGAAGCTGCGAAGTCTTTTTGCGGGTGAGGAGCTGAGGATAATGCTTTTTAACTATAGGGAGATGGGAATTATTCCGAAGGTTGAGCCGATGTAAAGTATGATGCCCTCGCTTGTACGTATGTAATAGCTTGTATGAAGTTATGTGCCTTCGGCTATGCTCACGAAGTCGTTATGTACTTGGTCTGGTGTGTTTGTTATGTTGCGCATGTAGTCGTTCTTTGTGCGGACGGTTTGGTGTAGTCGTTTTCGCACTTGTTAGGCTTCATCCGGCTGCACCCTTAGGCGACTGTTGCACGGATAGTCTTCGCGGAAGACTTCGATTTTTCGCACTTGTTGTGCTAGCCCGGCTGCACCCTTAGGCGACTTCTGCACGGATAGTCTTCGCGGAAGACTATGATTTTTTGCACTTGTTGTGCTAGTCCGGCTGCACCCTTAGGCGACTTCTGCACGGATAGTCTTCGCGGAAGACTATGATTTTTTGCACTTGTTGTGCTAGTCCGGCTGCACCCTTAGGCGACTTCTGCATGGATAGTCTTCGCGGAAGACTTCGATTTTTCGCACTTGTTGTGCTAGTACGGCTGCACCCTTAGGCGACTTCTGCACGGATAGTCTTCGCGGAAGACTTCGATTTTTCGCACCTGTTGTGCTAGTCCGGCTGCACCCTTAGGCGACTTCTGCGCGGAATTGTCGCACGCGAGGGTGGCTGATGCTGGGCCTCGCGGTGACTATGTATTGGTCGAATGTCGAAGACCGTCGGCGCGGTCTTTTTTTCGACGTAGATTTTGCAGGGGATTTTGCACTTGTATATTACATGACTCCGCCTCGTTAAAAACCTCACCCCCCGGGAGGAAAAGAGTGTGGGCCAGAATAAAAATTGTCTTTGCGAATTACAAGGGCGAGCTGGCCCTGATGAGTCAAACAAAAAATTTGCGGAGATTATCGATGTTCCAGGAATGCTCCAGGTCTTCGCTGTTTGGCATTGCGAGCCTGTATGCGCTGGGGGAGGCCTTCGTCTTGACTAGGGATGAAAACGGTTTCGGAATTTTTCGGAATTTCGGAAACCGTTTCCGGATTTTTTCGATCGGTTTCGCCGGTAACGGTATTTTTCGGAATCGGTATCGGTTGTCGGAACTTTAGTTCGGAATCGGTATCAAAATCGGTGTGGCGTTTTACCGACCGTTTTCATCGATTACCGATTTTAATCGGAATTTACCGGATTATAGTTTCGGAATTTCCGGAAATTATAGAACCCATCCGGCCAGCCCACTCGTAACAGGACTGTGACCGTGTGAGTCCGTGACTCAAGGGAGCCCAATAGCCCATGAGTAGGATGAACCGTGACTTAACCTTTTGCAGTTTTGCCCTTCCCGTGAGTCAGTGACCGGTCGCCGAGCGGCTCTGTGTCTGGGCGGCGGCGTATGGGCGTCTGCTGAGTGCCCGCGCAGGCACAACCACGGTGGGTCGGTGGCTAGGGTTCCGATGGACGGCGGCTGGTAGATCAAGATTCGCGGATGCTCCCATCGTTCTCAGGTCAGGTTCAAGCCTCCCTCATCTTCCATGGCTGAGTAGTCATCGTCCTCGTTTGGTCGTTCGTCCCTAGCTGGCTAGCTGAATCGCTGTCGTGTCTTGCAGATCGTGTGTCGGCGTCGTGCCCTCGCCCTCCCCCTCGACCTCCCAAAACGCTGCAGTGCCGTGACCTTTGGCCTCCCAGATCGGTGACCCAAAACACTGCAGTGCCCAGTTGCTTTGCTTTCTATCTGTACGAATATGCTACTTACTAGCACCGGTGATCTCTCAGGTGGCCTCAACGTATTACGTATGAATGTGCTAGTTGCTAGTACGATACAGTCATACAGTTAGTGTTCTAGTAAATCTCTCTTGTTGACAAGTATAATACAGTTAGTGACTTAGTGTTATGGTGAATGTAAATTGCAGAGTGAATTTAGTGATCTTTGTGAATTTGTGACATTGTTAACTTTTGATAATTGTGAACTTGTTGTATTGGGATATTTTTATATTGGTATGTTTACCGATTATATTTTGAATTCCGACCATTACCGGTGTACTTTCCGCGCCGAACTTCCGTTTTCGATGTTTCCGAAATACCGATATTGTTTCCGTTTTCGGAGTTACCGTTTCCGATTTCGTTTTCGATAAAAAAATATGAAAACGGAAACGGTTTTAGCGTTTACCGATCGTTTCCGACCGTTTTCATCCCTAGTCTTGACAATGAAAGGGCCCTCCCACTTGGGCTCCAGCTTGCCCCTGGACTCTGTTCGAGCTGTACGGACGAGTACGAGGTCCCCTTCGCTGAATTCCCTTGGGATGACTGCCTGATCGCGCCATGCCTTTGTCTGGGCTTGGTATTTGTCCAGGGCTTGTAGGGCGAAGACGCGGTCTTCGTCGATGAGGTCCTTCGAAGTTGGCTCGTCTACGTCTGGGACGGCCGACGTGGCTGTCCGAGGTGACCCATGCTTTATTTCTTGCAGAGTCATGGCCTCCGATCCGTATAATAGGCGGAAGGGGGTGAACCCGGTCGCCCTGCACTCAGTTGTATTCAGTGCCCAGACCACTTCGGGTAATAGGTCGGGCCACTTGCCTTTTTGTCGTCGAGGAGCATTTTCTTGACGGCTGTGAAAATTTTTTCGTTGGCGCGCTCCACGACTCCGTTGGACTGGGGGTGGTACACGGAGGCGAAGGCAAGCTTGGTGCCGATGGAGAAGCAGAAGTCTTTGAAATCTTGGTTGTCGAACTGCTTGCCGTTGTCGATCGTGAGTTCGGACGGTACTCCGAAGCGGCAGACAATATTTTGCCAGAAGAATTTCTGGGCTGTCTTCGATGTGATGGTGGATACTGCCCTCGCTTCAATCCATTTGGTGAAGTATTCGATGGCGACGAAGGTGAATTTGAGGTTCCCCTGAGCCGTGGGCAGGGGCCTGACAATGTCTAGGCCCCAGCGCTGAAGGGGCCACGTGTGGGCGATCAGCTTCGTGAACTGCGAGGGGCGCCCCGAGCGTGGGGAAAATTTCTGACAGGCTTCGCAGGATCTGACGACCCGATTTACGACGCAAATAATGGCGGGCCAGTAGAAACCTTGGTGAATCACCTTTGCCGCTAGGGCCCTAGGCCCCGCGTGGGAGCCGCAGGTCCCCTTGTGGACTTCGCGCAGGATTTGGACGCCTTCGGTCTCGGTGACACACTTAAGCATCGGTTGACTGACCCCCTTCTTGTAAAGTTGGCCCTCGATCAGTGCGAAGTCCCGGCTTCGGTGGTGGAGGCGCTTGGCCTCATTGCTGTCGATTGGGTGATAGTACCCCTGCAGGTATAGGGTTATTGGCGCCCGCCAGTCTTCGGTCATGATGAGGTTGATTATGCGGTGGCCTTCGCTGTCGTTGGTGATTTGGAGCCCTTCAGGGCTGCGGACGGCTGGCGTGCCGATGACGTGGTAGAACACGTCGGAGGGTAGGGCTTCACCCCTGGCGGCTGCCTTGGCCAATGCGTCGGCTTCTTCATTCTTGGCCCGGTCCACATGCTGCAATGTGAATCCCTTGAATTGTCTCTCGAGACTTCGGATGGCCGCGAGGTATTGCATAAGAGCGGGGTCCTTTGCTGCATAATCTTTTTCGACCTGGGCGGCGACTACTTTGGAGTCTGTTCAGACTATGCAGGTGGTGACACCGAGGGCTCTTAGTTTGCGGAGGCCGAGGATGACAGCTTCGTATTCTGCTATGTTGTTTGTGCATCTGTCAGATTCTAGAGCGAAGCTTAAGCGTGCCGCGTATCTGTGCTTGATCCCGGCAAGTGAGGTGATGACTGCAGCAGCGCCTGCCCCCGCATGGCACCAAGCGCCGTCGCAGTGGATTGTCCAGACTTTCTCTACAGACGAGTCCGGCTGTGTTACTGGCCCGGTCCAGTCGACGACGAAGTCTGCTAGAACTTGTGACTTGATCACCGTCCTGGGCTCAAAAGTGATGTGGTAGCTGGAGAGTTCGGCCACCCATTTGGCGATCCGTACCGATGCCTCCAGGTTTCTGAATAATTCACCGAGTCCCCTATCTGAGGTGACGCGGACCTTGAATGCTTCAAAGTAGTGGCGCAGTTTGCGCGAAGACATGACAACAGCATATGCAATCTTTTCGAGTTCCATCATGTTACACTTTGACGGTGTGAGCACTTCGGAGACGTAATAAACTAGGCACTGTCTGATCACGCCCTCTACTGTCTGCTCCTGAACTAGTGCCGCGCTGACCGCGTGCGGCGAGGCCGCCACGTAAAGCAACAGGGGTAGCGAAGAGTCGGGGCTTGTAAGAACCGCCAACTCCAACAGGTACTGTTTTAGTGAGGCAAAGGCCGCCGTCTGCTCTGGTCCCCAAGCGAAGTCTTTTGCACCGCGGAGTGTTTTGAGGAAAGGAAGACTTCGCTCAGCGGATTTGGAGATGAATCTATTGAGGGCGGCCAATCTGCCCGTCAGACGCTGGACCTCTCTGGCCGACTGCGGGGGCGTCATGTTGATGATGGCCTGAATTTTGGTTGGGTTGGCCTCGATGCCGCGGTGTGATACCAGGTAGCCCAATATTTTCCCTTGGCGAATGCCGAAGACGCACTTTTCCGGGTTCAGGCGAAGTCGTGCGTCTCGCATGTTCGCGAATGTCTCGGCGAGGTTGGCGAGATGGTCCTCCTTGCTCCTGCTGGCGACGACGATGTCGTCCACATATGTGAATATATTTCTGCCAACTTGCCCCTCGAGCACAGTTTTGGTAAGCCGGGAGAAGGTGGACCCGGCGTTCTTGAGTCCCTCCGGCATTCTGATGAAACAATATGTGCCGAAGGGTGTTATAAAACTGGTGCTAGCCTTGTCTTCCTCCTTCATGTATATTTGGTGGTAACCGGAGAAGCAGTCGAGGAGTGACATGACTTCGCATCCGGCCGCGCTATCGACTATTTTGTCGATCCGCGACAAAGGGAAGTTGTCCTTTGGGCAGGCCTTGTTGAGACTGGTGAAGTCGATGCACATTCGCCACTTGCCGCTCTTTTTTTGCACCATCACAACGTTGGAGAGCCACGTGGGGTAAGCCACTGGCTCGATAAATTTGGCTTCCAGGAGGCGGTGTACCTCTGCCTTGGCGGCCTCTGTCTTCTCATCGGACATTTTGCGAAGTCGCTGTTTTTTCGGCCTCACCGAAGGGTCGATTCCCAAGTTGTGCTCAATTATGGATCGGCTGACCCCGACCAGGTCGAGGGCTGACCAAGCGAAGACGCCTTTGTTCTTGGACAAGCAGCAGAGGAGTTTCTCCTCTTCCTGCGAAGTGAGGTCTTCGCTGATGGTGACTGTCTGCTTGGGCGTGGCCTGGTCGAGGGGAACAGTCTTGGTCCCGTCGTTGCTCTGCAGCTGTGCCTTGTGCTCTTTGTCGGTTGGGCTGACGGACGCAGGGACTTTGCGCTGGGCCGTGAGGCAGTGCACATTTCTTTGTCCGGGGACGAAGTCCCGCTCTATGTTGTGTGCAGTTTGTTGATTGCCGTAGACCGCAATGGCGCCTAACGGACCTGGTATCTTCATGCACAGGTACAGTCCGTGAATGGCTGCCTCAAACTTGTTGATAGAGCCCCGGCCCATGATGGCATTGTACGGATACGCCATATCGACGATATCAAAGGTTATTTGCTCACTTCGGGCATTGGGTGCTACACCGAAGGAGAGAGGCAGTTCTATTTTGCCGACAGGAAAAGTGCCCTTGCCACCGAAACCATATAATGGGTTGTCCGAAGGCTTGAGCAGGCTGTGGCTTATGCCCATGCGGTCGAAGGCATGGAGGAAAATGATGTCTGCTTGACTGCCATTGTCGACTAGGACTTTGTGCAGGTCCCAGCCTGCCACGCTGCAGTTGATAACCATAGCGTCGATGTGGGGGGCGCTGCGCAGGTCGACGTCTCGTGCGTCGAAGGTTAGCGGTACGTGGGACCACTTTGTCTGCACGACTGGGCCGGTGACGGCGACATGGTTGATGCTGCGGTAGTGGTCTCGCTTCTGCCGCTTTGTGTCGAAGTCGGTGCTGGACCCCCCAGTGATCATATGAATGACTCCGCGATACGGCTGATCGGCGAAGTCTTCTTGTTTTGGGGCGTGGTGGTGGGGGATGTTCTGATGTTGCTGGTGTGGAGGAGGGGGTGGGGGAGGTACGATTTGTACTTCCTGGTGGTGTTGGTATGCGTGGTGCGGTGGATGCAGGGCGGGGGCGTGGATGTATGGTGGAGGGGGTTGCTGATAAGTGTGCGCGACAACTCTGGGGTTGTCGGCTGGCTGCGCCCGTGCCATCCTGTCTTTGGTGGCCTTCGTTTCTGGGCAGTCTTTGGTTTGGTGGGCGCAGTCTTCGCCATGAAAAAGACAGTAGAATCGGCGCGGCGGCTGCGCACGCCCCCGACCCCTACCGCAAGTTTCGTTTCCGCGGCCCGGGGGGATACTCCTGGCGGCGAGGGGCGTCAGCTGCGGGGTGCTGGTTGGCGATGTTGTGCACTTGCTGCTGATTGCGGCTGTCTCGACCGGAGTCTGGCTGCGGAGTCCTCGTCCACGTGTGGCTGGACTGTGGAGCATCTTTGGGTTTCCTATGAGACTCGACCTTGCGCTGGTGGAGCTCTTCGGATTTGGCGTATTTTTCAAATAACTGATATAATTCCTGGAGGTTCTTGGGCGGGTCCCTGATGCAGTGGCTGTAAAGGACGCCGGCGCGAAGGCCACTGATGGCGTAGTGGATGGCGATCTGGTCATCAACTGAGGGCAGCTGTGACTTGAGTGTTAGAAACTTGCGGTAATACTCCCGCAGAGTCTCTTTTTCCAGCTGCTTGCAGAGTGAGAGTTCGGCCAAGGCGTCGGTGTCTGGGCGGTACCCTTGGAAGTTGAGCAGGAATTTGTCCCGGAGGCTTCTCCAGGAGTCAATGGACAGCGGGGGCAACCTGGTGAACCAGGTGAGAGCTGGGCCTTCGAGGGCGATGATGAAAGACTTGGCCATTGTGGCGTCGTCCCCTCCGGAAGATGCAACGGCGACCTGATAACTCATGATGTACTGTGCTGGGTCCGTGCTGCCGTTGTACTTGGGATAGGTCCCTGCCCGGAAGTTGGCAGGCCAGGGTGTCACTTGCAGATGTGGCGCCAGGGGACTTCGCTCGTCGAGGTAGTTGACCCCTTGAAATGGCGCAGCGTGTGGGAAGGCGAAGTGCGGGTCTTCCATTTGCGCGCGCTGTTGCAGGGGTGGCCCGTGCTGCAGGCCGAGGTGGCCTTCGCGCTGCATCAGCGCGATCTCCCGCTCGAGGTCTTGGGCCTTCTGCTCTTCGTCGCGTATCATTTGCCGCACCTTGGCTAGTGCGGACACGCGCTGGCGCTTGGCCTCCAGTATCTCTTTTTGCCTCTGGAGATTGCGGTTCTTGAGGCGCAGGGCGCGCAGCTGTAGCTGTTCTTCCGCTGAAACGTCGAGGACTTCACCGTCCTCAGTGAGGTCCGCGCCCTCCGGTGGGGCGAAGCTTGGGGGAGGTTGCGGTTGTCCTTCAAGGCCGCAGGTGCGGAGAGCGTCGTCTTCGCATGTGCGGAGAGCGTCGTCTTCAGTAGCCTCTTGGTGGGTGGAGTAGGTGAGTGCGAGGGCCTTGCCCTTTTTTGCGGCAGCAGTGCTGCCTTCGCAGCCTCGTCAGCCTTCGAGCTAGCTTTCTTGGGTGCCATCGCGGGTGGTTTTTTCGTAGCATGAACGGTGGGCGCCAAATGTTGGAACTTGCTCACAGGCGCAAGATGATCCAACGGGGAGATGTGGTGATGCAAACAGGGTTTCTGCACGTGATGGCAATAGCTCTGTTCATCCAGCCTCTCAAGGGCACTGTGCGGGGGTATTTATAGGTATCTGAGTGCCCAGCGTCCTGTGTTAAGGACGCATGTGCCCTCAGACACCTAGGTTATCCCCGGAATATTCCCATAAAGCGGGGTTACAGACCGTAATTACAGGGATGTCTTTACAAATTAGGCCCGTAATGCGCAGCGGCCACGTAGGGCCTGTTACAATGGGCCGTGTGGTCGTGGGCCTGCATGCTGGACGAGGTCGCAAGATGGGACGACATCGTCACAGGTCTTCGTCCGGTGACGTATGAGACGAAGGGTGAGTCTGCCCGTTGTCTTGTCTCCGTTGGTCCAACGATTACGGCGAAGGCATCGAGCGAAGGGTGGCGTCTTCGCCTTCGCCCCAACAATGTTAAAAACAAAAATATGTATTTGCATGGTAGATTCTATATCATGTTATTTGCAATTAAAGAAAAAAGACAAACCAAATAAGTATCTGTTTTTTACTATTTTCATCCCTACTCGCCTTGAAACCATAGACACGACAGATAAGCAGCAAACCAAAAGCATCAGTCCCATGTTGGTTTTGGTTGGTGATATTACCTTTACATCGTAATGGTAACTTTTTTTTCTTTTCTTTTTTTTTTTTGGAAGAGAAACTCTGGGCGTGAGCTTTCAGATAACTGTTTGGTATACAGTGATCTGCTACTGACGCAATCATACAATCCTTGGCTTGGTGTACATCATACACTTTCCAAAAGCAACCGAGGAAGCAGTTTCTAAGGCTGAAGTTCGGGTTCTTCAACTGGAGGTGCATCTTCTCCCCACTCCCCAGTAAACATCAACAAACAAACAGCAGAACCATATGGACTTTCACATGGAACCCTCGACCTTCGATTTGCTGTCGTTTGCTTAATTTGCTCAAAACTATTCCTCGAACATTGTTGTATTCGATCAGAATTCTGAAGAACTTCAGTGAATTATCTCTCAATGCTCAAACATATTCAATGAACTATTATTTGCGGTTCAATTGCATTGTAGCCTTAATTATTTTACTCATTCTTGCAAACAAGATGAAGCTTGTGGATCTGCAGGGGTTAATGAATAGCCATTCGCTCAACATTCATGTTTCAAGGACTCCTCTATTTATAGCATGTATGAAATACTCCTGATTAGACCTTTTTCCTTTTAATGCTCTCAAAAAGTTTTTCCCCTCTCATTTCTCTCTCTTTCTTTTTTTTTTACATCTTGTTGCAACTTGAGTAGGACTAAAAGGATATTATTGTTGTAGCTGTGCATAAAATGCTCCTAAATGCTGGACAACGCTATATTATTGTTGTAGCTGTGCATACACCAGAAGGTTCGAGAGCGTCCTTTACATCGTATTGGGAAACTTTGGGTGTCAACTTTCAGATTTTGCTTGATAAAAAATGGTTATAATGGGTGTGCAACTCTTTCAGTTATGCTTCAAAAGGAAAGGCCTTTTACAGGATATAGGACACAACAGAGGCCCGGGTTATAATTGAAACATGGGACTTGCCATTTGCCACTAAACCCCTTCGGTGAGATCAGTTACTACTATCTTGTCAAAAAAGGTGATAATTTGCAAATGCAACCCTCCATTCGTTTTACAAAAATCATCGTACATTTCTATGAAGCTACCGGGATCTCCAACTGGAGGCACCTTCTCCCCCCCATAAGAAACATAAACAGGCAGCAGAACCATTGAAGCGAACATGACTTCCACATTCTTGTATCTTCACGGCCTCAATGAAATGTCATTTCTCAATGTGTCGCCCCCTCTTTCGGGATTTATATGGCCGTTCAGATTTCACCATACCATCTTCATTCTTGAGTATTCTATGTTCTTGTTCATTCTGCTCAATTTTGATGCTTGTATCCCTTGATCTACTTTCACCACTGAGGATTTGAGCAGCACACTCATTAGCAAAAAGGCTTGAATAGAGGCTAAACTGTGCAAGATATATAACTTTAATAGTAACATGAAAAACATGAGTTTGTATATCCAGACCTTTTGAGTTCTGATGCATATTTAGGATCATGTACTGACAACCAACGCATGCATCCAGTGTGAGGTGGGATTAAAGATCCAGTAATATGACAACTCATTTCTGTATCCACCCTGTAATTGAACATCAGGGGAAACATAAATAATTTATTTTGATCTCAGAATGTGGACCATTCACGTTACATTTCAGCAACTGCAATGTACTTGAATTCTCATGTACACATTGATGAGCTAGCTCAAGCTCATTTCAGGTGCTGCTGTAACACAATCACTTGTTTTAGGTCTTTGGACATTGCCAAACTGTACATAGGGACATAGCTGCATGGGCAACATAGATAGATGGACGTAGAAAAAAACTAAATGTAGGAGTAGAAGATTATAGGCATTTGACTTCTGAAAATGGAGTGTTTCAAATCAAAAAAACAAAAGATTAACAAAACCGTGTTAGACTGACAAAAATGGAACAAGATCAGCCCATACCTTTTGACAGAAAACCTTATCATTGTTCCTCTTTCAATCACATGTTTTTTATCTGTGAGGCTCACAAATTTCCCTCCATCACTTTTCTGTGCAAAAGTCAAAATATATTAAAAAAGTTATGCGTACATTTTCAAGAGACCGGTTAGCTTATTAACAGTTATGCAGACTTTTACAACGTTTTGTAGTCACAAAAAACATTCAACAGCCCATGAAGAACACAGGTGAATTCATTTCAGCAGTATAACTTGATATTCACAATGGTCTGAAGGACATCACAAAATTTTTGATGTGCAAACAGAAGTATAGGAAAGTTCTGTATAAAAAATCAAGCTTCACAGGAGTTTCAAGTTGTCCTGGCTTTCGACGCTTGTAAAAAAAATCATCTGTTAGCTCCAAATTGTTTCCCGAAATGGTCAACTTTTTTTAGAAGAGACCAAGGCCCCATTTGGCATGCCTCCTATCAGCTTTGGCTCCTAGCTATAATGCAGTTCTCAGGAGAAGTGTTTTTTACTCCTGCTACAATAAACTGGGAGACAATGAAAGCTAGAGCCATGCCAAACGAGCCTGAAATTGGTCCTAATATTGTCAAAACCTTCAAAGCTGTACTGTAATAAAAGATAAGAAACAAGTCATGGCTGTCCATCTACAACAAAAAGGCAAACTTGAGGGATCATAGTTTAAAACATTATTTTTAAAGAGTACATGCTTGTGAGTTCTGATCCATTCTTTGTTCCCACTTCCAAGGATATTTCTTTCACTGAATACAATTTATGAGACAGAGAAAAGAGGACATTGATATACGAAAACTAAATTACTGAAAGAAACTAGAGAACCTTCAAATCAAATATAAACTAATAGAAAAAAGGTGAAGTCCCAAACCATCACATAAAAGATATCATTCTTTTTCTCAATATAACTTACCCATTTGAATTTGAACTTAATATCTTCAGACATAATTGCCACTGAGAAAACCCCTAATACAATGGCATGAATTGACTCCTTCCCAATCATTTCAACCATCCCTTCTGAAGTTAGCAAACAATTAAACATCAGACTATGCATTTCAAATCAGTACCAGGCCAGGTTATTACTTCATTCCACAAGATATGATGGCAGATCAGTCACTAGCAAAAGCACTGATAGAATTTGTAATGGCAGTATAGAAAGCTTCAATAATGTAGTATCCCCAAGTACTAGTAACATGCTTATTTGCTGGCATGAGCTGATACTGAACGCAGTCAATCAGGTCTACTGTCTACAGAAATACTACAACCATTAGTGCTCAAATTGACAAAACAAACCAACTTACCCAGGATCATGTCCGGCTGGGGAGAGAACAGCAGCAGGGTGGCATGCACTTGGACGCTGAAATATGGCACCAAGCCATTCATGATTTTGCCATAAGAAACGGGTTCAGCAATTTGATCATTACGGTCACTCCTTTCATATATGGGTTTGCCCTCTTTGTCTTTGCCAATAAGGAATGAAACTTCATGCATCAGCAACACGCCATCAAAACGGTCCACATACCTGATATGAATTGGCACCATACATATTTGCTCAAACAATAATCAAACTAGCTACAGAAAGCTTCATGGCAGCTCGAAAGTGGCATGAAATTTTGGTCAAACAATAATCAAACTTGCTACAGAAAGCTTGCGACAGCTCGAAAGTGGCCATAAGAATGTGACGAAGAATCAACCAAGGGTCCTACAGCCTCATGCATAATCTCTCCGGGGACTGGACACCTAACGATTTGCTCGGAACTCAAGCCTTATAGCGGCTAAAAGGCGACGCTACCCACTCCCACATCCCCAACCATCCCATATTTCGCGCCTTCCTGCGATTCGAACCCGGATGCGTATGAAAACGGTAGGTCAAGGAACACGAACTTTGCAAAACGCATAGGGAGGAGATGCACGGAGATGGGAAAGGGGACCGGACGCACGTGAAGAGAAGCGCGCTGAGCTGGCGGGAGACGGCGTGCCGGACGCGCTTGGCGTTGGAGGGGTGCACGTACACCGTGAGCTCCGCCTCCGCTTTCCGGAGGGCCTCCATTGCGAGCGGCGGCTGCCGGCGAGCTGAACTCAGAGGCGGAGGCGACACGACAGGGCGCGAGGATGCTACCTGCCTGGACCCGCTCGTTATTGGAGGAAGGAGGATACGGCGGCTGCCGTCCCGCTCGCGGGAAAGCTAGGGCGGCGGCGAAGGAGCTGAATGTGGGGAAGCTAGGGCGGCCGTGAAAGGGAAGCCAGGGCTTTTCGAACCCAATGGCTCCGGCCCACAGAAATCGACGAGGCCTGTTTTTTTTTTCTCCTGGCTCGGGGGTCCAGTCAGGCCGAGGGGTTGCAACTTGCCTCCACGCCTTCTTGAGCCACGCTGTGGAATCCACGCAACAAACACTAATTCTAAACAACGTTTAGAAAATAACACTTATTTTTAAGAAATTTAGAAAACGGTATCAATTTCAATAAATGAATTAGAAAACAACACTTTATCTATATTTTTTATTGTTTTATTTCTCACCTCACAAGCAAATGGACTAAACTGACCATATCATTTCGTAGCCTTATTTTTTATCCATTTTATCCATAAGAACAACATAAATGCATATAAATATATGAGCTATAGTTTTATATTTATAAGCATAGTGTTAAACATACAAATAAACACATATTTTCTACAAAAAATAAGTTTAGATTTAACCATCGAACTTCAAAACTATATTTTGAAAATTATATTTTGGGATGGAGGGAGTAGTTTTAAAGAATATATAAATTTTTAAATAATATGAGCGACTGAATTTTTTTTCAAAAAAAACAACCACATCAAATAAAAAAGAACACAAGAAGTATAATTGAGGACCTTTCAGTGAACTAAGTTTGTCTAATTTTAATAGTTCAATGTCAAAGATAACTAGGTTTGAAGTTTAATAGTTAAATCTAGACTTCCTCCTCCATAAAAAATGTGTGCCTATTTGTACACTATAAAATAGAGCTAGTATATTTTATTTATTTATTTATTTATTTATTTATTTATTTATTTATGGACAGAAGAGATACAAAAGAGGGCTATGAAATAATACTAGTAATTTGGTCCATTTGTATGCAAAATATAGATGAAGTACTTTTTTCTGAATTAATTTGGTGAAACAAGTGATGTTCTATGAATTGCTTGAAAACATATATTGTTTCTTGAATAAGTGCTATTTCGTGGATTCTCTCGAGCCATGCTATCATCATGCAACATTGTTTGCTTGAGCAAAATACAATGTGCGCGATTGGTTATCATCATAGCTAGGATGGTGGACCAGCACCAGGATGGCATGAGCGTGATTTGTTTAGACGTGGTTTATCTATAGAGCCAAGCTGCTTTATACTGATGTTTGGTGGGCTACGTCACAAAGAAGTTGAAATATATATATATGAAAAATATCATAAATTCATAAGTAAAATAGATTTATTAGTTAGATATATTAGTTAAGAATATAAAAAACAAAACAAAAGGGTTTTCGATTTTCGTGCTCGCATGGACATAGCGAGTTAGAGTAACTCCAAAAGTTTCTAAAAAATTACTTAAAAAATATGTATGGGGGTTCCACTAAAAAATACTTTTCCCAAAATCTAATCACCCCACAACACATCCCTAATAATTAACTCTATAATAGTTCAAACTTGTGACACATCATGAACTTTTTTTGTTCTGCTTGCGTCGGCCACCGGAGGTTTGTGACGACGCTGACGCTACTGCGTCCTGACATAGTTGTTGTCACCATTGAGCTCATTGAGGTTTTGTTTGGATACTCTACTATTGATCTCTATCCACATGTGTTGAGATAGATTGATGGTAAATTAGTTTAAGTTACACCATAATTCATCTTAATACATGACTAGAATAACCAAACTAGGTCTGAAGTGAAATAATTAATTACCAGGCTATAGGCCAATCCAGTTCTACTATCACTGAAAGAGAACTATACGAACAACTTGAAATTCGAATAACATGTAGCAGCAAGCACAGATAGGAGTGAACCACAGGTAGCAATCGGGGGAGGAGATGAGCCGCTAAGATTTGAGTGGTGAGGGCCTTGGTTTTGACGTTGCCAATTTGTTGGGGAAGTTTTTGTGATTTGTTGGAGTCATTTTTTTCCTTTTTCTCTCTAAACGGGAAAATAGGGAAAGGAGAAGGATACATATCCTCTTGGAATTGTTCTTAGCGAGCAATGGAGCTCATTCGCCGTTTAGGACCTCAGCCTAGCTATTTGAGCGGCTAATTTTGCATTAGTGAGAACTAGCTCGACGCTTCATCTGACCATCCAAACACTGGGTTAACTGCATCCGTGGGACCTGGCAAGTAGGGTGCAGTTATCGGATCACGCTATGAATATGGTCTATTAAGAGCTAGTTTGTGAACTACATTTTCCCATAAGATTCCTATTTTTTGAAGGAAAAATGAACTAATTTACTTTAGTAAAATGAAAATCCCGTGAGAAAACGGGGTTTTCAAACTAGCCCTAAAACTAAAGTGTATTATCACATGTGGACAAAAGCTAAGGCGTTTGGCAGTCCGTAGTAGCTTTTAGTGGTCAAAAGCTGAAAAAGTCCAAACAAATAGGGGCATAATATTATCTCAAGAATCATCGAAACCAATAGAAATAAAGTCTTTATGTCAAAAATATACATGATTATTACATTCTAGTTCCATGTAAGACTGTGTCCAGCAATTTACCTAAAATATTGTTTTACACTATAAACTGTACTGTTTTCAAAGTGAAGTTTGAATATAGGTATAAGTATGAGGAAAGGTAAGCTGCTGGAGATAGACTAAGAGAGGTGTTGCTATAGGATCACGAAATGTGTCGAGGTCCTACCACATACAAATACAAAATATACAAAGCGCAGATGTTTAAACCAGACAATAGTTTGCTGCATATTTGCTTCCATGAAGTAGAGAAAGGGCACTCCAGCAGCCTAGACGCAAAGGAAACTTACCAATGACTCGATCAAACGCAAAATTTCTAAACACAAATGGTGTACAAATGGTGTTGGAGTATCTGTTTAGGGTTTACCTCGTGTATTTACCTTCTCACCATGTGTAATAGGTCAAGCCTATCTAATTCAGTTTATTAATATATCATCCAACCCCTTGTTAGGGTTAAGGGTTTCCATTGATGAAAATCAATCTTATTGCGCAAGTACCTTGGCAGCATCAACCACGTACTGCCCCATATGTCCAAGCCATGATACATCCCTCAGCACTTGCCTCTCCCAACAACTGCCAGCCTGAAGAGTAACCCAGCAACAACAGACTTCGCAACTAGCGCAAACAAGCAACTAGCATGTGGAGGCCAATCTAACCTACATAACCCCAAAAGCGCCACATATCAATATCACCTACCTGAATACCAACCAGACTAACCGCGACAGACACACCCCCTGCCAACCACTGGAATGGTTCTGCCAATATTGGGTGGCTCTGCAATGGAATTCCAGACCCAAAAGGCAGAAGAAAGATCAGCATGTGCTCGTTGAAGGCCCAGACATGCATACATCATGGTCCAAGGTGGAGCAAGATCCCAAACTTGAGAGCTACCCACACACACATTCAATGGTAATTAGACCGTGTACAGCAGGTTACCCATATGGTCACCCAAAATAATGTTTTTACACTGCAGACTGTATTGTTCGTAGAGTGTAGTTTGAAATACAAGATGAGATTGGAGATATGATGAGTAAGTCTTAGAGCAAACATAACAACAATCACGCTATTTCGAAATTTCAAATGAGGTATGATAAATCTGAAGGAGCTCTGGGCTTCCCAATCCTTAAACATCCCAGTGGGTGCTTATCTCCTCCCTTCTCATCATGAATGGTGAATAAAGAATGGTGTGAAAACTCGGGTAGAGTATGCTGTTCAACCGTTGGACCCCACACATTATGCAATTTGGGGTGGCACTAGATGGCAGTCATTCCTGCAAGTTCGCGCAGTTTCTCGCACACGACAAAGGTAATCGTTGTCTGAGGGCCTACTCTCGCGAATGTGGCAAATCCACTGAAAATAGAGACAGCATGTTGAACAAATCAAGCTGATTAGTAAACGACCACTGTTATTATAATATAAAACATATAGATGCAGTACATGCAGTTCTCACCCTTTATAAAGTGACTTCACACCCTCTGTCACCACAACCTGCAAACCAAGAGAATGGAAACAAATATCAGAAGAATACCTTCATGTTGTTGGTGCTCAAGGTATTGTATTTCCAATCTCCTCGGTTGTAACTTTCCTGTTCTCATCTCGTGACAATAGTTCACTACTAATGTTGTAGCTTAACAATTTCGCAGTGCTTTCAGGCACTTATAGAAAGTAATTCTAGCAATGTTCTTACCAGGAATAATTCCTAATAGCACAAACATAAAAAAATGAAATATTAAGATCAACACCTGGGAAGCACAATGGAATCCGTTCCTGTATACTCTGGCGCCTTTGGACTCCTGTTGCAGCATTAACCGTGTTTTGATCATGTCTACAGGTGCGGTCACAAGAGTACCAGCTGTTCCAGCTATGAAACTCGAGCTTCCAAGCAGATAAAGATTAGCCATCCATTCATCTCATTAAAGGATACACATCATAATAGAGAAATAGAGAATTCACTGTACATGAGATGTAACTGAAAACCTTCTTCAAGTGGTGTCCACTTCATTAAGGCCTATAATGAATACAGATGAAAGATCTAAGAACTGATGTATTCAAGTAAGTGACAAATTTATTCCTTTATAACAAATATATAACAGAAATAACAGACCTGTTTGGCCTCATCGTAAGTCGCCATTTGTGATGCAGTGAGGCAACCTGCTCTTGTCATTGCTGGGCCGACTCCTTTCCAAAGTGCTTTAAACCCTTCGTGCGCTATAACTTTTCTCATCTCTCTTATTGTACTGGTACTGCTTTTACTCATCTGCAGCCTCACCTACAGTATGTTGTTCAGTTCAGATCCAGTACATAAAACAAGTCACGCTTCTGAAGTGAGTTCATATCAAGATAGATCACCTTCAAAACTTCCATGGGATTTGTTAAAGCAGTTGCAAGGCCCCCAGCGATGACTCCAGATGCAAATTTAAAAGCAAAGTTTGTTGAACCAAATGCATAACTGCAGACATGCTTGCAGGGCTCATACAGTCCAAACCGAAGGCCACCATAGACAACAGCTCTCGCCAACGCTGGTGCAAGTCCCAGGTAGAGTGACCGAGTTCCTTCCCTTTCAACCATTTGTGTAAATATTGTTCCCTAACATATTTCACAATACACATATAACTAGGAAATGAATTTAACATCAGAAGAAGTGTGAAATATGAAACCTGTAGGTGCTGTGACTTTAAGTACCATTCCAACTAAGTTTCCTCTTTGCCCAGCAAGCTGCATTTGAAGCCTGACTTTGATAACATCTGCAGGACGAAAATAGTGGTAGGCCTATATAAAGAGTAACTTACCAAACAATATATATATTATTTTGAGATAAAATTTGAAGCATAGAAATTTAGGCATTAATTTTATAGGAGTCAATTTAAACCTATGTACTTTTTTTTCGAATACTCAGGAGAGATGCATATCATTGCATAGGAGAAAAGGCCAAAATGGCCAGAACAACACACGCCACACACACACTCTTTTTAATAGTTACATTCACATTTCACACCCGGATGAAACTAGGACATGACTAACAGACCAACAGGAGTCCTGACAGGCTGCTATCAGCTAGTAGGACTCGCTGGTACCAGGGCACAAATCCCTTTTGCACCTGGCAACATCCAGAGGTTAGCCTACTCCTTTGCAAGAAGTATGGCCCGATCTTCTACTCCGGCTCCAACGCCATTGAATATCACATCATTTCTTGTCTTCCATAGTGTCCAGGCACCCAAAACAACCAGAGTATTAACTATTAAGCCCTCACCTAGCATCTAGGCTCCTCTGATTGCTAACCTGCGAGTACTCCTAACCTGCTGCCACCACATGAAAAATCCACATTGTTGGCTCCAGGTTATGGCAAGTAGAGTGTCGAACATATTAGATTAGTTTGGTTTATTAGAAAAGATATAAATTAGATTGATTTTGTTAGGATAAGGATCGGTTGCTTAGAGGTCAAGTAAACCTCTCTATATAAGGAGAAGAGATTATCAATCCAATTGAGCAAGAATTAAGAAGAAAACCCCTTTCCTCTTGCTCCACTGTGGGCAAGATACCTGGCCGGCCTCCTTACGCTCCCTCAACACTAGCCACCACCATAACAACCATAACAATCCGGCCCCGCTTCCACAAGCTTGAGTTCCCAAATGGCAAGGATGATCCTCTCGTCTGGCGCACACGGTGTCAGCACTTCTTCTATGGTCAGCGCACCTTGGAGGTTGACAAGGTGTGGCTCACCTCCTACTGCCTCACCGGATTGGCACAACAGTGGTACATGTTGTTGGCGTGTGACGACGACATCCTGTCATGGGAACGCTTCAAGATGTTGCGTCAGCAACGCTTCGGCCCGCCCCTCCGCCATAACCCGTTGGGCGAGCTCACCCGCCTAAAATTCCGCACCACGGTCGACGACTACCAAGAGCGTTTCTAGAGCCTTCGATGCCACATGGAGCCGCTCGCCCCAGCCCAACAGGTGCAGCTCTTCACGACGGTACTACCTGATCGCATTCGGATCGACGTTGAGCTCCTCCAACCCCTTGACATCAACATGGCACTCAGTTTGGCGCACGCCTACCAGCGTCGTTCCCAGGCGCTAGATTCCATCACCCTGGCAACAAGCACCCGTCTACTCCATTTGTTTGCCACATTCTCAGGGTCAGGTGGCTGCCACGCCGATGCTGCAGCCGTCCGCGGGCATGGAGGCTCGCTTACACTGCCACGCCCATTCTAGCGTCTAATGCCGGCGGAGACGACGAAGCACCGCAAACAAGGCATGTGCTACAATTGTGATGAGCCATATGTGCGCGGCCACCGCTGCACCTGCCTCTTTTGCCTTAAGGTCTCAGCCTTTGATAGGGATGACCCTCTGCCCGAGGACGTGGTGGCGTCCATTCTGGACACGGTGATCTCGTTGCACGCCATTACGAGCATACGAAACGAGGACATTATGTAGCTCATGGTTTCCATCTAGGGCCATCGCTTGATATTGATGCTCGTGAAGAAGCCAGACAACTTGTGGCAGTTATGCATAGACTACAAGCAGTCATCCGACGAGGAGAAAGCATGGGGTACTTTGCAGGCGCGCACTACATAGCGCCGGGCATTCCATCACCGACCTCTATGAGGGCATCTCTGTTATCGTTGTTGTGACCACTCCTAGGTCTCGTCACACACCAGACTACACCATGGGATCCCGGTGGTTGTACACATGCAACTCGATCAGATGGTGCCCTTCTAAGCATCACGTCTGTAGGGGAACATCGACATCTGCAACCATGGCCACCAGCACAGTCCGAGGACGAGCAGTCGTGGAAGGTGGAGTAGTGTTATGGCAAGTGCATTGCCAGACATATTAGATTAGTTTAGTTTGTTAGAATAGAGATAAGTTAGATTAATTTGGTTAGGATAAGAATCACTTACTTAGGGGTCAAGTAAGAGATAAAGATCACTTGCTTAGGGTTCAAGTAAACCTTTCTATATAAAGAGAGGAGATGTATCAATCTAACCAACCAAGAATTAAGATTTAAGAAGGAACCCCTTCCCTCTTGTTCGACCATGGGCAAAGCCCTCGGGCGACCTACTTGCACTCACTCAACACTAGCCACCACCATAACAACATAACACCTAGGGTGAAGTCTAGTAGACCAAAACACCTAGTGTCTAGGCTCCTCTTATTGCTAAGCCTATGTACTTGATTCTTAGTACTGGTACTAGTTACCAAATATCTTGTAAAATCATAGAATGGGAAATTCGAATTCAATAACCTGCTCTTTTAGGATAAGGACCGTGAATATTTCCAATGCACCATCATTACTCAAAATTGTGAATTCAATATAACATTCTCCTCATCCATATGTGGTGTTGGTTTTTTGCGCACAACTGTTATATACTGCAGGCCAGATAAGCAGCTATTTGTCGCCTTCTTGAGAGGGGGGGATCAGCCTGTATTAAATGTTTTGAGTGGCTGAAACTAGTGGTGTATTAAACTTAGCATGTTCTACGGGAAGGGAAAAGCATCAAGAACTATTGTAATAATGATATGCTTCACAAAAAAAGCAAAACTATTCCTTACCCATGGGTACTCTTTCGGCACAGCCTGTAGGTATACCTGAACTATAACCGGCTTCTACTGCTTCTACAATATTTTTGTCTCTATGGATTGCAGCTGCAGCAACCCAAATAGCTAGCTTTAATCCGAAACGAACAGTCCAAATAGTACGGATTAAAGTCAAGCCAACATGCAGTTCTGTAGGCACATTTTCCCCAATTAATTAGTATATGCTGCTACACTATAACGTCGGACCCATCTCAATTCTCAACTAGCATTTCCCTAGGGACCGTTTGGATCGCTTCGAACCCATCTCAATTCTCAACTAGCATTTCCCTAGGGGCTGTTTGGTTTTAAAGGTATTCGAATTTACTTAATGTTAGACTACCGTCTAGGGTTTGTGTTAGGGTTTGTGTTATTCCCTGTGTAATGACCGTTCTACCCCTGTGTAATGGGCCTTGGCCCAGTTACTCTCCCTATTTAATATCACTCCCAACCCCTGATTAGGGTGTGGGCACATATTCCAACTTGGTATCAGAGAGCTAGGGTTAGTTTTCCAGCCGCCGGCCCTCTTCTCCCGCCGCCGGCACCCCAGCCGTCGGACTCCCTCTCCCTCCCAGCCGCCGGCTCCCCAGCCGGTCCCCTGCCCAGGCGCGGTGCGCCCCTCTGCCCCTGCGCGTCCGCCGGTCCCGACCCCGGACGCCGCCGCCGGCCTCCCTCGGCCGCCGGTCTTCCTCTCCTGCGTCGCGCCCAGGGCCCCTCTACCCCTGCGCGTCCGCCGCCGCCGGCCTTCCCCCTGCGTGCGGCGCCCGTCATCTCACCTCGACCAGGCACCAGGCCCGCAGGGAGCGGCGCCCGTCGTCTCTGCGCCTCCTCGCCCCGGCGCCTGTCCAGGCCGCGCCCCTGCCCCTCCCCTGCGCGCTCGTCGCGCCCTGCGCGACCGGCGCCCTCAGCCGCCGGTCTTCCCCGGCGCGCCTCCCGCCGCCGCCCCTCCCCGGCGCGCTAGTCGCGCTCGTCGCGCCCAGGGCCTCTGCCCCTGCGCGACCCCCGCCGCCGGAGCCGCCGGTCTTCTCCCAGGGAGCGGTGTCCGTCCTCACCGCACCTGGCCCAGCTCCCTGGCCCTCCGGCCTCTGCTGCCCGTCGCCCCTGCGCCACCTCGACCAAGCGCCACGCCTGGTTGCGCCCCTCCTCCCTGCAACTCCCCCCTACTGCGCCGCCGGCCCTGCTGCCAGGGGTGCCCGCGCCGTTCCTCCCTCTGCCGGCCGCTGTCTCTCCTGCAACGCCGCCGCTCAGCACCTCCTGCCGGCGCGGCCCCCCGCCGCTTCTCCGTCGAGAAGGCCTCGCCGGTTCAGCCCGCTCCCCTTGTGCGCCCTCCTGCCGTGCCGCAGTGGGTCGGCCTGGCCGGGGCTGCTGCCGTGTCCGTGCAGCCCGTTCACCCCTTGTGCGCCCTGCTTCTGTGTCCCAGTGGCCATCCGCGCCCTTGACTTCGCTGCGCCGGTTGGGCTCCATCCCGGTTCCATGGCGCCGCCCCCGCCACACATGAGCTCTGCCTCGCTCGCCACTTCCTCCCTGCCTCCGCCCGTTTCCGTCGGGATGGCTGTGCGCGTCCTTCTCAACGATGGCCAGCTTGTCCGGGGCACCTTTGTGCACTTCGATCCTACCATGAGCCCTGTCCTTTGTGACTGCGTCGAACTCCACCCCCAGGCCGGCCGTCACGTGTCCGGGCCCCTTGTCTTCCCCCGTGCAGTGATCGCCTCCCTGGCCATTGAGCCCTCATTACCTCCCTCCCCTCCCAGTAACCACGTCAGAGCTCCTCCTCTGGCTCTATCCGCGCACCCTACGGCCTCCCCACTGTCTCCCTCTCCCACCGATTGGGTAGTCGACTCCGGGGCCTCCTTCCACACTACCCCCACATCTAGTTCGTTATTTCACTCCCATCCACCACACCCCTCACATCCTTCCTCCATCGTCGTTGGCAACGGTTCCACCCTCCCGGTCACCTCAGTAGGTGCATCGGTCCTTCCAGGACCATTCTGCCTTAACGACGTCCTTGTTGCTCCCGGACTGACTCATCCCCTCCTCTCGGTTCGTCGCTTCACCAGTGACAACCAGTGCTCTATGGAGTTCGACCCCTGGGGTCTCACCATACGCCACCTCCCCACACATGTTGTGCTTGCTCGTTGTGACAGCTCCGGCCCCCTCTATTCCCTTCACTTGCCCTCCACTCCCCACACCAGAGCAGCCTCATCTCCTGCTCTTGCTACTACCACCACCTCCTCCGCCATTTGGCACCGTCGCCTCGGGCACCCTGGATCTGACGTCATGTCCCAGCTTGCCGGCCACTCTGACATATCCTATACTCGGGGCTCTCCTGAGCGCCTCTGTCATGCTTGTCAGCTTGGTCGTCACTCCCGTCTCCCTTTTTCCACTTCCACGTCCAGGGCTGTTCAGGCCTTCGATCTTGTCCACTGTGACCTCTGGACGTCTCCTGTCCTTAGCCTCTCCGGCTACAAGTACTACCTAGTCATTCTGGATGACTACTCCCATTTCCTTTGGACTTTCCCCCTTCGGCTGAAGTCCGACACGTTTACCACCCTCACTCACTTCTTCACCTGGGTATCCACCCAGTTCCGGCGCCCGGTCCGTGCCCTGCAGTGCGACAATGGCCGCGAGTTCGACAACAACGCCTCCCGTTCTTTCTTCCTCACTCACGGCGTCCAGTTGCGTCTCTCGTGTCACTACACCTCTGCTCAGAACGGCCGGGCCGAGCGTATGATTCGCACCACCACCAACATGATCCGCTGCCTTCTCTTTCAGGCATCTCTCCCTGCCACCTACTGGGCAGAGGCCCTTCATACTGCCACGCATCTCCTCAACCGTCTTCCCTCGAAGGCGGTGAGCCACCCTACTCCTCACTTTGCCCTGTACGGCACAGCCCCTTCCTACGACCACCTGCGCGTGTTCGGCTGTGCCTGCTACCCTAACACTTCCGCTACCGCCCCTAACAAGCTTTCTCCTCGCTCCACTCGATGCCTCTTCCTCGGCTACTCCCCTGACCACAAGGGGTACCGGTGTCTGGACCTCACCTCCCACCGCATCATCATCTCTCGTCATGTCGTCTTTGACGAAGATGTGTTTCCCCTCGCTGGCTCCACCCCACCCACCGATCTTGACTCCCTCCTCGAGTCCGATCCGATTCCCCCCCACCTTCGGCTCCCCGTCTTGCGCCGTTACCTGCTCCTCGTGCGGCCCCCACGACCTCTTCCGCGCCACGCGCGGCCCCGTCGACCCCGCCTGCGCCACGCGCGGCCCCGTCGGTCCTGCCTGCGCCACGCGCGGCCCCGTCAACCCCGCCTGCGCCACGCACGGCCCTGTCGACCCCGCCTGCGCCACGCGCGGCCCCGACGCTCCTGCCTGCGCCACGCGCGGCCACGTCGACCCCGCCTGCGCCACGCGCGGCCCCGTCGACCCCGCCTGCGCCACGCGCGGCCCCGTCGACTCCGGCCCGATTCGCCAACCCCGCCCTCGTCTACCATCGCCGCGGCCACGCCACTACCTCGGCGCCCCCCGACGCGGGCCCATCGACGAGCGCGGCCCGATTCGCCGACCCCGCCGTCGTCTATCACCGCCGTGAGCCGGCCCCTCCAGCCGCTCCCGACGTTCCGGTGGCTCCCTCCGAGTCGTCCGTATACCACCCGGTCGCCATCCATCGCGACCCCGGGCACGTCCACCCGATGGTGACTCGACGCGCTGCCGGCGTTCTCCGCCCCGTCGACCGGCTCATCCTGGCAGCCGCTACGACCGGCACTCCACCCGACGCTTCCCCGGTACCCTCCTCCGTTCGCACTGCCCTCGCCGACCCACACTGGCGTCGCGCTATGGAGGAGGAGTACGCGGCCCTCTTGGCCAACCACACTTGGGACCTGGTGCCGCGTCCACCAGGCACCAACGTGGTCACCGGCAAGTGGCTATTTCGCCACAAGCTGACCTCGGACGGCTCCCTCGACCGCTACAAGGCCCGTTGGGTCCTTCGGGGCTTCACCCAGCGCCCCGGAGTGGACTACGACGAGACCTTCAGCCCTGTCGTCAAGTTCGCCACTGTTCGCGCCGTCCTCTCCCTCGCCCTCTCCCGCGACTGGGCGATCCATCAGCTCGATGTCAAAAATGCCTTCCTCCATGGCACTCTGACGGAGACTGTCTACTGCAGCCAGCCCACCGGCTTCGTCGACGCTGACCGTCCGGACCTGGTTTGCCGGCTGAACCGATCCCTGTACGGCCTCAAGCAGGCGCCACGGGCTTGGTACAGCCGCTTCGCCTCCTACCTGGCCTCCGTCGGCTTCGTCGAGGCCAAGTCGGACACGTCCCTGTTCATCTACCGGCGCGGCGACGACACCGTCTACCTCTTGCTCTACGTCGACGACATTGTGCTCACGGCATCCACCGTCGACCTCCTTCACCGCACGATCGTCGCCCTTCAGCGGGAGTTCGCGATGAAGGACCTGGGGCCCCTCCACCACTTCCTCGGCATCACCGCCGAACGTCGGCCTCAGGGTCTCTTCCTCCACCAGCGCCAGTACGCCATCGACATCCTGGAGCGGGCTGGCATGTCTGACTGCAAGCCCTGCCCCACGCCTGTCGACACTCAGGCGAAGCTCTCTGAGGACGACGGGCCTCCGGTCGCCGACGCGACGTCCTACCGGAGCCTCACCGGCGCGCTCCAGTACCTCACGTTCTCCAGGCCCGACATCGCTTACGCCGTCCAGCAGGTGTGCCTGCATATGCACACTCCGCGGGAGCCCCGTCTCACTGCGCTCAAGCGGATTCTACGCTACCTCCGCCGCTCCCTTGACTACGGCCTCCTACTCCGCCCATCCCCGACGTCGGAGCTCGTGGTCTACACCGACGCTGACTGGGCTGGCTGTCCCGACACGCGTCGGTCCACCTCCGGCTACGCCGTCTTCCTGGGCGCCAACCTCGTCTCTTGAGCCGCCAAGAGGCAGCCCGTCGTCTCTCGCTCCAGCGCTGAGGCCGAGTACCGTGCCGTGGCCAACGGCGTGGCCGAGGCTTCCTGGCTGCGCCAGCTCCTCCACGAGCTTCACAGTCCCCTCCAGCGCGCCACCCTCGTCTACTGCGACAACGTCAACGCGGTCTACCTCTCCACCAACCCCGTGCAGCATCAGCGCACGAAGCATGTGGAGATCGACCTGCACTTCGTCCGCGAGCGTGTCGCTGCCGGTGACGTCCGCGTTCTCAGCGTCCCCACCACGCTTCAGTTCGCCGACATCTTCACCAAGGGGTTACCGTCGAGTGTCTTTTTAGACTTCCGATCCAGTCTCAACATCTGTACAGGATAGAGTTGTGACTGCGGGGGGGTGTTAGACTACCGTCTAGGGTTTGTGTTAGGGTTTGTGTTATTCCCTGTGTAATGACCGTTCTACCCCTGTGTAATGGGCCTTGGCCCAGTTACTCTCCCTATTTAATATCACTCCCAACCCCTGATTAGGGTGTGGGCACATATTCCAACTCTTAATATAGTAAGTTATTTGGTTTGGAATTTGATATTCCACCATTTTCTAAAGTTTAGAAATAAAACTATCCCAAAATTTTAGGGTGAGGCGGTGGAAATTGATTTTATATATCACTAGTCTATGTTTCTACGCTGCAACTTATGACACGTTCGTCGGCTCGCTCCTCTAAGTAGAAATATAGTACATAAACATCTCCCTCGTATGACTAATAATATTATGCAAATATATTCTGTATAAAACTATATTAGTTTAATCAATCTATGTCTAAATTAAGATTATTAGAACGGAATTCAATTCAAAGGATGCAAACAGTGCCTAAGCAGAGAATTCAGAAGGGAGAAATTCTGACTGGCGGAACTAAAACGAAATCAAGAATTAGCACCCGAATGCCGAATCATAAATGCGTATTTCCTTGATGTCCTTCCCCAACCGAAACCCGAGGCAGTTCAAGAATAGCAAATTACCCAAAATAACAAGCAACAGATGAGAGGAAGAGCAGCTAGCTGACCGAACGGATGGGTCACGGCGGTGGCGGCGGCGACGGCGGCGCCGCTGGTGCCGAAGTGGTACAGCGCGTACCGCCCCGGCAGCGGCTGTCGTGCTTCTCCGTACCGCGGCTGCATCGGGGTTCCCTCCCAAGTTCAGATCCACTTGAAAAGAAAAGGGCGGGCAAGCGAATCTCGGGAGGATTCCTGGATTGACAATTCGATGGGAGGAGTGAAAAAAATGCCAAAGAGCAGGAGCAGGAAAGAATGGTGAAGCAATCGAACGAGTAGACCAAGAACGGCTGGCCGGAGGATGATTCTGGAGAGACCAAAGAGCAAGAAATGCGATTCCAGCTCCAGTCACCAGTTCACCAACCTAATCCTCCGTAATAACTGGAGCGGAAGGAATTTTCACGTGCTAGGTACCGATTGCGTCATTCGCAATCTCAACGTGCTTAAAGCATCGTGTATGCCATAGTCACGATACGACTTATACTCTATTTATTTATTATATTATCGTCTAACATCACAGGCCATTTGGTCTAGTGGTATGATTCTCGCTTAGGGTGCGAGAGGTCCCGAGTTCAATTCTCGGAATGCCCCTTTTTAATTTTAATTTTTTTTTCGGTGGCGGCCGGCAACAAACTCTACAGCAGTTCAGTATACTCTTGCATTTTTTCCCCGGTGCAGCCAGCAGTATGTCAGTATCCGTTATTGCCATCCATGATCCATCTCTATTTGGCAAGAGGGAAAAAAACTTGAGATGGAATCTAATTTGATCCATTACTGCAAATCGTAACATGGTAGCCTGCATCACAATTTCGTACAACACATAGCATGGCATGTATGCAACGGTTCGAATTCTAAGTCTTGAGGAATATAGTTGTTCCACTACTCAAGAAAATTGTAGGCGAATAAACTGATTGGCTTCATCAAATCTCCTAAGCAAGGCTTACCAAGCCGTTGGAGCTAAAAAACCACCCCCTCCAGTTTTAGTAAACTGACGGTTTATCGATAAAATCGACCGATTTACCCAAACCAAATCGAACTTAGTTTCGTGGTGGTTTACCGATAGAAAACCAACGGTAATCCGCCCTAAACCGTTTTTTTCAAGAAAATGCACATGTTTTCGCTGTTTTACAGTAAAAAGAAAAATTCTGACACGATTTATTTGTTATTTGCTCAATTCACATTGCACAGTAAATATTAATCGATCCATGCGGTATATGTTCACCAAAATAACATACAACATACATATGCAACCACAAACTCCAGTTCTCATGCAACAAACAACCAACGAACTTCACAATACTCAAATACAAGTCCTTTTACAGCTCTCCAACGAGACAACGACACATAGGTCGACTTATTTCACAATACCCACATGTTCAACTCGAGTCATAGTGATAGTACCCAGGCATGTTGAAAGGATCGTGATATGGTTCCAATCTATCATAGTGATAGTAATAGTTCTATACAAAAGATATGATATACGTTAGCGAGAAAATAAGAACGACAAATAAATACTTATCAACGAAGCAAAAATAACATACGGTGCAGCGGGAACTTGTCCATACCCATACTGTGGTCCCGATGGATACATTTTTGACAATTTGAATATGGTGGTGGAGGGGTTCCATAGTTTCCATACCCATACATGATCGATGGTGGTACTTCGCCTGGTGGTCTCTGACCCGGTTGCCATTGCCATGCATAATGGTTATAGACTGGGTCTTGTCCAGGCGGATAGTTAGATGAACTGGAGCTACATATTCCATATTGGACAGGAAATGAAATCGAACGACACCGGCCACTTATTGTCTCCCGCTGTGAATGAGGTGATCATGATAAGAATCATGTGTGGCATGGGTGAACCAACTTCCTCTAGTGGACCTACAATCTCCTGCACCACTCCCTCCTGTACCATATAATCTAGCATCACCATGGCTACCGTCATCACCTGCACTAGTGTCGGTGTTTGGACCCGAAGACCTAACCAACTAGTGAAATAATGTTGTGTGCCCCTAGCCCAGATGGTGATGCAAGTCGACACAGGTCTTTTATCCTGGTTCGACAGAGGGGGACTGAGACTTATATTACTTGCACCTAAGTGCTTATAGTAGGGAATACAAACTGAGCGGGAGAGGGAAGGATCTCAAGTCTCTGGGGTTGATTGAGGCCAGTGCCAATACCCTGGTGGAGGAGAAAAATTGTGAAGTGTTCGCTTGTTTCCTTCCTAAAGTCATGTGCTATCCTATTTATAGCTCCAAGGGGAGCTGCCTGGAGGACGAGAGTTGGCCACGCACTGTGAGGAGGTGTCAATGTACCCTTGTAGATGGTATGGCTCAAGGTATGGTCTTGTACTTGTTGTTGACTTGTGCCCGCTTGGTTTCTGCTGAGAGCCGAGGTCGGGGCCGAGGGCTCGGTCATGTACCCGAGCCCCTCTGACGAGGGGTTGCCCATACCGTAGTGGTTGACACAGTGCTAAATATGGGAAAAACTTCTTAAGTAGTGTGTTAGCTCTGCAGTGTCTGATGACATCGGGCGTCCTCCTATTGTGGATATCGAGGTTAGAGCCAGGCTCGGGTGAGGCGGAAGTCTGCCCGAGGTCGAGTCTGAACCCGTTCTGAGATTCGAAAACGTGCGCCAAAGTTATTAAAGGAGTGGCCTCCTGCGGGATTCGCGAGGAGCGGGTAGCCGAGACCGGGTTTAGGCAGGGCAGAGTTTGTCCTGAGGTCGAGTTCTGCTTCGGACGAGATGGAGTTTGCGCTCGAGGGCTAACCTGTATCCTTGTCGTATTGTATGTCCCATCAGGAGTTGGCAGATGGCGTACATGAACAGTGGTCGCCTGCGTAATCATAGTTGGTGAATCTATGACAGGACTATGGTCTTGTTGTTCCTGTACACCTGCAGGCCTGCGTGGGTTAGGTTCACATTGAATGAGGTTGTCCCCCGACGGACTTAGTTTTGTTTGCCTTACCCGAGGTGGGCTCGGGCGAGGCAAAGGCTGCTGTTCTAGGGTGAGGTGTCCTCGGCTGGGACAAGGATTCTCCCGAGAACACACCCCGTCCGAGGGCAGGCTCGGGCGAGGCGGAGTTTGTGAAGACCCCTGAGGGGGACCTTGGGCAAAGCGTGGCTCTAGATCCTTTAACCTCAAGGGACGTACCTTGATGGTGTTTTTAGGGGTTAAGTGTGTTTTATAGGTGTAGTCTGGGTACCCCTAATTACCATACCCGACAACTAGGGTCAGTTTTGTTATCATCATTGTCTTCATCCTCTTTGATTTGATCGGTGATTTTGACCCTTTTTCCTTTCCTGTCTGATGGACCAAGTCTTGTCTTCCGCTTGCCAAGGTGGGTGTCACGCAACTATTTCATCGGCCCATTCTTGCACTTCCTATGTGCCTCCTTGTTCATGTACAAGCGATGTAAACAGCATGCTAGGAAGCGGAGTGTCACTGATAGATGAGTCTTTATCTAACGTTGGAGGTGCATTGGATCTTCCTCTGTCCATCTAATCTCTAATGGCTTCATTATGCCTGTGTAATGATAGATCCATGAAGGCCAAGGCAGGATTAAACTCACTAGGCTCTGGTGTACCAGTTGCTCGTTGGATGCGAAGACGAAGGTTGTAGTTAACGAACATAAGCTCATGCAATTTCAAGTAGCCAGTTTGTTGCAGAGCTTTGTGTGGATGAATAAAGTACTCCAGTTGCATTCATAGCTAGGATGCTAATTGCATGACAAGCCTTTGCCAAAGTGAAAGGGAAATGTGCCCTTGGGCCATTTCTATAAGTGTTTTGGTGATTAAGTGTCCAACACAAATGTTTTGAACTCTTTATGTGTTAAACAAGCAAAAGGTGCAAATCAAAGACAAGGTATGTTTCTAGACTTAGTGAATTGTTTTTGAGTACTAACATGGTTATCTAAGTGCTAGAAACAGTGCTAAGAAGAAAAGAATCGAATTGCAAAAGACTTGGCTGTGTGCAGCCAAACTCCAGTTCGGCCTGGCACACCGGACTGTCCGGTGCGCCAGGCTAGTCCGCGTGAACTCGCCACTCTCGGAACTCGACGACGACGTACGACTAAAAATCACTGGACCGTCCGGTGGTGCACCGGACTGTCCGGTGAGTCATCCGTGGCGAACTCGTCGCTCTCGGGAAAAGGATCAGCGGCGTACGGCTAAAATTCACCGAACTGTCCGGTGAGCCAACGGTCGCCTGCGCCAACGGTCGGCCGCGCAATCTTCGTGTGACATGTGGACTGCTCCAACGGTCAGTTGGTGCACCGGACTGTCCGGTGGGCACAGGACAGTGTCCGGTGTGCCAATCAGCCCAGAGGAGCAACAGTCGGATGCACCTGATTTGGAAGGCGATCGCGTACCGGACAGCTACAGGGACTGTCCGGTTGCACCACCCGACAGAAGGCAAGTTTAGCCTTCCATGTTGATCTCCAACGACTCCTAGCTGCATCGGGGCTATAAAAGGGACCCCTAGGCGCATGGAGGAGTCATCTAAGCATTCACTAAGTATTCTAAGGCATCCAGACTCTGCTCCCACGCATTCGCGTTGTTGTTTTAGAGATTTGAGCTCCATTCGAGTCGCGAACTCCCCGTGTTGTCATTTGAGCTCGAGTCTTCACTTGTGTGCGTGGGTGTGCTGCGTATTTGAGTCTTGCGTGTGTTGCTTCTCTCAACCTTACTCTTTGCCTTCATTGTGATCTTTGTTGTAAGGACGAGAGACTCCAAGTTGTGGAGATTCCTCGCAAACGGGAAAATACTTTAAGGAAAATATCGTGGTATTCAAGTTGATCATCGGATCACTTGAAAGGGGTTGAGTGCAACCCTCGTCCATTGGGATGCCACAACGTGGAAGTAGGCAAGTGTTACTTGGCCGAACCACGAGATAAAAATCGTGTGTCTTATGTTGATATCTCTATGATTGTGACTTGATTAACTTGCGCTAATATCTCTTTAATCAAGCTTGTTGGAATTTAGTGTTGAATTTTACAGGATCACCTATTCACCCCCCCTTTAGGTGCTCTCAATTGGTATCAGAGTCGTACTCTTCATCTAAGGGACTAACCGCCCGAAGAGATGGATCCTACGAGAAAGGGGATGGTGGTCAATGACAAGGAAAATGAGTCCTTCCTCAACGAGCCTAGAGACGACAAGCCAACCGACTCAGGCTCGAGTCACAAGAAAAGAGACGGGAAGAAGAAGAGGCGCATCAAGAAGATCATCTACTACGATAGTGATGCCTCGTCTTCTTCACCACACGACGACGATGATGATTCCTCGTTAAAGAAGAAACCGGTTAATCAAAACTATTCATTTGATTATTCTCGTATTCCGTACAATTCTAATGCTCATTTACTATCAATTCCTCTTGGAAAACCTCCCCACTTTGATGGAGAAGACTATTCTTTCTGGAGTCATAAAATGCGTAGTCATTTATTTTCTCTCCATCCTAGTATCTGGGAGATTATTGAAAACGGAATGCACTTTGATAGTACTGACACTGTCATGTTTATTAATGAGCAAATTCATAAAAATGCCCAAACCACTACTATTTTGTTAGCATCTCTGTGCAAGGATGAAGACAACAAGGTTAGCGGCTTGGACAATGCAAAGCAGATCTGGGACACCCTCAAGATATCTCATGAGGGAAACAACGCTACCATGATCACCAAAATGGAGTTGGTGGAAGGCGAGCTAGGGAGATTCACCATGATCAGGGGAGAAGAGCCAACACAAACCTACAATAGGCTCAAGACCCTGGTCAACAAGATTAGAAGCTATGGAAGCACAAGATGGATGGACCACGACGTCGTCCGACTAATGCTCAGGTCCTTTACAGTTATTGACCCCCATCTTGTGAACCTTATCCGTGAAAATCCTAGGTACACAAAGATGACGCCCGAGGAGATACTCGGAAAATTTGTAAGTGGACGCATGATGGTTAAGGAGGCAAGGTATGTAGATGACGCCTTAAATGGCCCTCTGCCCGTCTACGAGCCGCAGCCCATTGCGCTCAAGGCAACTAGCAGCAAGGAGGCACTACCAAGCAAGGTAGCTCAAGTGGAGGCTGCCGGCCTCAACAAAGATGAGATGGCGCTTATCATCAAGTGCTTCAAGACCACACTTAAAGGACGCAAGGAGTACCCCAACAAGAACAAAACAAAGGGAAAGCGCTCCTGCTTCAAATGTGGTAAGACTGGTCACTTTATTGCAAATTGTCCCGATAATGATAGTGACCTGGGACAAGAAAAGAGTGGGAAGAAGGAGAAAAAGAAGAGCTACAGGAAGGCAAAGGGCGAGGCGCACCTTGGAAAGGAATGGGACTCAGACTGCTCCTCTTCCGACTCCGACGATGAAGGACTCGCTGCCTCAGCCTTCAACAAGTCTTCTCTCTTCCCCAACGAACGCCATACATGTCTTATGGCCAAGGAAAAGAAGGTACATGTTCGAGATACCCCTAAGTACACTACTTCTAGCGATGATGAGTCTTCTGATGATGAAGTAGATTACTCTAGCTTATTTAAAGGTTTAGATAGAGCTAAGGTAGAAAAAATTAATGAATTAATTGATGCTCTAAACGAAAAGGATAGATTGTTAGAAAAACAAGAGGACATTTTATATGAGGAACATGACAAATTTATTAGTGTGCAAAAATCCCTTGCCTTAGAAATTAAGAGAAATGAAATGTTATCCTCTGAATTGTCTATTTGCCATGAATCGGTCTCTAGTTTAAAGAGTTCAAATGATGAATTAAATGCTAAGCTAGAGGAAGTCAAAACTAGTTCATGTGTTGAGCATGTCATTATTTGTAATAGATGTAAGGACTTTGATGTTGATGCTTGTGATGAACACCTTATTTCTATTACCAAATTAAATGATGAGGTGGCAAGTCTTAATGCTCAACTTAAGACTTGCAAGATTAATTTTGATAAATTAAAATTTGCTAGGGATGCCTACACCATTGGTAGACACCTCTCAATTAAGGATGGACTTGGTTTTCAAAGGGAAACCAAGAACTTAACAAGCCAAAAGGCTCCCATTCTCAACAAGGAGAAAGGGAAGGCCCCTATGGCTAATAGTCCTCAAAGGAATCATGCTTTTATTTATGATAGGAAAATTGCTAGTCATCCTTATCATAATAAGAGTCATATTCATGTTGCTTATAATGATTCACATGCTATGTTTGCCTCTAGCTCTACTTTTGTGCATGATAGAAGTAGGCCTAGGAAAAATCATGTTGTGCATCATGTGCCTAGGAAAATATGTAATAAACCTACTACCGTTTTTCATGCTTGCAACACTTCTTTTGTTCTTTCATGTAAGAATGCAAAAGTAGTGGCTAGAAAATTGGGATCCAAATGCAAGGGAGACAAAACTTGCATATGGGTTCCAAAAACTATTGTGACTAACCTTGTAGGACCCAAGAAGAGATGGGTACCTAAAACCCAAGCTTAAATTCCTTGCAGGTTTATGCATCTGGGGGCTCAAGCTGGATTATCGACAGCGGATGCACAAACCACATGACGGGGGAGAAGAAGATGTTCACCTCCTACGTCAAGAACAAGGATTCCCAGGATACGATTATTTTTGGAGATGGGAACCAAGGCAAGGTTAAAGGATTGGGGAAGATAGCCATTACATCCGAGCATTCTATCTCCAATGTGTTTTTAGTTGAATCGCTCGGGTACAACTTACTGTCTATGAGTCAATTATGTAACATGGGCTATATTTGTTTATTCACAAATATAGATGTATCTGTCTTTAGAAGGAGTGATGGTTCATTAGCTTTTAAGGGTGTATTAGACGGCAAACTCTACTTAGTTGATTTTTCGAAAGAGGAGGCCGATCTAGATGCATGCTTAATAGCTAAGACTACTATGGGCTGGTTGTGGCATCGCCTTCTAGCACATGTTGGGATGAAGAACCTTCATAAACTTCTAAAGGGAGAACATGTGTTAGGACTAACCAATGTTTGTTTCGAGAAAGATAGGCCTTGTGCAGCATGTCAGGTAGGGAAACAGGTGGGAAGCACTCATCACAGCAAGAATGTGATGACAACATCAAGACCACTAGAGCTTCTTCACATGGACCTCTTCGGACCCGTTGCCTACCTTAGCATCAGGGGAAGTAAGTATGGTCTTGTAATTGTTGACGATTTTTCCCGCTTCACTTGGGTGTTCTTTTTGCAGGATAAATCAGAAACCCAAGGGACCCTAAAGCGCTTTCTAAGGAGGGCTCAAAACGAATTTGAGCTCAAGGTGAAAAAGATAAGAAGTGACAACGGGTCCGAGTTCAAGAATCTGCAAGTGGAGGAGTATCTTGAGGAAGAAGGCATTAAGCACGAGTTCTCCGCTCCCTACACACCACAGCAAAACAGTGTGGTAGAGAGGAAGAACAGGACGCTTATCGACATGGCAAGAACGATGCTTGGAGAATTCAAGACGCCTGAGCGGTTTTGGTCGGAAGCTGTGAACACAGCTTGCCACGCCATAAACCGGCTCTACCTACATTGCCTTATCAAGAAGACCTCATATGAACTCCTTACCGGTAACAAACCCAACGTTTCTTACTTTCGTGTATTTGGGAACAAATGTTACATTTTGGTGAAGAAAGGTAGACATTCTAAATTGCTCCCAAGGCAATAGAAGGGTTTTTACTAGGGTATGACCCAAATACAAAGGTGTATAGAGTCTTCAACAAATCATCGGGTTTGGTTGAAGTCTCTAGCGACGTTGTATTTGATGAGACTAATGGCTCTCCAAGAGAGCAAGTTGATCTTGATGACATAGATAAAGATGATGTTCCGACGGCCGCAATACACACGATGGCGATAGGTGACGTGCGACCACAGGAACAACAAGAGCAAGATCAGCCATCTTCCTCCACAATGGTGCATCCTCCAACTCAAGACGGTGAACAGGTACCTCAAGAAGAGGGACATGATCAAGGGAGAGCACAGGAAGAACAAGTGATGGAGGAAGAAGCACCACGGGTCCCTCCAACCCAAGTCCGAGCAACGATCCAAAGAAATCACTCCGTTGACCAGATTCTGGGTGATATCAGCAAGGGAGTAACTACTTGCTCACGTTTAGCTAATTTTTGTGAGCATTACTCGTTTGTCTCTTCTATTGAGCCTTTTAGGGTAGAAGAGGCCTTGCAGGATCCTGACTGGGTGTTGGCCATGCAGGAAGAGCTCAACAACTTCAAGAGGAATGAAGTTTGGAGCCTGGTGCCACGTCCAAAGCAAAATGTTGTAGGAACCAAGTGGGTGTTCCGCAACAAGCAAGACGAGCACGGTGTGGTGACAAGAAACAAGGCTCGACTTGTGGCAAAAGGTTATGCCCAAGTTGCAGGTTTGGATTTCGAGGAGACTTTTGCTCCTATGGCTAGGCTAGAGTCTATTCGAATTTTATTAGCCTATGCCGCTCACCAGTCTTTTAGGTTGTTTCAAATGGACGTAAAGAGCGCTTTCCTCAACGGGCCAATCAAGGAGGAGGTATACATGAAACAACCCCCTAGCTTTGAGGATGACAGGTACCATGACCATGTGTACAAGCTCTCTAAGGCGCTCTATGGACTTAAGCAAGCCCCAAGTGCATGGTATGAATGCCTTAGAGATTTCTTAATTACTAATGCTTTCAAGGTTGGGAAAGCCGATCCCACTCTTTTCACTAAGACTTGTGATGGTGATCTTTTTGTGTGCTAAATTTATATCGATGACATAATATTTGGTTCTACTAATCAAAAGTCTTGTGAGTAGTTTAGCAGGGTAATGACACAAAAGTTCGAGATGTACATGATGGGCGAGTTGACCTACTTCCTTGGGTTCCAAGTGAAACAACTCAAGGACGGCACCTTCCTCCCCCAAATGAAGTACACACAAGATCTTCTTAAGAGGTTTGGGATGAAGGACGCCAAGCCCACGAAGACACCTATGGGAATCGACGGGCATGTCGACCTCAACAAAGGAGGTAAGTCTGTTGATCAAAAGGCATACCGGTCTATGATAGGTTCCTTGCTTTATTTATGTGCTAGTAGACCAGACATTATGCTAAGTGTATGCATGTGTGCTAGATATCAATCCGACCCCAAGGAATGTCACCTTGTGGTCGTTAAGTGAATTCTTAGATATTTAGTTTCTACGCCTTGCTTCGGAATCTGGTATCCAAAGGGGTCTACCTTTGACTTGATTGGATACTCAGACTCCGATTATGCCGGGTGCAAGGTTGATAGGAAGAGCACATCGGGGACGTGCCAATTCCTAGGAAGGTCCCTGGTGTCTTGGAGTTCCAAGAAACAAACATCCGTTGCCCTATCCACCGCTGAGGCCGAGTACGTTACCGCAGGACAGTGTTGCGCGCAACTACTTTGGATGAGGCAAACCCTCCGGGACTTTGGCTACAATCTGAGCAAAGTTCCACTCTAATGTGACAATGAGAGTGCTATCCGCATGGCGGATAATCCTGTTGAACACAGCGGCACTAAGCACATAGACATCCGGCATCACTTTCTAAGAGACCACCAGCAAAAGGGAGATATCGAGGTGTACCATATCAGCACCGAGAACCAGCTAGCCGATATCTTTACCAAGCCATTGGATGAGAAAACTTTTTGCAGGTTGCGTAGTGAGCTAAATGTCTTAGATTCGCGTAACTTGGATTGATCTATAGCATACATGTGTTCTATGCCTTTGATCATGTTACCTTATTGAAAGGGAATTAGGCTTACACCTATTTCCTAAACTAATTTTGGTGGTTGAAATGCCCAACACAAATAATTGGACTAACTAGTTTGCCCAAGTCTGTAAGATCTACAGGTGGCAAAGGTACACAATAAGCCAATAAAAAGATCAAGAGAAAAGGTTCAAACAAAGGAGCAAAGGGACAACCGAAGGCACCCTGGTCGGGCGCACCGGACTGTCCGGTGCACCACCGGACAGTGTCCGGTGCACCAGGGAAGATCGACTGCAAACTCTTCACCTTCGGGAATTCTCAGAGCCGGCGCGCTATAATTCACCGGACTGTCCGGTGTTCACCGGACAGTGTCCGGTGCTCTAAGAGGACGCGGCTCTGAACTCGCCAGCCTCGGGAATTCGCATCGGCTGCTCCGCTATAATTCATCGGACATGTCCGGTGTACACCGGACTGTCCGGTGTAACTGCGGGGCAACGGCTACTTCAGGCGCCAACGGCTACCTGCAGCGCATTAAATGCGCGCCAGCGCGCGCAGAAGGCAGGCACGCCCATGCTGGCGCACCGGACACCCTACAGTTCATGTCCGGTGCGCCACCAGACATCCAGGCGGGCCCAGTGTCAGAGCTCCAACGGTCGGAACCCTAACGTTCGGGTGACGTGGCTGGTGCACCGGACATGTCCGGTGTGCACCGGACTGTCCGGTGCACCATGCGACAGATAGCCCCACCCAAACGGCTAGTTTGGTGGTTGGGGCTATAAATACCCCCAACCACCCCACATTCAAGTCATCCAAGTTTTCCACTTCTCAACCACTTACAAGAGCTAGGCATTCAATTCTAGACACACCAAAGTGATCAAATCCTCTCCAATTCCACACAAGGCTTTAGTGATTAGCGAGAGAGATTTGCCGTGTTCTTTTGAGCTCTTGCGCTTGGATTGCTTCTTTTCTTTCTCACTTGTTCTTGTGATCAAAGCTCACTTGTAATCGAGGCAAGAGACACCAATTGTGTGGTGGTCCTTGCGGGGAAGCTTTGTTCCCGGTTTGATTTGAGAAGAGAAGCTCACTCGGTCCGTGGGACCGTTTGAGAGAGGGTAAGGGTTAAAAGAGACCCGGCCTTTGTGGCCTCCTCAACGGGGAGTAGGTTTGCGAGAACCGAACCTCGGTAAAACAAATCCGCGTGTCACACTCTTCATTCGCTTGCGATTTGTTTTGCCCCCTCTCTCTCGGACTCATTATTATTTCTAACGCTAACCCGACTTGTAGTTGTGATTAATTTTGTAAATTTCAGTTTCGCCCTATTCACCCCCCCTCTAGGCGACTTTCAATTGGTATCAGAGCCCGGTGCTTCATTAGAGCCTAACCGCTCGAAGTGATGTCGGGAGATCACACCAAGAGGGAGATGGAGACCGGCGACAAGCCCACTACGAGTCACGGGAGCACTTCATTGGAAGAGTCCCGCACCAAGAGGAAGGAGAAGAAAAAGAGCTCCTCCAACAAAGGGAAGGGGAAGGAGAAGAAATCCTCTTCCCACAAGTCGCATTGGAGAGGCAACAAGCACAAGAGGATGAGGAAAGTGGTCTACTACGAGACCGACACTTCATCAACGTCGACCTCCGACTCCGACGCACCGTCCGTTACTTCTAAGCGCCAAGAGCGCAAGAAGTATAGTAAGATCCCCCTACGCTACCCTCACACTTCAAAACGTACTCCTTTACTCTCCGTTCCATTAGGCAAACCACCGGTTTTTGACGGTGAAGATTATAATATGTGGAGTGACAAAATGAAACACCATCTAACCTCACTCCACACAAGCATATGGAATGTTGTTGAGTTTGGTGTACAGGTACCATCCGTAGGGGATGAAGACTACGACTTGGATGAGGTGGCCCAAATCCACCACTTTAACTCCCAAGCAACCACTATACTCCTCGCCTCTCTAAGTCGAGAGGAGTATAACAAGGTGCAAGGGTTAAAAAGTGCGAAGGAGATTTGGGACGTACTCAAGACCGCACACGAAGGAGACGAGGTGACAAAGATCACCAAGCGGGAAACGATCGAGGGGGAGCTCGGTCGCTTCATGCTTCACCAAGGGGAGGATCCACAAGCTATGTACAACCGCTTAAAGACCTTGGTGAACCAAATGCGCAACCTCGGGAGCGAAAAATGGGATGACCATGAAATGGTCAAGGTATTCTTAGATCCCTCGTATTTCTTAACCCTACACAAGTTCAATTGATTCGAGGTGATCCTAGATATAAGCTAATGTCTCCCGAGGAGGTTATAGGAAAATTTGTGAGCTTTGAGCTAATGATCAAGGGCTCAAAGAAAATCATCGAGCAAGGCACCTCCTCCACGCCCGAGGCACAACCGGTCGCTTTCAAGGCGACGGAAGAAAAGAAGGAGGAGGCTACTCCAAGTCGAACACCCATCGATGCCTCCAAGCTCGACAACGAGGAGATGGCGCTCATCATCAAGAGCTTCCGCCAAATCCTCAAGCAAAGGAGGGGGAAAGACTACAAACCCCGCTCCAAGAAAGTGTGCTACAAATGTGGTAAGCCCGGTCATTTTATTGCTAAATGTCCATTATCTAGTGATAGTGACAGGGGCGACGACAAGAAGGGGAGAAGAAAGGAGAAGAAGAGACATTACAAGAAGAAGGGCGGCGATGCCCACGTGTGCCGCGAGTGGGACTCCGACGAGAGCTCCACCGACTCCTCCTCCGACGAGGACGCCGCCAACATCGCCGTCACCAAGGGACTTCTCTTCCCCAACGTCGGCCACAAGTGCCTCATGGCCAAGGACGGCAAAAGGAAGAAGGTTAAATCCAAATCCTCCACTAAATATGAGTCCTCTAGTGATGATAATGCTAGTGATGAGGAAGATAATTTGCGTACCCTTTTTGCCGACCTAAACATGCAACAAAAGAAAAAATTAAATGAATTGATTAGTGCTATTCATGAGAAGGATGATCTCTTGGACTCTCAAGAGGACTTCCTTATTAAGGAGAACAAAAAGCATGTTAAGGTAAAAAATGCTTATGCTCTACAAGTTGGAAAATGTGAAAAATTGTCTAGTGAGCTAAGCACTTGCCATGAGACTATTGACAACCTTAGAAATGATAATGCTAGATTAATTGCTAAGGTTGATTCTCATGTTTGTGATGTTTCAATTCCCAGTCTTAGAGATGATAATGATGATTTGCTTGCTAAGATTAAGGAATTGAATGATTCTCTTGCTAGTCTTAGGATTGAAAATGAAAAATTAATTGCTAAGGCTAAAGATTTTGATGTTTGCAATATTACTATTTCTAACCTTAGAAGTGAAAATGATATATTACATGCTAAGGTTGTAGAATTAAAGTCTTGCAAACCCTCTACATCTACTGTTGAGCATGTTTCTATTTGCACTAGATGTAGAGATGTTGATATTGATGCTATTCATGATCATATGGTCTTAATTAAACAACAAAATGATCATATAGCAAAATTAGATGCTAAAATTGCCGAGCATAACTTGGAAAATGAAAAGTTTAAATTTGCTAGAAGTATGCTCTATAATGGGAGACGCCCTGGCATCAAGGATGACATTGGCTTCCAAAGGGGAGACAATGTCAAACTTAATGCCCCTCCTAAAAATTTGTCTAACTTTGTTAAGGGCAAGGCTCCCATGCCTCAGGATAACGAGGGTTACATTCTGTACCCTGCCGGTTATCCCGAGAGCAAAATTAGGAGAATTCATTCTAGGAAGTCTCACTCTGGCCCTAACCATGCTTTTATGTATAAGGGTGAGACATCTAGCTCTAGGCAACCAACCTGTGCTAAGTTGCCTAGAAAGAAAACTCCTAGTGCATCAAATGATCATGGCATTTCATTTAAGACTTTTGATGCATCTTATGTTTTGACTAACAAATCCGGCAAGGTAGTTGCCAAGTTTGTTGGGGGCAAACACAAGGGCTCTAAGACTTGTGTTTGGGTATCCAAAGTTCTTGTTTCTAATGCCAAAGGACCCAAAACCGTTTGGGTACCTAAAGTCAAGAACTAAACTTGTTTTGTAGGTTTATGCATCCGGGGGCTCAAGTTGGATCATCGATAGCGGGTGCACAAACCACATGACGGGGGAGAAGAAGATGTTCTCCTCCTATGAGAAAAACCAAGATCCCTAACGAGCTATTACATTCGGGGATGGAAACCAAGGTTTGGTCAAAGGTTTGGGTAAAATTGCTATATCTCCTGACCATTCCATTTCCAATGTTTTTCTTGTGGATTCTTTAGATTACAATTTGCTTTCCGTATCTCAATTATGTCAAATGGGATACAACTGTCTATTTACTGATGTAGGTGTCACTGTCTTTAGAAGAAGTGATGATTCAATAGCATTTAAGGGAGTGTTAGAGGGTTAGCTATACTTGGTAGATTTTGATAGAGCTGAACTCGACACTTGCTTAATTGCTAAGACTAACATGGGTTGGCTCTGGCACCGCCGACTAGCTCATGTTGGAATGAAGAATCTTCATAAGCTTCTAAAGGGAGAGCACATTTTAGGACTAACAAATGTTCATTTTGAGAAAGACAGGATTTGTAGCGCATGCCAAGCTGGGAAGCAAATTGGCACTCATCATCCACACAAGAATATCATGACAAGTGACAGGCCACTGGAGCTCCTACACATGGATTTATTCGGCCCGATCGCTTACATAAGCATCGACGGGAGTAAGTACTGTCTAGTTATTGTGGATGATTATTCTCGCTTCACTTGGGTGTTATTTTTGCAGGAAAAATCCCATACCCAAGAGACCTTAAAGGGATTCTTGAGACGGGCTCAAAATGAGTTCGGCTTAAGGATCAAGAAAATTAGAAGCGACAACGGGACGGAGTTCAAGAACTCACAAATAGAAGGCTTCCTTGAGGAGGAGGGCATCAAGCATGAGTTCTCTTCTCCCTATACACCACAGCAAAATGGTGTAGTGGAGAGGAAGAATCGAACTCTATTGGACATGGCAAGAACCATGCTTGATGAGTACAAGACACCGGATCGGTTTTGGGCCGAGGCGGTCAACACCGCCTGGTACGCCATCAACCGGTTATACATACACCGAATCCTCAAGAAGACATCCTATGAACTCCTAACTGGTAAAAAGCCCAATATTTCATATTTTAGAGTTTTTGGTAGCAAATGCTTTATTCTTGTTAAGAGAGGTAGAAAATCTAAATTTGCTCCCAAAACTGTAGAAGGCTTTTTACTAGGATATGACTCAAACACAAGGGCATATAGAGTCTTTAACAAGTCCTCAGGACTTGTTGAAGTTTCTTGTGACGTTGTGTTTGATGAAACTAACGGCTCTCAAGTAGAGCAAGTTGATCTTGATGAGATAGGTGAAGAACAGGCTCCGTGCATCGCGCTAAGGAACATGTCCATTGGGGATGTGTGCCCTAAGGAATCCGAAGAGCCTTCACTTGCACAAGATCAACCATCCTCCTCCACACAAGCATCTCCACCAACCCAAAATGAGGACGAGGCTCAAGTTGATGAAGGAGAAGATCAAAGAGATGAGCCACCTCAAGATGACGACAATGATCAAGGGGGAGATGCAAACAATCAAGACAAGGAGGATGAAGAACCAAGGCCGCCACACCCAAGAGTCCACCAAGCAATCCAACGAGATCACCCCGTCGACACCATCCTCGGCGACATTCATAAGGGGGTAACCACTCGATCTCGTGTTGCACATTTTTGTGAGCATTACTCTTTTGTTTCCTCTATTGAGCCACACAGGGTAGAGGAAGCACTTCAAGATTCGGATTGGGTGATGGCGATGCAAGAGGAGCTCAACAACTTCACTAGGAATGAGGTATGGCACTTAGTTCCACGTCCTAACCAAAATGTTGTAGGAACCAAGTGGGTCTTCCGCAACAAGCAAGACGAGCATGGTGTGGTGACAAGGAACAAAGCTCGACTTGAGGCCAAGGGATACTCCCAAGTCGAAGGTTTGGATTTCGGTGAAACCTATGCACCCGTAGCTAGGCTTGAGTCAATTCGCATATTATTAGCCTATGCTACTTACCATGGCTTCAAGCTTTATCAAATGGACGTGAAGAGTGCCTTCCTCAATGGACCAATCAAGGAAGAGGTCTATGTTGAGCAACCTCCCGGCTTTGAAGACAGTGAGTACCCTAACCATGTTTATAGGCTCTCTAAGGCGCTTTATGGGCTCAAGCAAGCCCCAAGAGCATGGTATGAATGCCTAAGAAATTTCCTTATAGCTAATGGCTTCAAAGTCGGCAAGGCCGATCCTACTTTATTCACTAAAACTCTTGACAATGATTTGTTTGTATGCCAAATTTATGTTGATGATATTATATTTGGGTCTACTAACGAATCTACATGTGAAGAATTTAGTAGGATCATGACACAAAAATTCGAGATGTCTATGATGGGGGAGTTGAAATATTTTCTAGGATTCCAAGTCAAGCAACTCCAAGAGGGCACCTTTATTAGCCAAACAAAGTATACTCAAGACATTTTAACCAAGTTTGGAATGAAGGATGCCAAGCCCATCAAGACACCCATGGGAACCAATGGGCATCTCGACCTCGACACGGGAGGTAAGTCCGTGGATCAAAAGGCATACCGGTCGATGATTGGTTCATTACTCTATTTATGTGCATCTCGACCAGACATTATGCTTTCCGTATGCATGTGTGCAAGATTCCAAGCCGACCCTAAGGAATCACACCTTACGGCCGTAAAACGAATCTTGAGATATTTGGTTTATACTCCTAAGTTTGGGCTTTGGTACCCTCGGGGATCCACGTTTGATTTGATTGGTTATTCGGATGCCGATTGGGCGGGGTGTAAGATTAATAGAAAGAGCACATCGGGGACTTGCCAGTTCTTGGGAAGGTCCTTGGTGTCTTGGGCTTCAAAGAAGCAAAATTCGGTCGCTCTTTCTACCGCCAAAGCCGAGTACATTGCCGCAGGCCATTGTTGCGCGCAATTACTTTGGATGAGGCAAACCCTGCGGGACTATGGTTACAAATTAACCAAAGTTCCTCTTCTATGTGATAATGAGAGTGCAATCCGCATGGCGGATAATCCCGTTGAGCATAGCCGCACTAAACACATAGCCATTCGGTATCATTTTCTTAGGGATCACCAACAAAAGGGGGATATCGATATTGCATATATTAATACTAAATATCAATTAGCCGATATCTTTACCAAGCCACTAGATGAACAAACTTTTACCAAACTTAGGCATGAGCTCAATATTCTTGATTCTAGGAATTTCTTTTGCTAATTTGCACACATTGCTCATGAGTATACCTTTGATCATGTCTCTTTTTTATATATGCTATGACTAATGTGTTTTCAAGTGTATTTCAAACCAAGTCATAGGTATATTGAAAGGGAATTGGAGTCTTCGGCGAAGACAAAGGCTTCCACTCCACTCTACTACTCATCCTTCGTCATCGCTCTGCATCACTCTCCGTCTTTGGTATAATCTTCACTCATATGTTTTATTTGCCAAAGGGGAGAAAGTAGTTAGCCAAGGGCCTATATTTCATTTCAAGTATCCGTTTTTGGCGATTCATGCCAAAGGGGGAGAAAGTATTGGCCCAAAGCAAAAGGACCGCACCACCACCCTAATTTTAAAATTAATGATTTTCAATTGGTAAATTTCAAATTGGTATCTCTTTGTGTTCTAAAGGGGAAGAAAGTAGTATTTTCAAAATTGATATCTTAAAACCCTCTTGAACACTAAGAGGAGAATTTATTGAGGGGGAGTTTTTTGTTTAGTCAAAGGAAAAGCATTTGGATCAAGGGGAGAAAATTTCAAATCTTGAAAATGCTTCTCAAAATCTTATTCATTTACCTTTGACTATCTTGCAAAAGGTCCTTGAAAAGAATTTACAAAAGAATTTGCAAAAACAAAACTTGTGGTGCAAGCGTGGTCCAAAATGTTAAAAATAAAGAAACAATCCATGCATATCAAGTAAGTAAAATTTATTGGCTCAATTCTAAGTAACCTTTGCACTTACTTTTTGCAAACTAGTTCAATTCTGCACTTCTATGTTTGCTTTGGTTTGTGTTGGCATCAATCACCAAAAAGGGGGAGATTGAAAGGGAATTAGGCTTACACCTATTTCCTAAACTAATTTTGGTGGTTGAAATGCCCAACACAAATAATTGGACTAACTAGTTTGCCCAAGTCTGTAAGATCTACAGGTGGCAAAGGTACACAATAAGCCAATAAAAAGATCAAGAGAAAAGGTTCAAACAAAGGAGCAAAGGGACAACCGAAGGCACCCTGGTCGGGCGCACCGGACTGTCCGGTGCACCACCGGACAGTGTCCGGTGCACCAGGGAAGATCGACTGCAAACTCTTCACCTTCGGGAATTCTCAGAGCCGGCGCGCTATAATTCACCGGACTGTCCGGTGTTCACCGGACAGTGTCCGGTGCTCCAAGAGGACGCGACTCTGAACTCGCCAGCCTCGGGAATTCGCATCGGCTGCTCCGCTGTAATTCATCGGACATGTCCGGTGTACACCGGACTGTCCGGTGTAACTGCGGGGCAACGACTACTTCAGGCGCCAACGGCTACCTGCAGCGCATTAAATGCACGCCAGCGCACGCAGAAGGCAGGCACGCCCATGCTGGCGCACCGGACACCCTACAGTTCATGTCCGGTGTGCCACCAGACATCCAGGCGGGCCCAGCGTCAGAGCTCCAACGGTCGGAACCCTAACGTTCGGGTGACGTGGCTGGTGCACCGGACATGTCCGGTGTGCACCGGACTGTCCGGTGCACCATGCGACAGACAGCCCCACCCAAACGGCTAGTTTGGTGGTTGGGGCTATAAATACCCCCAACCACCCCACATTCAAGTCATCCAAGTTTTCCACTTCTCAACCACTTACAAGAGCTAGGCATTCAATTCTAGACACACCAAAGTGATCAAATCCTCTCCAATTCCACACAAGGCTTTAGTGATTAGCGAGAGAGATTTGCCGTGTTCTTTTGAGCTCTTGCGCTTGGATTGCTTCTTTTCTTTCTCACTTGTTCTTGTGATCAAAGCTCACTTGTAATCGAGGCAAGAGACACCAATTGTGTGGTGGTCCTTGCGGGGAAGCTTTGTTCCCGGTTTGATTTGAGAAGAGAAGCTCACTCGGTCCGCGGGACCGTTTGAGAGAGGGTAAGGGTTGAAAGAGACCCGGCCTTTGTGGCCTCCTCAACGGGGAGTAGATTTGCGAGAACCGAACCTCGGTAAAACAAATCCGCGTGTCACACTCTTCATTCGCTTGTGATTTGTTTTGCCCCCTCTCTCTCGGACTCATTATTATTTCTAACGCTAACCCGGCTTGTAGTTGTGATTAATTTTGTAAATTTTAGTTTCACCCTATTCACCCCCCCTCTAGGCGACTTTCACTTATGCATTTAAATCCATTATTGTTTATTTGTGGTATTCAAGTTGTACATGTGATCCCCGGACCTCACAAGTCCATATGTAAGTGTTGCACATATTAAGGGGGAGATGTGATACAACTTGACCCTTTGAGATTAACCTTTGTATTTGAGTATACTTGATGTAGTCTCAAAAGTGCATTGAAAGGGAAAGGTGAACTTGGACAATGCAAAGACTTCCACTGCACTCCAGTATTAGTGTAATTACTTCCAAGTTCATACTTATGCTCTCATAGCCTTTTTGCTCTTAATTGACATTTCTGGTGAGGCAATGGGGTTAAAAGGCCAAGAATGGTCCCGTTTTGGTGCTTAATGCCAAAGGGGGAGAAATTAAGGCCAAAGCAAATGGATCAGCTACCACTTGTGAATTTTGAAAACAATAGAGTTAGAACTTTTGATTTGTCCAAAATACTCTTATTGCAAAATTTTGTCTCTTGTGGGGGAGAATTATTGATTATGGGAAAAGGGGGAGTTTTTGGTACTTGATCAATTTTTCCATTGGAATATCTCTTGATTTGCCCAAACAAGTGTGTTTGACTTAGAGATAAGAAAAAAGGATTTGATTTGCAAAAACAAACCAAGTGGTGGCAAAGAGTGATCCAAATATGCCAAATTATAGTCAAAACAATTTGGTCTTCAATTGCATTGATGTTGCACTTCTTTGTGCTGCTTTTTGATGTGTTGGCATAAATCACCAAAAAGGGGGAGTTGAAAGGGAAATGTGCCATTAGGCCATTTCTATAAGTGTTTTGGTGATTAAGTGTCCAACACAAATGTTTTGAACTCTTTATGTGTTAAACAAGCAAAAGGTGCAAATCAAAGACAAGGTATGTTTCTAGACTTAGGGTCTATTTGGTTGGACTGTGGCTGTGAAAAAGTTGCTGTGGACTGTGAGCTGTGGAAAAAGCTGCTGTAGGTTGTAAGCTGTTAAAAAGCTAAAAACCGTTTGGTGGAAACCACTAAAAGTCGTTAAAAATTATTCGATATATGTTTTCACAGTTCCATCCGAAAAGTCACTAAAAGCAGGTTCAGGGGTGCTTTCAGATTTGCACTACGAGAAAGTCGGCTTTTAGAAAAAGCTGATTCCTGGATCCAGCCCTTCGGTTGGCTTTTGGCTTTTAGGGAGGCAAAAGCCAAAGCCAAAAGCCAAACCAAACACACCCTTAGTGAATTGTTTTTGAGTACTAACATGGTTATCTAAGTGCTAGAAACAGTGCTAAGAAGAAAAGAATCGAATTGCAAAAGACTTGGCTGTGTGCAGCCAAACTCCAGTTCAGCCTGGCACACCGGAGTGTCCGGTGCGCCAGGCTGGTTCGCGTGAACTCGCCGCTCTCGGAACTCGACGGCGGCGTACGGCTAAAAATCACCGGACCGTCCGGTGGTGCACCGGACTGTCTAGTGAGTCATCCGCGGCAAACTCGTCGCTCTCGGGAAAAGGATCAGTGGCTTATGGCTAAAATTCACCGGACTGTCCGGTGAGCCAATGGTCGCCTGCACCAACGGTCGGCCGCGCAATCTTCGCGCGACACGTGGGCTACTCCAATGGTCAGCTGGTGCACCGGACTGTCCGGTGGGCACCAGACAGTGTCCGGTGCGCCAATCAGCCTAGAGGAGCAACGGTCGGATGCGCCTGATTTGGAAGGCAATCGCGCACTAGACAGCTACAGGAATTGTCCAGTGGTGCACCACCCGACAGAAGGCAAGTTTAGCCTTCCATGTTGATCTCCAATGGCTCCTAGCTACCTTGGGGCTATAAAAGGGACCCCTAGGCACATGGAGGAGTCATCCAAGCATTCACTAAGTATTCTAAGGCATCTAAACTCTGCTCCCGCGCATTCGCTTTGTTGTGTTAGAGATTTGAGCTCCATTCGAGTCGAGAACTCCGTGTGTTGTCATTTGAGCTCGAGTCTTCACTTGTGGGTGTGGGTGTGCTGCGTATTTGAGTCTTGCGTGTGTTGCTTCTCTCAACCTTACTCTGTGCCTTCATTGTGATCTTTGTTGTAAGGGCGAGAGACTCCAAGTTGTGGAGATTCCTCGCAAACGGAAAAATACTCTAAGGAAAATACCGTGTTATTCAAGTTGATCATCGGATCACTTGAAAGGGGTTGAGTGCAACCCTCGTCCATTGGGACGCCACAACGTGGAAGTAGGCAAGTGTTACTTAGCCAAACCACGGGATAAAAATCGCGTGTCTTGTGTTGATCTCTGTGTGATTGTGACTTGATTAACTTGCGCTAATATCTCTTTAATCAAGCTTGTTGGAATTTAGTGTTGAATTTTACAGGATCACCTATTCACCCCCTCTAGGTGCTCTTACAAAGCCCTACTAATAATCTCTTTTGAGCTCTTTCCCTTACTTGTCCAGGGACCAGTATCTATCCTCTGTTGCCTGAACAGAGGCTTGAGCAAGATTGTAGTCTCTAACATGCTCAGGTACTTGTTCCCTACTCCTTCCCATCATCCTATCAAGTGGCCCTCGAGATACTCTCTAGCTGGAGGATCCACCAACCCTGTCATACCTTGCACCAGCCCTTTGACTAAATTCGTGCTCCACACGTGACTGATGCAGAGCCACTTGAAGTTTATCCTCATACTAATCGTCATTTGATTCACCGAAATGGGTTCGTCTTGCCTCATGTTTCCCTCTATGCACGAGATGCTCCTTCAATCGGGTGCCACCCCCTCAGCTCTTTGTTTCTCTGCAATACTTGCACTTAAAACCTGCGCCAACCTTCTCTCCGTGGAACCAAACTCGATCTTTTCTCTTTCTCTTTCTCTATCCCTATCTTCATCTGACATGTCTCCTACAGATGTGGCAAAAATAATGCAAGTATGCAACACATTAGTAGAAAATAATATTACCAGCTACATATATAACTAAATATTAACAATACTAACATATATAACTAAATACTAACTGAAAGGGAAATGACCTTAAACCATTTCTTATATTTTGGTGCTTGATGACCTTTACAACCATTCAGACTAACTAGTTTTCCTAGTCTCTGATTCACAGGTTCATAAGATCAACAATTCGGTTTCTAAGCCACAATCAGCTCAGTACCAACCAAATAGGGATAAAAAATGGAATAAATGAACTACCAATAGTTCTACTCTTTGGATAAGTTCTAATTACCCCGAGGAACCCATTCAACACTTCTAAAAAGGTTGGAAAGCTCGAAATCAACATATCACTATTGTGGAGCTAGTATTGGGCAAAAGAAGATATATGAGTGAAAGATCAAAATGCAAAGAGGATTGGACTAAGGCAATGAGGATGCAACACCTCAAAAAAAGACATAAAAGGCAGAAAAGTCCAAGACTCAAGATCAAAAGAAGCCTAAAAGAATCAGCGAAGAAATCCAAAAAAGGGCTGTCAGCCAGCGCACTGGTGGTGCATTGGACAGTGAACAGTCACATGTCTGGTGTGCACCGGACTATTCGGTAGGACACCAGGCAATCTACACAGAGAGGCCCACAACTGGCGCTCTCAGGCTGTGGCACCAGACTATCCGGTGTGCACCAGACTGTCTGGCAACGGTCAAATCCAACAGTCGACTGCCAAAGACCTCAATGGTCGACTAACGTGGCCAGGGCACCGGACAGTCTGGGTACCAGTCGGACGCAACGGTCGACTACTGCAGACCCCAACGGTTGGCTGACGTGGCTGGCATCGGACAGTGTCTGGTGTGCCCGTCGACAAAAAGCTACTGCTTTCTGTCCAACAGATATTTGGAGGGTCGGGCCTATAAATACCACCCCAACCGGCCATTTCAAGGTGTGGGAGCCCAAGCAACATATCAAGGCATATAGTAGACATATCTAAGCCCTCCCAACCACCTCCATTCATTGATCTATCTCATACACAAGAGTTAGGTCACATCAAAGCCTCACAAGTGCCACAAAAGAGAGATCAAGCAAGGAAAAGCTACTCGTGTGTGTTTAGCAATAATGCCTTGTGAGAATCATTGAGAGAAAGTGTGTGCTACATCTTGTGATCATTTGAGCGTGGAGTTTTGACTCCCTTTCATCTTCCTCCAAACTTTCTGGAGACTTATAAAGCTAGCAAGAGACACCTAAGTGTGTGGTGGTCCTTGCGGGGTCTTTGTGATCCTTGAAATTAAGAAGCACTCGCCGGTCTTGGTGATCGGTGGAGAGAGGGAAAGGGTTGAAAAAGACTCGTCCTTAGTGGACTCCTCAACAGGGATTAGGTTCTTGGTGAACCAAACCTCGGTAAAACAAATCACCCGTGTCACTTGTGTTTATTGCTTGTGATTTGTTTGCTTTCTCCCTCTCTAAGTTCTCTTGCACTATTCTTTGTTGATATTACTTCATGTTGCTTCAAGTCAACTTCTCATATATAGAAGCAACGCCTTGCAAGAAAGAACTTGTGTTATTCCTCTTCTTATCTAAGCCCTCTTGCATTATTCTCCATAAACATTTTAGTTGTGTTGCTTTTGTTAATTCCGCATCCTTTGATAGCAATACTCTTTGCAAGCAAAGGACTTAATTTTTACTCTGATAATTGTTCATCTTGTTCTAACCGCTAATCGAGGCATAAAGTCCGGGTTTAAAGTTATAGTTTTCAGGTTTCGCCTATTCACCCCCTTAAGGTGACTTTCACTAACATATATAACTCAACATTAACAATACTAACATATATAACTAATACTAACTACACATTAACAATACTAATATATAACTAGTATCTAACAGTAAATCATCTTTACATATAGCATCTAACATACACAAATCTGAAACGCTAAATCTAAAACATATTATTGAGACTAAATTTGAAACCCTAAACATAACCAGACTAAATCTGAACAATAAATATGTAGTGTAGAACTAAATACGGGTACTAAATTCGGTTTACCGGGTCAAAAACACGGTTTACCTTATGCCAGTAGCGGTTAATCGTCGATTCGAGGCGGTTTACCATCAGTTTGGTGTCTGGATCCCAGCAGGGCATCAGTTTGGAGCGGTTAACTAACTGGAGAAGCTGGTTTACTGTCTCAACGAAGCGGTTTACCGACAGTTGGCACGGTTAACCAGGGGCACGAGGAAGAGGCAGCCATGCGCGGGGAAGGCTGGTAAACCGAGCGCAGGGGCGAGATCCGCCGCCTCCAGGCTGGTAAATCATGCCTGGGAGTCGATAAATGTGACTATAAGTAAAATGAACCTCAGACCATTTGAATAATTGATTTTGGTGTTTGATGATCAACATAGCCCGTGAACTAATGTGTTTGCCAGTGTTTGTAGTTCACAGGATGCAAAGAGGATTGAACTGAGGCTCTGAGGATGCAACACCTCAAAAGAAGACCTAAAAGATGCGTAGAAGTCAAAGACTCAAGACCAAAATAAGCCCAAGGAAATAGTGAAGAAATCCAAGAAGAGGGCAATCAGCCAGCGCTCTGGTGGCGCAACGGACATGTTCGGTGTGCACCGGACTGTTTGTGCAGAGAAGTACACAACCAAGAACTCTTGGGTGATGTAGTGCACTGGACAGTTTGGCCAACGGTCGGCTGCAACTTTACAACGGTCGACTGCTACAGACCTCAAGGGTCGGTTGATGTGTCTAGGGCACCGGACTATCCGGTGCGCCCGACGACAGAAGCATCAGCTTTTATGTCCAATGAATATAATTGAGGAGGAGGCTATTTATACCCTCCAACCGGCCATTTGAAGGTATGGGAGCCCAAGCAACATACTAACACATGTTATAGACATTTCCAAGTGCTCAAACACTCAAGTGCTTAATAGAATCACTCGGTGATTAGCGTAGGTGCTTTGCGAAGTGCTTACGTTAGTTAGACCGCTTATGCGCTTGCTCTAGGTGATTCCTAGTTAGTTGAGTGAGTTTAGAAAAACCCACAAAACCCCTCGGCTCTTGTGTGAGCAGTTGTAATTTTTCCAAGTGGGGCGAGAGTTTTGCGAGACCGTGACAACCGAGTTTGTGTCACGGACGCCACCGTGTACTAGAGAGAACGAGGCCCGCGGCGTTTCGGCCAAAAGCTCGATAGTGGGGACAGTGGGAAGCGTTCGAGAGGAGCCGAAAGCAGAGTACCACTTGTTCGTGGAGAAGACATGCGACTCTCTAAGGAGTTATTCGACTGTGGTGCTTGGCCCTCACGTGGGTTACCCTTTATGTAGGGACACCAACGAGGATTAGTCGAGACCTTGCATGATTCCAGATACCTCAGTAAAAATACAGATGTCGTCCACGAGAGTTTGCATCTCTACCCTTGCTCTTTATCTTCTACATTTGCATTAAGTCCTTAAGTTTCAATCTCTACTTTCTAGTTAGAATATTTAGGATTGGAACTTAAGTTTTGAGATAGAGATAGCAACACATAGACAAAACCTAGTTTGCACATTCTAGTTAACTTATTTGCATATGTTTTGTTCCAGGGATTAATTTGTAATCTAGTTTAGAAATAAGTTTTAGAAGTCTGAATTCACCCCTCTTAGGCGTCACTATTTCCTACAGCGATGATGGTTTTGGAGTGAGAGGCGAACGAAGAGGGTGAGGCAGAGTGGTGAAAGTGAGGGGAGGAGAAGAGGTATTGTTTATTTTAGATATCTTATTAACAGGGTTAACTGGTTTACTAATGGGTCCATACTGTTTTCTATTTTTAATGTGTTAAACTGAATTAAATTTAGATATGTTGTATACCAAATTACTCACTAGAACATGTAATTTTTTATCATTTATTTTTTTAATTTTTTATATTTTTTCTTCAAAACTTATAAATTTTAAATGAATTTCAAAAATATATCGATGGTAAACCGCAGGGGCGAAGCCAGGATCCGAAGACAGAGGGGGCAGGCTTAGCCTCCAAACGACCAAACCAGTAAGGACACAATATAAAAATAGCAAGGGAACCAACCACAATATATATATATATATATATTGATATATAATCTTCATTACAAAAACAGTATAATAAAACAACATCTATTTTGTTAAACAAAATAAAATTACATCTCAGTAATTTTGAATTTATCTCTACGTGTATTAGCTAGATCATAGGCCTTGATAATATCATCAGAACAAATCATTGTCGCTAATTCCCTTTCAATATAAACGACCAGATAATCCCGTAAATAGGCATCTCCCATTTTGCTTCGAAGATGTGTCTTCACAAATTTCATAGCTGAAAAGGCTCTCTCTATGGTCGCAGTTGACACAGGGAGAGTTAAGAGTAATCTCAATAATTTATCTACCATCGGATAAGAAGAACCTTTACCCAGTTTAACTAATCCACTTGTTAAATCAGCCAAAGATGATAAACCCTTTAGTTCTGGATGGTTGCAAACATCAAGATGAAAATGTGGCAATTGGCACTCTAATTGCATTCTTTCTTGATTTGAGAAATCTGCAGGATAATACTTTTCCACTAGAGAGCATACCTTTTTATGTCAAAAGAGCCAAGTATTGGATTCAAAGAAGCACAAAGTGGTAAAAGGTCTGTCGCTTGGCCACCAAATCGATCTTCTATCTCATTCAGTTGTTGATCAATTGTGACATTATAATAAACTGGCAACAAGATAATAGGCTATAGGATACATTATTGTTCTGACTTGGTGGGCCGTTGGAGGGTGCCAGGCCCACCCTGGCCCCCCTAGTGGCTTCGCAACTGGTAAACCGGTACCGCTCATCAGCGATTTCGGTAAACAGGGCAGTTTATCGTCGATTACCACCAGTTTTGTAAACCTTGGACATGAGGCTAAGGCTTTTGCATTTATTTCTGTCGTATCAACAATTCGGTCCAATAAATGAGAGTGCATCTCACAATCTAGGATGTTGTTTGGTTCACAAAATATAATATAAATGACAATGGTAATGATTCACACTCGAATACCAATACCAGCGGTAATAAGTTTGAATAAGCTGGTATCACTTCCTAGTGTGGTATCTAATTACGTTAGACTTAAATAAACATGATTTTCCGTTATCAGATACCCATCACATTACATATATGTGAACCAAACAATACTTAAATGCGAGAAGCCAGCTCCAAGGCACATGCAAATCGAATCTTATGCGGAACATTATGCTTACCTGCATATTTCCTACTGGTACTGAAAGGGAAATAGGGTCAAACCTTTTCCTAAATGATTTTAGTGGTTGAATGCCCAACACAAATATTGGACTAACTAGTTTGCTCTAGATTATATATTCTACAGGTGCATAAAGGTTCAACACAAACCAATAAAATATCAAAGTTGGGGTTCAAAAGATAGGAGCAAAAGAAACCGAAGAGCACCCTGGTCTGGCGCACCGGACTGTCCGGTGTGCCACCGGACAGTGTCCGATGCACCAGGGTCGATCGACTCTAAACTCTTCACCTTCAGGTTTCTCCAGGCGCACTCTGCTATAATTCACCGGACTGTCCAGTGTGCCACCGGACTGTCTGGTGTGCCATCGGACTGTCTGGTGCACCAAGCGGAGCAATGGCTACCAACACAACGGTCGTCTGCAAAAGCGTGAATAGTGTGTGAACAGTGCGCACAGAAGTCAGAGCAGGCGTTAGAGGCGCACCGGACATTGAACAGTGCTTGTCCGGTGTGGCACCGGACTGTCCGGTGTGACATGAAGTCAGCGCTCCAACGGTTGAAACCGCCAGAACCCTAACGGTTGAGTGACGTGGCTGGCGCACCGGACTATCCGGTGCGCCCTTCGACAGACAACCTCCCCAACGGCTCGTGGTGGTTGAGGGCTATAAATACCCCCAAACACCACCACTCCAAGCATCCAAGTTTTTCAGACATCCCATTCAATACAAGAGCTAGTGCAATCAATCAATACAAGACACAATTGAAAAGAATCAAAGCCTCTCCAAGTCTCAAATTCACTCCAAACCACTAGTGACTAGAGAGAGAGTTTTGCTCATGTTCTTTGAGCTCTTGTTCTTGGATCGCTTTCTTCTTCCTCATTCTTGTTCTCTAAGTGACTTGTAATCAAAACAAGAGACACCAATTGTGTGGTGGTCCTTGTGGGGTCTAAGTGACCCGTTTGATTAAGGAGAAAGCTCACTCGGTCTAGGTGACTGTTTGAGAGAGGGAAAGGGTTGAAAGAGATCCGGTCTTTCTGACCACCTCAACGGGGAGTAGGTTTTCAAGAACCGAACCTCGGTAAAACAAATCACTGTGTCATCCGCTTCATTTGCCTTTTGATTTATTTTTGCCCTCTCTTTCGGACTCGAGTTTATTTCTAACGCTAACCTCGGCTTGTAGTTGTGCTTTAAGTTTGTAAATTTCAGATTCCGCCTATTCACCCCCTCTAGGCAACTTTCAATTGGTATCAAAGCCTGGTACTCCATTAGAGTCTAACCACTCAAAGTGATGTCGGGAGATCATGCCAAGAAGGAGATCGTGACCGGCGGTGACAAGCCCACAAGCCACGAGAAGGCTCCATCAAGGGAGTCCGTGAGAGCACCTAGAGGGGGGGGGGGGTGAATAGGTGATCCTGTAAAAAACTTAAAACTTATAACCACAAAACTTGGTTAAGTGTTAGTACAGTGAAATCAAGTGGCTAAGGACCGAGCTCTTGCGAAACACAATGGTCACAGTGAGAACAAGCACAAGAGACACGATGATTTATCCCGTGGTTCGGCCAAGTATAACACTTGCCTATTCCACGTTGTGGCGTCCCAACGGACGAGAGTTGCACTCAACTCCTCTCAAGTGATATAATGATCAACTTGAATACCACAGTTGTCTTCTTTCTTTACTCTTTCCCGTTTGTGAGGAATCTCCACAACTTGGAGTCTCTCGCCCTTACAATAAGGATCAAAGTGAAAGCACTAGAGTACAGGAGGGAAGCAACACACACAAATCCACAGCAATACGCACATACACAGCCAAGACTTGAGCTCAAATGAATAGCACAAAGTTCACCACTAGAACGGAGCTCAAATCACTAAGAATGCCAATCGAGTGCGCAGAGACGGAGTGTGAATGATCAAAGTATGCTTGGTGTGCTCCTCCATGCGCCTAGGGGTCCCTTTTATAGCCCCAAGGCAGCTAGGAGCCGTTGAGAGCAATCCAGGAAGGCAATTCTTGCCTTCTGTCTGGTGGCGCACCGGACAGTCCGGTGTGCCACCGGACAGGCACTGTTCAGTGTCCGGTGCAGATTGCTTTCCTAAATTGGCGTAGCCGACCGTTGAAGATTTGGAGCCGTTGGTGCACCAGACACTGTCCGGTGCACATTGGACAGTCCGGTGCCCCCATCAGACCGTTGGCTCGGCCACGCGTCACGCGCGGATTGCGCGGCCGACCGTTGGCTCGGTCGACCGTTGGCTCACCGGACAGTCCGGTGCACCACCGGACAGTCCGGTGAATTTTAGTCGTACGCCGCCGACGAATTCCCGAGAGCGGCCAGTTGACCAGACTCTAGCCTGGCGCACCGGACACTGTCCGGTGCACCACCGGACAGTCCGGTGCACCGAGACTGTGCTGAGTCTTGGCTGCTCCAGCCAAGTCTTTTTCTTTTTCTGTTTTCTCTGATTCTAGCACTTAGCCAAATATGTTAGTACACAAAATACAATGTACTAAGTCTAGAATCGTACCTTATTGATGATTTGCACTTCATCCACCATTTTGCACAATTTATACTTAAGCCATTTGTGTTGGGCACTTAATCACCAAAATACTTAGAAATGGTCCAAGGGCACATTTCCCTTTCAATCTCCCCCTTTTTGGTGACTTATGCCAACACAACAAAAAGCAACACATAGAAGTGCAACATCAATGCAAATGAGATCAAGATTTGTTTTTGATTCAAATTTGGCATATTTGGATCATTCTTTGCCACCACTTGGTTTGTTTTTGTAAATCAAACTCAAATTCCTATCTCTAAGTCAAACACACTTGTTGAGACATAAAGAGAGGTATTCCTAAGAGAAATTGATCAAAGATTCAAAAACTCCCCCTTTTTCCCATAATCAAACATTCTTCCCACAAGAGACCAACTTTTGACAAAAAGAGACACTTAGAGTATTTTGACAAATCAAAACTTCTAACTCTACTATTTTCAAAATTCTCTAGTGGTAGCTGATCCATTTGCTTGCTTTGGCCTTAATTTCTCCCCCTTTGGCATCAAGCACCAAAACGGGATAATTTTTGGCCCTTTAACCTCATTGCCTCACCAAAATAGTCAATTAAGAGCAAAAGGCAATAAGAGCATGGAGATGAACTTGGAGTAAGTTACCCTCTCATCGGAGTGCAGTGGAAGTCTTTCATGGTCCAAGTCCACCTTTCCCTTTCAATCAACTTTTGAAACTAAAACAAGTAAACTCAAACACAAGGTTAGTCTCAAAGTGTCAAGTTGTAGCATGCCTCCCCCTAAATAAGTGCATCACTTGCAAATGGACTTGTGAGGTCCGAGGATCATGTGTACAACTTGAGCACCATAAATAAGCAACAATATGCATAAAGAACACGATCAAAGGCATAAACACATGTATGCTATAGATCAATCCAAGTTACGCGAATCTAAGACATTTAGCTCACTACGCAGCCTGCAAAAGGTTGACTCATCTAGAGGCTTGGTAAAGATATCAGCTAGCTGGTTCTCGGTGCTAACATAAAACACTTCGATATCTCCCTTTTGCTGGTGGTCTCTCAAAAAGTGATGCCGAATGTCTATGTGCTTAGTGCGGCTGTGTTCAACAGGATTATCCGCCATGCGGATTGCACTCTCATTATCACATAGGAGTGGGACTTTGCTCAGATTTTAGCCAAAGTCCCTGAGGGTTTGCCTCATCCAAAGTAGTTGTGTGCAACACTGTCCTATGGCAACATACTCAGCCTTAGCGGTGGATAGGGCAACGGAAGTTTGTTTCTTAGAACTCCAAGACACCAGGGACCTTCCTAAGAATTGGCACGTCCCTGATGTACTCTTCCTATCAACCTTGCATCCAGCATAATCGGAGTCTGAATATCCAATTAAGTCAAAGGTTGACCCCTTTGGATACCAGATCCCGAAGCAAGGCGTAGCAACTAAATATCTAAGTATTCGCTTAACGGCCACAAGGTGACATTCCCTTGGATCAGATTGAAATCTAGCACACATGCATACGCTTAGCATAATATCCGGTCTACTAGCACATAAATAAAGCAAAGAACCTATCATAGACCGGTATGCCTTTTGATCAACGAACTTACCTCCTTTGTTGAGGTCGACATGTCCGTCGGTTCTCATTGGAGTCTTTGCGGGCTTGGTGTCCTTCATCCCAAACCGCTTGATCAAATCTTGTGTGTACTTCGTTTAGGAGATGAAAGTGCCGTCCTTGAGTTGCTTCACTTGGAACCCAAGGAAGTAGTTCAACTCACCCATCATTGACATCTCAAACTTTTGAGTTATCACCCTGCTAAACTCTTCACAAGACTTTTGGTTAGTAGAACCAAATATTATGTCATCGACATAAATTTGGCACACAAATAAGTCACCGTCACAAGTCTTAGTGAATAAAGTTGGATTGACCTTCCCAACCTTGAAAGCATTAGCAATTAGAAAGTCTCTAAGGCATTCATACCATGCTCTTGGGGCTTGCTTAAGTCCATAGAGCGCCTTAGAGAGCTTACACACGTGGTTGGGGTATCGTTCATCCTCAAAGCTAGGGGGTTGCTCTACGTACACCTCCTCCTTGATTGGCCCGTTGAGGAAAGCGCTCTTCACATCCATTTGGAACAACATGAAAGAATGGTGAGCGGCATAGGCTAACAATATGCGAATAGACTCTAGCCTAGCCACAGGAGCAAAAGTCTCCTCAAAGTCCAAACCTGCGACTTGGGCATAACCTTTTGCCACAAGTCTAGCCTTGTTCCTTGTCACCACCCCGTGCTCGTCCTGTTTGTTGCGAAACACCCACTTGGTTCCCACAACGTTTTGCTTGGGACATGGCACCAGTGTCCAAACTTCATTTCGCTTGAAGTTATTAAGCTCTTCCTGCATGGCCAACACCTAGTCCGGATCTAGCAAGGCCTCTTCTACCCTGAAAGGCTCAATAGAAGAGACAAAAGAGTAATGCTCACAAAAATTAGCTAATCTAGAGCGAGTAGTTATTCCCTTGCTTATATCACCCAATATCTGGTCGACGGGATGATTCCTTTGAATCGTCGCTCGAACTTGAGTTGGAGGGGCCTGTGGTGCTTCTTCCTCCAACGCATGATTATTTTGTGCTCCCCCTTGATCACACGCCTCTTCTTGATGAACTTGTTCATAAGTTTGAGTTGGGAAATGCACCATTATTGAGGAAGAAGGTTGATCTTGCTCCTTTTGTTCCTGTGGTCGCACATCTCCAATCGCCATGGTGTGTATTGCGGCCGTTGGAACATCTTCTTCATCTATATCATCAAGATCAACTTGCTCTCTTGGAGAGCCATTAGTCTCATCAAATACAACGTCGCTAGAGACTTTAACCAAACCCGATGATTTATTGAAGACTCTATACGCCTTTGCATTTGAGTCATAACCTAACAAAAACCCTTCTACAGCTTTGGGAGCAAATTTGGAATTCCTACCTTTCTTCACTAGAATGTAGCATTTACTCCCAAATACACGAAAATATGATACGTTGGGTTTGTTACCGGTTAGAAGTTCGTACGACGTCTTCTTGAGGAGGCGATGAAGGTAGACCTAGTTTATGGCGTGGCAAGCCGTGTTCACGGTTTCCGACCAAAACCGCTCGGGCGTCTTGAACTCTCCAAGCATCGTCCTCGCCATGTCTATGAGCGTCCTGTTCTTCCTCTCTACCACACCGTTTTGCTGTGGTGTGTAGGGAGCGGAGAACTCGTGCTTGATTCCTTCCTCCTCAAGGTACTCCTCTACTTGAAGGTTCTTGAACTCGGACCCATTGTCGCTTCTTATCTTTTTCACTTTGAGCTCAAACTCATTTTCAGCTCTCCTTAGGAAGCGCTTAAGGGTCCCTTGGGTTTCTGTTTTATCCTACAAAAAGAATACCCAAGTGAAGCAGGAAAAATCATCAACTATAACAAGACCATACTTACTTCCCCCGATGCTGAGGTAGGCGACGGGTCTGAAGAGATCCATATGAAGTAGCTCTAAAGGTCTTGATGTGGTCATTACATTTTTGCTATTATGAGTACTTCCCACCTGTTTACCTGCTTGACAAGCTGCACAAGGTCTATCTTTTTCGAAAGTTACATTTGTTAGACCTAACACATGTTCTCCCTTTAGAAGTTTGTGAAGGTTCTTCATCCCTACATGTGCTAGACGGCGATGCCACAGCCAGCCCATGCTAGTCTTAGCAATTAAGCATGCATCTAGACCAGCCTCCTCTTTTGCAAAATCAACTAAATAGAGTTTGTCGTCTAGTACACCCTTAAAAGCTAATGAACCATCACTTCTTCTAAAGACAGACACATCTACATTTGTAAATAAGCAATTATAACCCATATTACAAAGTTGACTAACGGACAACAAGTTATACCCGAGCGATTCAACTAAAAACACATTAGAGATGGAATGCTCGGATGAAATAGCTATTTTTCCTAGTCCTTTAACCTTGCCTTGATTCCCGTCTCCGAATTTGATTGAATCTTGGGAATCTTTGTTCTTGACGTAGGAGGTGAACATCTTCTTCTCCCCCGTCATGTGGTTTGTGCATCCGCGGTGGATAATCCAGCTTGAGCCCCCGGATGCATAAACCTGCAAGGCAAATTAGGCTTGGGTTTTAGGTACCCAACTCTTGTTGGGTCCTACAAGGTTAGTAACAATAGCCTTAGGGACCCAAATGCAAGTTTTGTCTCCTTTGCATTTTGCCCCTAATTTCCTAGCAACCACTTCCTTATTTTTACATTTAATTACAAAATCAGTGTTGCATGCATGAATAACAGTAGCATTATGCATTTTCCTATGCACATGGACAACATTTCTCCTAGGCATATGATGAATAACATTTGTCCTAGGCATATCTCTACCATGCACATAGGAAGAACTTGAAGCAATCATGGCATGTGAATCATAATCATTACAACTCCTATTATGATAAGCATTTCTAGAAAATTTTCTATCATAAATAAATGCATGATTCTTTTGACTACAATTAGCCATAGGAGCCTTCCCCTTTTCCTTGTTGAAAATGGGAGCTCTTTGGTTTGTTAAGTTCTTGGCTTCCCTCTTGAAGCCAAGCCCATCCTTAATTGAGGGGTGTCTACCAATAGTGTAGGCATCCCTTGCAAATTTTAGTTTGTCAAAGTCATTCTTGCTAGTCTTAAATTGGGCATTAAGACTAGCCACTTCATCGTTTAATTTGAAAATGAAAATTAAGTGTTCACTACAAGCATCAACATTAAAATCCTTACACCTATTGCAAATCACAACATGTTCTACACAAGAGCTTGATTTATTAGCTATTTCTAACTTAGTATTTAAATCATCATTAATACTCTTTAAGCTAGAAATAGATTCATGGCATGTAGATAATTCACATGAAAGCATTTCATTTCTTTTAACTTCTAAAGCAAGAGAATTTTGCGCACTAACAAATTTATCATGCTCTTCATATAAAAGATCCTCTTGCTTCTCTAACAATCTATTCTTCTCATTCAAAGCATCAATTAATTCATTGACCTTGTCAATTTTAGTTCTATCTAAACCTTTGAATAAGCTTGCGTAGTCTACTTCATCATCACTAGACTCATCATCACTTGAAGAAGCATACGTAATAGTACTTCGAGTACTTACCTTCTTCTCCTTTGCCATGAGGCAGGTGTGATGCTCGTTGGGGAAGAGAGACGATTTGTTGAAGGCTGTGGCGGCGAGTCCTTTGTCGTCGGAGTCGGACGACGAACAATTTGAGTCCCATTCTTTTCCAAGGTGTGCCTCGCCCTTAGCCTTCTTGTAAACCTTCTTATTCTCTCTCTTCCCATTCTTTCCTTGTTCCTGGTCACTATCATTGTCGGGACAGTTAGCAATAAAGTGACCAGTCTTACCACACTTGAAGCAGGAGCGCTTTCCCTTCGTCTTGCTCTTGTTGGGATGCTCCTTGCGACCTTTGAGCGTCGTCTTGAAGCGCTTGATGATGAGGGCCATTTCATTCTCATTTAGCCCGGCCGCCTCAACTTGCGCCACCTTGCTAGGTAGCGTCTCCCTACTACTTGTTGCTTTGAGAGCAATGGTTTGAGGCTCGTGGATCGACATTGGGCCATTCAACGCCTCATCAACATATATTGCCTCCTTGATCATCATTCGCCTGCTTACGAACTTTCTGAGTATTTCCTCGGGCGTCATCTTGATGTACCTAGGATTCTCACGAATAGAGTTTACAAGATGAGGATCAAGGACAGTGAAGGACCTTAGCATAAGTCGGATGACGTCGTGGTCCGTCCATCTCGTGCTCCCATAGCTCCTTATCTTGTTGACCAGGGTCTTGAGCCTATTGTACGTTTGAGTTGGCTCCTCTCCTTGATCATCGCGAACCTTCCTAGTTCACCTTCCACCAACTCCATCTTGGTGAGCATGGTGGCGTCGTTCCCCTCATGCGAGATCTTGAGGGTGTCCCAGATCTGTTTGGCGTTATCCAAGCCGCTCACCTTATTGTATTCTTCCCTGCACAAGGATGCTAAAAGAACAGTAGTAGCTTGTGCATTTTTATGGATTTGTTCATTGATAAACATAGAATTATCCGAACTATCAAATTGCATTCCATTTTCTACTATCTCCCATATACTTGGATGAAGAGAGAACAAATGGCTACGCATTTTGTGACTCCAAAATCCGTAGTCCTCTCCATCAAAGTGTAGAGGTTTACCAAGTGGAATGGAAAGCAAATGAGCATTGGAATTATGCAAAATACGAGAATAATCGAAAGAAAAAAGTTTGAGTTTTAACCGTTTTCCTTTTCTCCTCGTATTCGTCGTCCTTTTGAGAAGAGGAAGATTCGTCGCTGTTGTAGTAGACAATCTTCTTGATGTGCCTCTTCTTCTTTCCAACGTTCTTCTTTTGACTCGAGCCAGAGTCATTGGCTTTGTCGTCCCTCGGCTTGTTGAAGATGGACTCCTTCTCATTGTCGTTGACCACCATCCCCTTTCCCTTAGGATCCATCTCTTTGGGCGATTAGTCCCTTTCGTGAAGAGAACGGTTCTGATACCAATTGAGAGCACCTAGAGGGGGGGGGGGGGTAAATAGGTGATCCTGTAAAAAACTTAAAACTTATAACCACAAAACTTGGTTAAGTGTTAGTACAGTGAAATCAAGTGGCTAAGGACCGAGCTCTTGCGTAACACAATGGTCACAGTGAGAACAAGCACAAGAGATACGATGATTTATCCCATGGTTCGGCCAAGTATAACACTTGCCTATTCCACGTTGTGGCGTCCCAACGGACGAGTTGCACTCAACTCCTCTCAAGTGATTCAATGATCAACTTGAATACCATAGTTGTCTTCTTTCTTTACTCTTTTCCGTTTGCGAGGAATCTCCATAACTTAGAGTCTCTCGCCCTTACAATAAGGATCAAAGTGAAAGCACTAGAGTACGGAAGGGAAGCAACACACACAAATCCACAGCAATACGCACACACACACAGCCAAGACTTGAGCTCAAATGAATAGCACAAAGTTCACCACTAGAACGGAGCTCAAATCACTAAGAATGTCAATCGAGTGCGCAGAGACGGAGTGTGAATGATTAAGAATGATAAAAGTATGCTTGGTGTGCTCCTCCATGCGCTTAGGGGTCCCTTTTATAGCCCCAAGGCAGCTAGGAGCCGTTGAGAGCAATCCAGGAAGGCAATTCTTGCCTTCTATCGGGTGGCGCACCGGATAGTCTGGTGTGCCACCGGACAGGCACTGTTCAGTGTCCGGTGCAGATTGCTTTCCTAAATTGGCGTAGCCGACCGTTGAATATTTGGAGCCGTTGGCGCACCGGACAGTCCGGTGCCCCCATCAGACCGTTGGCTCGACCACGCATCACGCGTGGATTGCGCGGCCGACTGTTGGCTCACCGGACAGTCCGGTGCACCACCGGACAGTCCGGTGAATTTTAGCCGTACGCCGCCGACGAATTCCCGAGAGCGGCCAGTTGACCAGACTCCAGCCTGGCGCACTGGACACTGTCCGGTGCACCACCAGACACTGTCCGGTGCACCCAGACTGTGCTGAGTCTTGGCTGCTCCAGCCAAGTCTTTTTCTTTTTCTGTTTTCCCTGATTCTAGCACTTAGCCAAATATGTTAGTACACAAAATACAATGTACTAAGTCTAGAATCGTACCTTATTGGTGATTTGCACTTCATCCAACATTTTGCACAATTTATACTTAAGCCATTTGTGTTGGGCACTTAATCACCAAAATACTTAGAAATGGCCTAAGGGCACATTTCCCTTTCAGTCCGGCGCCAAAGGAAGGGAGGAAACACCTCCCCGTGTCAAGTCGCACCGGAGTGGCGACAAGAAGAAGAAAATGAAGAAAGTGGTCTACTACGAGACCGATTCTTCGTCGCCCTTCACATCCGGCTCCGACGCACCGTCCATCACTTCTAAGCGCCACGAGTGCAAGAAGTTTAGTAAGACCCCCCTACGCTATCCTCGCATTTCAAACCACACTCCTTTACTTTCTGTTCCATTAGGCAAACCACCAGTTTTTGATGGTGAAGATTATTCTATGTGGAGTGTTAAAATGAAAGGTCATCTAACCTCACTCCACAAAAGCATATGGGATGTTGTTGAGTATGGAGTGCAAGTACCACAGGTGGGGGATAAGAACTATGGTTCGGACGAGGCCGACCAAATACGGCATTTTAACTCCCAAGCAACAACTATACTCCTTGCCTCTTTAAGTCGAGAGGAGTATAACAAAGTGCACGGGTTAGAAACCGCCAAAGATATTTGGGACGTCCTTAAGACCACACACGAAGGGGACGAGGTGACCAAAATCACCAAAAGGGAGACGATCGAGGGAGAGCTCGGTCGATTCGTCCTCAACCAAGGAGAGGAGCCACAAGCGATGTACAACCGGCTCAAGACCTTGGTGAACCAAGTGCGCAACCTCGGGAGCACAAAATGGGATGACCATGAAATGGTCAAGGTTATTCTAAGATCTCTTGTTTTTCGTAATCCTACTCAAGTTCAATTAATACATGGTGATCCTAGATACAAGCTAATGTCTCCCGAGGAGGTAATAGGGAAGTTTGTGAGCTTTGAATTTGTCGGCGTTTCGACCCCGGGGGGTCCCTGGACCGACGAGTAAATTGTCGCCGCGTGCCCCAGCCCAGATGGGTTGGCGCAAGGTGGAACGCGAAGGGGGGAGAGCAGCCGGAGGGAGACAGGCGTGGGAGGTGGAACCCGCGGCCTTCGTGTTAGCCCCGCGCCCAGGTCGGGTGCGCTTGCAGTAGGGGGTTACAAGCGTCCACGCGGGAGGGAGCGAGCGGCCTTGCGCGAGCGCCGTCCTGTCCTTCTCCGCGCTACCAACCCTCTGTAAGAGGGCCCTAGACCTCCCTTTTATAGGCGTAAGGAGAGGATCCAGGTGTACAATGGGGGGTGTAGCAGTGTGCTAATGTGTCTAGCGGAGGAGAGCTAGCGCCCTAAGTACATGCCATCGTGGTAGCCGGAGAGGTTTTGGCACCCAGTTCGTGTGGTGTCGTGGTCGTTGGAGGAGCGCTGGAGCCTGGCGGAAGGACAGCTGTCGGGGCTGTCGAGTCCTTGCTGACGTCCCCTTGCTTCTGTAAGGGGGCTGAGAGCCACCGTCGTCATAGAGCGTGCGGGGCGCCATCATTACTCGTATAGTGGAGCGAGCCAGATGGGATGCCGGTCTTGTTCCCCGTAGCCTGAGTCAGCTCGGGGTAGGGTAATGATGGCGCCTCCTATTGACGTGGTCGGTCCGTGCCCTAGGTTGGGCGAGGTGGAGGCTCCTCCGAGGTCGAGGTCGAGTCTGTCTTCCAAGGTCGAGGTCGAGTCCGATCCCCCGGGTCGGACAAGGCGAAGACCGTCGGCTGAGGCCAGGGCTGAGTCCGAGCCCTGGGGTCGGGCGAAGTGGAGTTCGTCGTCCTTCGGGGCTGAGCCCGAGTCCGAGCTCTGGGGTCGGACGAAGCGGAGTTCGTCGTCTTCCGGGGCTGAGCCCGAGTCCGAGCCCTAGGGTCGGGCGGAGCGGAGTTCGTCGTCTTCCGGGGCCGAGCCCGAGTCCGAGCCCTGGGGTCGGGCGGAGCGGAGTTCGTCGTCTTCCGGGGCCGAGCCCGAGTCCGAGCCCTGGGGTCGGGCGGAACGGAGTTCGTCGTCTTCCGGGGCTGAGCCTGAGTCCGAGCCCTGGGGTCGGGCGGAGCGGAGTTCGTCGTCTTCCGGGGCCGAGCCCGAGTCCGAGCCCTGGGGTCGGGCGGAGCGGAGTTCGTCGTCTTCCGGGGCCAAGCCCGAGTCCGAGCCCTGGGGTCGGGCGGAGCGGAGTTCATCGTCTTCCAGGGCTGAGCCCGAGTCCGAGCCCTGGGGTCGGGCGGAGCGGAGTTTCCCATGGCGCCTAGGGCCGGACTTGGCTGCTGTCAGCCTCACTCTGTCGAGTGGCTCAGCAGTCGGAGCGGCGCAGGCGGCGCTTTCCTCTTGTCAGACCGGTCAGTGGAGCGGCGAAGTGACTGCGGTCACTTCGGCTCTGTCGACTGGAGGGCATGCGTCAGGATAAAGGTGTCAGGCCACCTTTGCATTAAATGCCCCTGCGATTCGGTCGGTTGGCGCGGCGATTTGGCCAAGGTTGCTTCTTGGTGAAGACTGAGCCTCGGGCGAGCCGAAGGTGTGTCCGTTGCTGGAGGGGGTCCTCGGGCGAGACGTAGATCCTCCGGGGTCGGCTGCCCTTGCCCGAGGCTGGGCTCAGGCGAGGCGTGATCGCGTCCCTCGAATGGACCGATCCTTGACTTAATCGCACCCATCAGGCCTTTGCAGCTTTGTGCTGATGGGGGTTACCAGCTGAGATTTAGGAGCCTTGAGGGTACCCCTAATTATGGTCCCCGATAGAATTGATGATCAAAGGCTCCAAACAAATCATCAACTTGGAGCAAGGCGGCACCTCCACACCCGAGGTGCAACCCGTCGCATTCAAAGCGACAGAGGAGAAAAAAGAAGAGTCTACATCAAGTAGGCTCCCCATCGACGCCTCCAAGCTCGACAATGAGGAGATGACGCTCATCATCAAGAGCTTCCGTCAAATCCTCAAACAAAGGAGGGGGAAGGACTACAAACCCCGCTCCAAAAGGGTGTGCTACAAGTGTGGTAAGCCCGGTCATTTTATTGCTAAATGTCCTTTATCTAGTGATAGTGACAGGGGCAACGACAAAAGAGGGAAGAAGAAGGAGAAGAAGAGATACTACAAGAAGAAGGGCGGCGATGCCCACTGATAGTCGCCTAGAGGGGGGTGAATAGGGCGAAACTGAAATTTACAAAAATAATCACAACTACAAGCGAGGGTTAGCGTTAGAAATATAAATGAGTCCACGAGAGAGGGCGCAAAACAAATCGCAAGCGAATAAGAGTGTGACACGAGGATTTGTTTTACCGAGGTTCGGTTCTTGCAAACCTACTCCCCGTTGAGGAGGCCACAAAGGCCGGGTCTCTTTCAACCCTTCCCTCTCTCAAACGATCCCCCGGATCGAGTGAGCTTTCTCTTCTTCTCAATCAACCGGGAACAAAACTTCCCCGCAAGGGCCACCACACAATTGGTGCCTCTTGCCTTGGTTACAATTGAGTGATGATCACAAGAACAAGTGAGAAAGAAAAGAATGCGATCCAAGCGCAAGAGCTCGAAAGAACACAAGCAAATCACTCTCTCTAGTTACTATGGAGTTGTGTGGAATTTGGAGAGGACTTGATCTATTTGGTGTGTCTAGAATTGAATGCTAGAGCTCTTGTAGTAGTTGAGAAGTGGAAAACTTGGATGGCAATGAATGTGGGGTGGTTGGGGTATTTATAGCCCCAACCACCAAAGTGACCGTTGCTGGAACCTGTCTGTTCGATGGCGCACCGGACAGTCCGGTGCACACCGGACAGTCCGGTGCCCCTGCCACGTCACCATTGCCGTTGGATTCTGACCGTTGGAGCTTCTGTCTTCTGGGCCCGCCTGGATGTCCGGTGCACACCGGACATGTACTGTTTGATGTCCGGTGCACCGGTATGGGCGTGCCTGACGTCTGCGCGCGCTGCGCGCGCATTAAATGCACCGCAGGGAGCCGTTGGCGCCGCAGGGAGCCGTTGCTCCGCTGGTACACCGGACAGTCCGGTGCACACCGGACAGTCCGGTGAATTTTAGCGGAGTGGCTTCCGCGCGAACCCGAGGCTGGCGAGTTCCGGAGACCGCGCTTCCTTGGAGCACCGGACATGTCCGGTGCACACCGGACAGTCCGGTGAATTATAGCGCGCCGGCTTCCGAGAATTCCCGAGAGCGAAGAGTTGGAGTTGAAGTCCTCTGGGTGCACCGGACACTGTCCGGTGTACACCGGACAGTCCGGTGCCTCCAGCCAGAGGAGCCCTCGGTTGCCTCGTTGCTCCTTTGTTGAATCCAACACTTGGTCTTTTTATTGGCTAAATGTGAATCTTTTGCACCTGTATAACTTATGCACTAGAGCAAACTAGTTAGTCCAATATTTGTGTTGGGCAATTCAACCACCAAAATTATTTAGGAACTAGGTGTAAGCCTAATTCCCTTTCAATCTCCCCCTTTTTGGTGATTGATGCCAACACAAACCAAAGCAAATATAGAAGTGCATAATTGAACTAGTTTACATAAAGTAAGTGCAAAGGTTGCTTGGAATTGAGCCAATAAATACTTATATGATGCGCAAGGATTATTTTCTTTGTTTTTGTCATATTGGACCACATTTGCACCATAAGTTTTGTTTTTGCAAACTCTTTTGTAAATTCTTTTCAAAGTCATTTTGCAAGATAGTCAAAGGTAAATGAATAAGATTTTGTAAAGCATTTTCAAGATTTGAAATTTTCTTCCTTTGTTCAAATGCTTTTCCTTTGACTAAACAAAACTCCCCCTCAAATAAGGTCTCCTCTTAGTGTTCAAGAGGGTTTTCCATCAATTTTGAAAATACTACTTGCTCCCCCTTTAGAACACAAGGAGATACCAATTTTGAAATTTACCAATAAAATCATCAAATTTATAAAATTAGGTGGTGGTGCGGTCCTTTTGCTTTGGGCTCATATTTTCTCCCCCTTTGGCATGAATCGCCAAAAACGGAATCATTAGAGCCCAATGAAGTACTTTCTCCCCCTTTGGTCATGAAATGAATTAGGGAAGATTATACCAAAGTTGGAGAGATTATGCGGAGCGACGGCGAAGGATGAGTAGTAGAGTGGAGTGGAAGCCTTGTCTTCGCCGAAGACTCCAATTCCCTTTCAATATTCCTATGACTTGGTTTGAAATACACTTGAAAACACATTAGTCATAGCATATATAAAAGAGACATGATCAAAGGTATATTCATGTGCGATGTGTGCAAGTTTAGCAAAAGAAATTCCTAGAATCAAGAATATTGAGCTCATGCCTAAGTCGGGTAAAAGATTGTTCATCAAGTGGTTTGGTAAAGATATCAGCTAATTGGTCTTTAGTGTTAATGTAAGAAATCTCGATATCCCCCTTTTGTTGGTGATCCCTAAGAAAATGATACCGAATGGCTATGTGCTTAGTGCGGCTGTGCTCGACAGGATTGTCGGCCATTTTGATTGCACTCTCATTGTCACATAGCAAAGGGACTTTGGTTAATTTGTAACCGTAGTCCCGCAGGGTTTGCCTCATCCAAAGCAATTGCGCGCAACAATGGCCTGCGGCAATATACTCGGCTTCGGCGGTGGAAAGAGCGACCGAATTTTGCTTCTTTGAAGCCCAAGACACCAAGGATCTTCCCAAGAACTGGCAAGTCCCCGATGTGCTCTTCCTATTAATCCTACACCCCGCCCAATCGGCATCCGAATAACCAATCAAATCAAATGTGGATCCCCGAGGGTACCAAAGCCCAAACTTAGGAGTATAAGCCAAATATCTCAAGATTCGTTTTACGGCCGTAAGGTGTGATTCCTTAGGGTCGGCTTGGAATCTTGCACACATGCAAACGGAAAGCATAATGTCCGGTCGAGATGCACATAAGTAAAGCAATGAACCAATCATCGACCGGTATACCTTTTGATCCACGGACTTACCTCCCGTGTCGAGGTCGAGATGCCCATTGGTTCCCATGGGTGTCTTGATGGGCTTGGCATCCTTCATTCCAAACTTGCTTAGAATGTCTTGAGTATACTTTGTTTGGCTAATGAAGGTGCCCTCTTGGAGTTGCTTGACTTGAAATCCTAAGAAATATTTCAACTCCCCCATCATAGACATCTCGAATTTTTGTGTCATGATCCTACTAAATTCTTCACATGTAGATTTGTTAGTAGACCCAAATATAATATCATCAACATAAATTTGGCATACGAACAAATCATTGTCAAGAGTTTTAGTGAACAAAGTAGGATCGGCCTTGCCGACTTTGAAGCCATTAGCAATAAGGAAATCTCTAAGGCATTCATACCATGCTCTTGGGGCTTGCTTGAGCCCATAAAGCGCCTTAGAGAGCTTATAAACATGATTAGGATACTCACTGTCTTCAAAGCCGGGAGGTTGCTCAACATAGACCTCCTCCTTGATTGGTCCATTGAGGAAGGCACTCTTCACGTCCATTTGATAAAGCTTGAAGCCATGGTAAGTAGCATAGGCCAATAATATACGAATTGACTCAAGCCTAGCTACGGGTGCATAGGTTTCACCGAAATCCAAACCTTCGACTTGTGAATATCCCTTGGCCACGAGTCGAGCTTTGTTCCTAGTCACCACACCATGCTCGTCTTGCTTGTTGCGGAAGACCCACTTGGTTCCTACAACATTTTGGTTAGGACGTGGAACTAAGTGCCATACCTCGTTCCTTGTGAAATTGTTGAGCTCCTCTTGCATCGCCATCACCCAATCCGAATCCTGAAGTGCTTCCTCTACCCTGTGTGGCTCAATAGAGGAAACAAACGAGTAATGTTCACAAAAATGAGCAACACGAGATCGAGTAGTTACCCCCTTATGAATATCGCCGAGAATGGTGTCGACGGGGTGATCTCGTTGTATTGCTTGGTGGACTCTTGGGTGTGGCGGTCTTGGTTGATCATCCTCCTTGTCCTCATCATTTGCATCTCCCCCTTGATCGTTGCCGTCATTTTGAGGTGGCTCATCTTCTTGATCTTTTTGTTCAACATCTTGAGCCTCATCCTCGATTTGAGTTGGTGGAGATGCTTGCGTTGAGGAGGATGGTCGATCTTGTGCATTTGAAGGCTCTTCGGATTCCTTAGGACACACATCCCCAATGGACATGTTCCTTAGCGCTATGCATGGAGCCTGTTCTTCACCTAAATCATCAAGATCAACTTGCTCTACTTGAGAGCCGTTAGTCTCATCAAACACAACGTCACAAGAAACTTCAACAAGTCCTGAGGACTTGTTAAAGACTCTATATGCCCTTGTGTTTGAGTCATATCCTAGTAAAAAGCCTTCTACAGTTTTAGGAGCAAATTTAGATTTTCTACCTCTCTTAACAAGAATAAAGCATTTGCTACCAAAAACTCTAAAATATGAAATATTTGGCTTTTTACCGGTTAGGAGTTCATAGGATGTCTTCTTGAGGATTCGATGAAGATATAACCGGTTGATGGCATAGCAGGCGGTGTTGACCGCCTCGGCCCAAAACCGATCCGGTGTCTTGTACTCATCAAGCATGGTTCTTGCCATGTCCAATAGAGTTCGATTCTTCCTCTCCACTACACCATTTTGTTGTGGAGTGTAGGGAGAAGAGAACTCATGCTTGATGCCCTCCTCCTCAAGGAAGCCTTCTATTTGAGAGTTCTTGAACTCCGTCCCATTGTCGCTTCTAATTTTCTTGATCCTTAAGCCGAACTCATTTTGAGCTCGTCTCAAGAATCCTTTTAAGGTCTCTTGGGTTTGTGATTTTTCCTGCAAAAAGAATACCCAAGTGAAGCGAGAGTAATCATCCACAATTACAAGGCAATACTTACTACCGCCGATGCTTATGTAAGCGATCGGGCCGAATAAATCCATGTGTAGGAGCTCCAGTGGCCTGTCGGTAGTCATGATGTTTTTGTGTGGATGATGGACACCAACTTGCTTCCCGGCTTGGCATGCGCTACAAATCCTGTCTTTCTCAAAATGAACATCGGTTAGTCCTAAAATGTGTTCTCCCTTTAGAAGCTTGTGAAGATTCTTCATTCCAACATGGGCTAGTCGACGGTGCCAGAGCCAACCCAAGTTAGTCTTAGCAATCAAGCAAGTGTCGAGTTCAGCTCTATTAAAATCTACTAAGTATAGCTGACCCTCTAACACTCCCTTAAAAGCTATTGAATCATCACTTCTTCTAAAGACAGTAACACCTATATCAGTAAAAAGACAGTTGTAGCCTATTTGACATAATTGGGATACGGAAAGCAAATTGTAATCTAAGGAATCTACAAGAAAAACATTGGAAATAGTATGGTCAGGAGATATAGCAATTTTACCAAAACCTTTGACCAAACCTTGATTTCCATCCCCGAATGTGATAGCTCGTTGGGGATCTTGGTTTTTCTCATAAGAGGAGAACATCCTTTTCTCCCCTGTCATATGGTTTGTGCACCCGCTGTCGAGTATCCAACTTGAGCCCCCGGATGCATAAACCTACAAAACAAGTTTAGTTCTTGGTTTTAGGTACCCAAACGGTCTTGGGTCCTTTAGCATTAGATACAAGAACTTTGGGTACCCAAACACAAGTCTTGGAGCCCTTGTGTTTGCCCCCAACAATCTTGGCAACTACCTTGCCGGATTTGTTAGTCAAAACATAAGATGCATCAAAAGTTTTAAATGAAATGATATGATCATTTGATGCATTAGGAGTTTTCTTTCTAGGCAACTTGGCATGGGTTGGTTGCCTAGATCTAGATGTCTCACCCTTATACATGAAAGCATGATTAGGGCCAGAGTGAGACTTCCTAGAATGAATTTTCCTAATCTTGCTCTCAGGATAACCGGCAGGATATAAAATGTAACCCTCGTTATCCTGAGGCATGGGAGCCTTGCCCTTAACAAAGTTAGATAAGTTCTTTGGAGGGGCATTAATTTTGACATTGTCTCCCTTTTGGAAGCCAATGCCGTCCTTAATGCCAGGGCGTCTCCCATTATAGAGCATGCTTCTAGCAAGTTTAAATTTCTCATTTTCTAAGTCATGCTCTCTAATCTTAGCATTAAGTTGTGCTATGTGATCATTTTGTTTTTTAATTAAGGCTAGGTGATCATGGATAGCATCAACATTAATATCTCTACATCTAGTACAAATAGAAACATGTTCAACATTAGATGTAGAGGGTTTGCAAGATTTTAGTTCAATGACCTTAGCATGCAACAAATCATTCTTAGTTCTAAGGTCCGAAATAGTAGCATTGCAAACATCAAAATCCTTAGCCTTAGCAATTAATTTTTCATTCTCATTTCTAAGGCTAGCAATGGAAACATTCAACTCATCAATCCTAGCAAGTAAATCAACATTATCATTTCTAGGATTAATGCAAACATGAGAATCAACCTTAGCTAACAAATTAGCATTTTCATTTCTAAGGTTGTCTATAGTCTCACGGCAAGTGCTTAGCTCACTAGACAATTTTTCACATTTTTCTCTTTCTAGAGCATAAGCATTTTAACCTTAACATGCTTCTTATTTTCTTTAATAAGGAAGTCCTCTTGAGAATCCAAGAGTTCATCCTTCTCATGTATAGCACTAATTAATTCATTTAATTTTTCCTTTTGTTGCATGTTGAGGTTTGCAAAAAGAGTACGCAAGTTTTCCTCCTCATTTTTATCATCCTCATCACTAGATGTTTCATATTTAGTGGAGGACCTTGATTTTACCTTCTTTTTGCCGTCCTTGGCCATGAGACACTTGTGGCCGACGTTGGGGAAGAGGAGGCCCTTGGTGACGGCGATGTTGGCGGCGTCCTCGTCGTCGGAGGAGTCGCTTGAGCTTTCGTCGGAGTCCCACTCCCGACAAACATGGGCATCGCCGCCCTTCTTCTTGTAGTACTTCTTCTTTTCTCTCCTCTTTCCCTTCTTGTCGTCGCCCCTGTCACTGTCACTAGACATAGGACATTTAGCAATAAAGTGACCGGGCTTACCACACTTGTAGCAAACCTTCTTGGAACGGGATTTGTAATCTTTCCCCTTCCGTTGCTTGAGGATTTGCCGGAAGCTTTTGATGATTAGGGCCATCTCCTCGTTGTCGAGCTTGGAGGCGTCAATTGGTTGTCTACTTGGTGTAGACTCCTCCTTCTTCTCCTCCGTTGCCTTGAAGGCCACGGGTTGCGCCTCGGATGTGGATGGTTCATCAAGCTCGTTGATCTTCTTGGAGCCCTTAATCATGCATTCAAAACTCACAAAATTCCCGATAACTTCCTCGGGGGTCATTAGTGGATATCTAGGATTACCACGAATTAATTGTACTTGAGTAGGGTTAAGGAAAATAAGTGCTCTCAAAATAACCTTAACCACCTCGTGGTCATCCCACTTTGCGCTCCCGAGGTTGCGCACTTGGTTCACCAAGGTCTTGAGCCGGTTGTACATGTCTTGCGGCTCCTCCCCTTGGCGAAGACGGAAGCGACCGAGCTCCCCCTCGATCGTTTCCCGCTTGGTGATCTTGGTGAGTTCATCACCCTCGTGCGCCGTCTTGAGTAGGTCCCAAATCTCTTTTGCGTTCTTCAACCCTTGTACTTTGTTGTATTCCTCCTTGCTTAGTGAGGCAAGGAGAATAGTTGCGGCTTGGGAGTTGAAGTGCTCGATTTGGGCCACTTCGTCCGTGTCGTAGTCTTCATCCCCTACGGATGGTACCTGTACACCATACTCAACAACATCCCATAATCTTTTGTGGAGAGAGGTTAGATGAAATCGCATCAAATTACTCCACATAGAATAATCTTCACCATTAAAAGTTGGTGGTTTGCCTAATGGGACGGAAAGTAAAGGTGTATGTCTAGGAATGTGGGGGTAGCGTAGGGGAATCTTACTATACTTCTTACGCTCTTGGCGTTTAGAAGTGACGGACGCCGCGTTGGAGCCGGAGGTGGATGTCGATGAAGTGTCGGTCTCGTAGTAGACCACTTTCCTCATCCTTTTGTGCTTGTCTCCACTCCGATGCGGTTTGTGAGAAGATTTTTCCTTCTTCTCCTTGTGATGAGAAGAGGAAGATCTTTTCTCCTTCCGCTTGGAGGAGCTCTTCTTTTTCTCCCTTCTCTTGGTGCGGGACTCTTCCGATGAAGATGAAGTGCTCCCTTGGCTTGTAGTGGGCTTGTCGCCGGTCTCCATCTCCTTCTTGGCGTGATCTCCCGACATCACTTCGAGCGGTTAGGCTCTAATGAAGCACCGGGCTCTAATACCAATTGATAGTCGCCTAGAGGGGGGGTGAATAGGGCGAAACTGAAATTTACAAAAATAATCACAACTACAAGCGAGGGTTAGCGTTAGAAATATAAATGAGTCCACGAGAGAGGGCGCAAAACAAATCGCAAGCGAATAAGAGTGTGACACGAGGATTTGTTTTACCGAGGTTCGGTTCTTGCAAACCTACTCCCCGTTGAGGAGGCCACAAAGGCCGGGTCTCTTTCAACCCTTCCCTCTCTCAAACGATCCCCCGGATCGAGTGAGCTTTCTCTTCTTCTCAATCAACCGGGAACAAAACTTCCCCGCAAGGGCCACCACACAATTGGTGCCTCTTGCCTTGGTTACAATTGAGTGATGATCACAAGAACAAGTGAGAAAGAAAAGAATGCGATCCAAGCGCAAGAGCTCGAAAGAACACAAGCAAATCACTCTCTCTAGTTACTATGGAGTTGTGTGGAATTTGGAGAGGACTTGATCTATTTGGTGTGTCTAGAATTGAATGCTAGAGCTCTTGTAGTAGTTGAGAAGTGGAAAACTTGGATGGCAATGAATGTGGGGTGGTTGGGGTATTTATAGCCCCAACCACCAAAGTGACCGTTGCTGGAACCTGTCTGTTCGATGGCGCACCGGACAGTCCGGTGCACACCGGACAGTCCGGTGCCCCTGCCATGTCACCATTGCCGTTGGATTCTGACCGTTGGAGCTTCTGTCTTCTGGGCCCGCCTGGATGTCCGGTGCACACCGGACATGTACTGTTTGATGTCCGGTGCACCGGTATGGGCGTGCCTGACGTCTGCGCGCGCTGCGCGCGCATTAAATGCACCGCAGGGAGCCGTTGGCGCCGCAGGGAGCCGTTGCTCCGCTGGTACACCGGACAGTCCGGTGCACACCGGACAGTCCGGTGAATTTTAGCGGAGTGGCTTCCGCGCGAACCCGAGGCTGGCGAGTTCCGGAGACCGCGCTTCCTTGGAGCACCGGACATGTCCGGTGCACACCGGACAGTCCGGTGAATTATAGCGCGCCGGCTTCCGAGAATTCCCGAGAGCGAAGAGTTGGAGTTGAAGTCCTCTGGGTGCACCGGACACTGTCCGGTGTGCACCGGACACTGTCCGGTGTACACCGGACAGTCCGGTGCCTCCAGCCAGAGGAGCCCTCGGTTGCCTCGTTGCTCCTTTGTTGAATCCAACACTTGGTCTTTTTATTGGCTAAATGTGAATCTTTTGCACCTGTATAACTTATGCACTAGAGCAAACTAGTTAGTCCAATATTTGTGTTGGGCAATTCAACCACCAAAATTATTTAGGAACTAGGTGTAAGCCTAATTCCCTTTCACCCACGTATATCGGGAATGGGACTCCGACATGAGCTCCACCGACTCCTTCTCTGACGAGGATGCCTCAAACATCGCCGTCAACAAGGGACTTCTATTCCCCAACGTCGCTCACAAGTGCTTCATGGCAAAGGACGGCAAAAAGAAGAAGGTAAAATCTAGAGCCTCCACCAAATATACCACATCTAGTGATGAAGCTAGCTCTAGTGATGATGAAGATAACCTGCTTACTCTTTTTGCTAACCTTAACATGCAACAAAAAGAAAAGTTGAATAAATTGATAGGAGCCATTCATTAGAAGGATGAACTCTTGGATAGCCAAGAGGAATTCCTTATTAAGGAAAACAAAAAACATGTTAAGGTAAAGAATGCTTATGCTCAGGAGATAGAAAAATGTGAAAAATTGACTAGTGAGCTTAGCATATGCCATGACACTATTTTCAACCTTAGAAATGAGAATGCTAGTTTAATTGCTAAGGTTGAAAAATTAAATGCTTGTAATGATTCAATTGTGAGTCTGAGAAATGAAAATGATAGTTTGATTGCTAAGATTGATAAATTGAATGCATCACTTTCCAGCCTTAAAATTGAGAATGATAAATTAATGCCTAAGGCTAAAGATTTAAATGTTTGCAATGATTCTATTTTCATCTTAGAAATGAGAATGTCATATTACATGCTAAGATTGATGAATCAAATGTTTGCAAACCATCTACATCTACTGTTGATCATGTTTCTATTTGCACTAGATGTAGAGATGTTAATGTTGATGCTATTCATGATCACCTTGCTTTAATAAAACAAAAAATGATCACATAGCTACATTAACTGCTAAAATTAATGAGCATGAAATAGAAAATGAAAAATTTAAATTTGCTAGGAGCATGCTCTATAGTGGGAGATGCCCTGGCATTAAGGATGGCATTGGCTTCCAACAGAGAGGCAATGTCAAGCTTAATGCCCCTAAGAAATTGTCTAACTTTTTTAATGGCAAAGCTCCCATGGTTCAGGATAACGAGGGTTATATTTTATATCCTGCTGGTTATCCAGAGCATAAAATTAGGAGAATTCATTCTAGAAAGTCTCATTCTGTTACTCATCATGCTTTGTGTATAAAAATGAGACTTCTAGCTCTAAGCAATCAACCCATGCTAAATTGCCTAAAAAAACTCCTACTGCATCAAATAATCATAACATTTCATTTAAGACTTTTGATGCTTCATATGTGCTAACTAACAAATCAGGCAAAATAGTTGCCAAATATGTTGGGGCGAAACACAAGGGCTCAAAGACTTGTGTTTGGGTACCCAAGGTGCTTGTTTCTAATGTGAAAGGACCCAAGACTGTTTGGGTACCTAAGAACAAGACCTAAAACTGTTTTGCAGGTTTATGCATCCGAGGGCTCAAGCTAGATAATTGATAGCGGATGCACAAACCATATGACAGAGGAGAAAAGAATGTTCTCCTCCTACGAGAAAAACCAAGATCCCCAAAGAGCTATCACATTTGGGGATGGAAATCAAGGTTTGGTCAAAGGACTTGGTAAAATTGCTATATCTCCTGACCATTCTATTTCCAATGTTTTTCTTATAGATTCATTAGATTACAATTTGTTTTCTGTTTCTCAATTATGCAATATGGGCTACAACTGTCTATTTACAGATGTAGGTGTTACTTTCTTTAGAAGAAGTGATGATTCAGTAGCATTTAAGGGTGTGTTAGAGGGTCAGCTATACTTAGTTGATTTCAATAGAGCTGAACTCGATACTTGCTTAATTGCTAAGACTAATATGGGTTGGCTCTGGCATCGCCGACTAGCCCATGTTCATTTTGAGAAAGACAGGATTTGTAGCGCATGTCAAGCAGGAAAGCAAGTTGGTGCCCATCATCCACACAAAAACATCATGACAACGGACAGGCCACTCGAGCTACTCCACATGGACCTATTCGGCCCGATACCTTACATAAGCATCGGCGGGAGTAAGTACTGTCTTGTAATTGTGGATGATTATTCTCGCTTCACTTGGGTATTCTTTTTACAGGATAAATCTCAAACCCAAGAGACTTTAAAGGGATTCTTGAGACGGGCTCACAATGAGTTTAGATTGAGGATCAAGAAAATAAGAAGCAATAATGGGACGGAGTTCAAGAACTCACAAATCGAAGACTTTCTTGATGAGGAGAGCATCAAGCATGAGTTCTCTTCTCCCTACACACCACAACAAAATGGTGTAGTGGAGAGGAAGAATAGAACTCTACTTGACATGGCGAGGACCATACTTGATGAGTACAAGACATCGGACCGGTTTTGGGTCGAGGCGATTAACACCGCCTGCTACTCCATCAACCGGCTCTACCTTCACCGAATCCTCAAGAAGACATCCTATGAACTCCTTACCGGTAAAAAGCCCAATGTTTCATATTTTAGAGTCTTTGGTAGCAAATGTTTTATTCTTGTTAAAAGAGGTAGAAAATCTAAATTTGCTCCCAAGGTTGTAGAAGGCTTTTTACTAGGATATGATTCAAACACAATGGCATATAGAGTCTTCAACAAATCCACTGGATTAGTTGAGGTTTCTTGTGACATTGTGTTTGATGAGACTAACGGCTCCCAAGTGGAGCAAGTTGATCTTGATGAGTTAGATGATGAAGAGGCTCCATGCATCGCGCTAAGGAACATGTCCATTAGGGATGTGTGTCCTAAGGAATCCGAAGAGCCTCCACAAGCACAAGATCAACCATCATCTTCAAATCAAGCATCTCCACCAACTCAAGATAAGGAACAGGCTCAAGATGATGAAGAAGAAGATCAAGAAGATGAGCCACCTCAAGAGGAGGACAAGGATCAAGGGGGAGATGAAGTTGATCAAGACAAGGAAGATGAGCAAGAAGTACAAGGTTAAAGACCGCCACACCTAAGAGTCCATCAGGCGATTCAAAGAGATCACCCCGTGAACACCATCCTCGGCGATATTCATAAGGGGGTAACCACTCGATCTCAAGTCGCTCATTTTTGTGAACATTACTCTTTTGTCTCCTCTATTGAGCCATACAGGGTAGAGGATGCACTAAGAGATTTGGATTGGGTGCTGGCAATGCAAGAGGAGCTCAACAACTTCACGAGGAATGAAGTATGGCATTTAGTTCCACGTCCTAATCAAAACCGCAACAAGCAAGATGAGCATGGTGTGGTGATAAGGAACAAATCCCGACTTGTCGCTAAAGGTTATTCATAAGTCGAAGGTTTGGACTTTGGTGAAACTTATGCACCCATAGCTAGGCTTGAGTCAATTCGCATATTACTTGCCTATGCTACTTACCATGGCTTCAAGCTTTATCAAATGGACGTAAAGAGTGTCTTCCTCAATTGACAAATCAAGGAAGAGGTCTATGTTGAGCAACCTCCCGGCTTTGAGGATAGTGAGTATCCTAACCATGTGTATAAACTCTCAAAGGCGCTTTATGGGCTCAAGCAATCCCCAAGAGCATGGTATGAATGCCTTCGAGACTTTCTAATCACTAATGGCTTCAAAGTCGGCAAAGCCGATCCTACTCTCTTTACTAAAACTGTTGCAAATGATTTGTTTGTATGCCAAATTTATGTTGATGATATCATATTTGGTCTACTAACAAATCTACTTGTGAAGAGTTTAATAGGATCATGATTAAAAAATTTGAGATGTCTATGATGGCGGAGTTGAAGTATTTTTTAGGATTTCAAGTCAAACAACTCAAAGAGGGCACCTTCATTAGCCAAACCAAGTACATTCAAGACATTCTTAAGAAGTTTGGAATGAAGGATGCCAAGCCCATCAAGACACCCATGGGAACCAATGGGCATCTCGACCTCGACACGGGAGGTAAATCTGTAGATCAAAAGGTATACCGGTCGATGATAGGATCTTTACTCTATTTATGTGCATCTCGACCGGATATTATGCTTTCAGTATGCATGTGTGCAAGGTTCCAAGCCGATCCAAAGGAAGTTCACCTTAGGGTCGTAAAAAGAATCATGAGATATTTAGTTTACACTCCTAAGTTTGGGCTTTGGTACCCCAGGGGATCAACCTTTGATTTGATAGGATATTCAGATGCCGATTGGGCAGGGTGTAAAATTGATAGGAAGAGCACATCAGGGACTTGTCAGCTTCTGGGAAGATCCCTGGTGTCTTGAATTTCAAAGAAACAAAATTTAGTAGCCCTATCAACCGCCGAAGCTGAGTATATTGCCGCAGGCCATTGTTGTGCACAATTACTTTGGATGAGGCAAACCCTCAGGGACTATGGCTACAAATTGAGCAAAGTCCCTCTCCTATGTGACAATGAGAGTGCTATCCGCATAGCGGATAATCCCGTTGACCATAGCCGTACTAAGCACATAGACATTCGGCATCACTTCCTGAGAGATCACCAACAAGGGGGGATATCGAGATTGCTTATATAAACACCAAAGATCAATTAGCAGATATCTTTATCAAGCCATTAGATGAGAAAACCTTTTGCAAACTTAGAAATGAGCTAAATATACTTGATTCTTGGAATTTTGATTGAAACATTGCACATATTGATCATTTACATACCTTTGATCATATCTCTTTCGTTTGCTACGACTAATGTGTTTCCAAGTGTCTATTTAATACTAAGTCATAGATTGAAAGGGAAATGGAGTATATCGACAAAGAGAAGGCTTCCACTCCACTCTATCAGTATCATCCTTTGTCGCTACTCCACATCACTCTTCACATTGGTATAATCTTTTCACTCATATTTACTTGTACCAATGGAGAAGAAAGTAAAAGGGCTCTCAAATGTCTTCGTTTTTGGCGATTAATGCCAAAGGGGGAGAAAGTATTAGCCCAAAGCAAAAGAACCGCACCACCATCCAAATTTTAAAAGAAGTTTACAAATTGGTATCTCAATGTGTTTTCAAAAGAGGAGAAAGTTTTTTTAGTATTTTCAAAAATTAGTAAAACCCTCTTGAACACTAAGGGGAGAAATTCATTCAGGGGGAGTTTTGTTTAGTCAAAGGAAAAGCATTTGAAACAGGGGGAGAAATTTCAAATCTTAAAAATGCTTCTTTCAATCTTATTCATATGCCTTTGACCATTTGCAAAAAGACTTTGAAAAGAATTTCCAAAAGAAATTGCAAAAACAAAACATGTGGTGCAAGCGTGGTCCAAAATGTTAAATAAAAGAAAGCATCCATGCATATCTAGTGAAATTATAAATTGGTTTAACTCTAAAGTAACCTATGCACTTATATTATGCAAACTAGTTCAATTCTGCACTTATATATTTGCTTTGGTTTGTGTTGGCATCAATCACCAAAAAGGGGGAGATTGAAAGGTAAACAGGGTCAAACCTTTTCCTAAATGATTTTAGTGGTTGAATGCCCAACACAAATATTGGACTAACTAGTTTGCTCTAGATTATATATTCTACAGGTGCATAAAGGTTCAATACAAACCAATAAAAGATCAAAGTTGGGGTTCAAAAGATAGGAGCAAAAGAAACCGAAGAGCACCCTGGTCTGGCGCACCGGACTGTCCGGTGCACCACCGGACAGTGTCCGGTGCACTAGGGTCGATCGACTCTGAACTCTTCACCTTCAGGTTTCTCCAGGCGCACTCCGCTATAATTCACCGGACTGTTCGGTGTGCCACCGGACTGTCCGGTGCACCAAGCGGAGCAACGGCTACTAGCGCAACGGTCGTTTGCAAAAGCGTGAACAGTGCGTGAACAGTGCGCGCAGAAGTCAGAGCAGGCATCAGAGGCGCACTGGACAGTGAATAGTGCTTGTCCGATGCGGCACCGGACTGTCCGGTGTGACATGAAGTCAGCGCTCCAACGGTCAAAACCACCAGAACCCTAACGGTTGGGTGACGTGGCTGGCGCACCGGACAGTGTCTGGTGCGCCCTTCGACAGACAGCCTCCCCAATGGCTATGTGGTGGTTGAGGGCTATAAATACCCCCCAACCACCACCACTCCAAGCATCCAAGTTTTTCAGACATCCCATTCAATACAAGAGCTAGTGCAATCAATACAAGACACAATTCAAAAGAATCAAAGCCTCTCCAAGTCTCAAATTCACTCCAAACCACTAGTGACTAGAGAGAGAGAGTTTTGCTCGTGTTCTTTGAGCTCTTGTTCTTAGATTGCTTTCTTCTTCCTCATTCTTGTTCTCTAAGTGACTTGTAATCAAAACAAGAGACACCAATTGTGTGGTGGTCCTTGTAGGGTCTAAGTGACCCGTTTGATTAAGGAGAAAGCTCACTCGGTTTAGGTGACCGTTTGAGAGAGGGAAAGGGTTGAAAGAGACCCGATCTTTGTGACCACCTCAACGGGGAATAAGTTTTCAAGAACCGAACCTCGGTAAAACAAATCACCGTGTCATCCGGTTCATTTGCCTTTTGATTTGTTTTTGCCCTCTCTTTCGGACTCGAGTTTATTTCTAACGCTAACTCCGGCTTGTAGTTGTGCTTTAAGTTTGTAAATTTTAGATTCTGCCTATTCACCCCCTCTAGGCGACTTTCAGGTACAAAATCCCATGCAAAGCTTTCTCGCCGTTCTTTGATGTGCACTATAAGGACATGTACAATGTAGATATCATAACATAGTTCTCTAAACATAAAACACATCTAAGACATTGATCAATATAAAGGAGTGTATCTAAAGTCTATTATATTAATTAATGCTTTCTACTGAAGAGAACTAAACAACTAAACATGTACTTAGTCATCCATACAACGGAACAACAACATGTTTCTCAGTCTCGAACAGTGCTTTAAGAAGAGCCGTTCCTTGGAGCAGAGGCCTAAGGGAACACAAATTTTGCTGATATGAACAAAAAATAGTAGATCTAAGAGCGGAGGCTTCCGTGTTCGATGGTTGCGTCTAGATCGAAAGCGATTAAGCGCCTGGCTCCCAACGGGGCATCGGTTTGGAGTGGTTAACCAGCTGGAGAAGCTGGTTTATTGGCTCAATGAAGCAGTTTATCGGCAGTTGGCATGGTTAACCAAGGGCGTGAGGAAGAGGCAGCCGCGCGTAGGCAAGGCTGGTAAACCGAGCGCGTGGGCGAGATCCACCGCCTTCGAGCTCGTAAATCGGGCCTAGGAGCTGGTAAATGCGACGACAACGACGGTTTGGGCCTAGGCAATATGACGATTTTGGAGTGAGGTGAACAGAGAGGGTGATGTGGAGTGGGGAAAGTCAGGGGAGGAGAAGAAGTATTGTTTATTTTAGATATTTTATTAACGGGTTTACTAATGGGTCCATACTGTCTTCTATTTTTAATGTGTTAACTGAATGAAATTTAGATATCTTGTATACCAAATTACTCACTAGAACATGTAGTTTTTTATCATATATATTTTTTATTTTTTATAAAAAAATTTTCAAAACTTTTAAATTTCAAGTGAATTTCAAAAACATACCGGTGGTAAACCGGTAGCGCTCATCGGCAATTTCGGTAAACGGTGCGGTTTACCACCGGTTTTGTAAAGCTTGGACCTGAGGCTAAGGCTTCTGCATCTGCTATATCAGCAATTCGCACCAATAGATGAGAGTACATCTCACATTCTAAGATATCGTTTGGTTCACAAAATGTAATGTAAATGACAATGATTATGATTAACACTCGAATACCAATACTAGGGGTAATAAGTTTGAATAAGCTGGTATCACTTTCTAGTGTGGTATCTAATTTCGTTGGACTTAAACAAACATAATTTACCGTTATCAGATACCCATCACATTGCAAATATATGAACCAAACAACACCTAGGGCTTGTTTAGGTGCTCTAGTATTCACTCCAATACACATGGGTTGATGGAGATTGGGGTGTGAATTAAACTAATTTACACTTCAATCCCCCTAAACCAATGTATATTGAGATAAATAATAGCATAAATGCGAGAAGCACAGCGCCCAAGACACATGCAAATCGAATCTTATGCGGGACATTATGCTTACCTGCATATTTCCTACTGGTACAAAATCCCATGCAAAGCTTTCTCGTTGTTCTTTGATGTGCATTATAACAACATGTACAATATAGATATCATAACACAGTTCTCTAAACATAAAACATATCTAAGACACTGATTAATACAAAGAAGTATATCTAAAGTCTGTTATATTAATTAATGCTTTCTACTCAAGAGACAACTAAACACGTACTCAGCCATCCATACAACGGAACAACAGCACGTTTCTCAGTCTCGAACGGCGGGCAAGATACGTTGCTTTAAGAAGAGCCGTTCCTTGGAGCGGAGGCCTAAGGGAACGCAAATTTTATGCTGATATGAACAAAAAAAAATAGTAGATCTAGGAGCGGAGGCTTCAGCTTATTCAGTTGCGTCTAGATCTAAAGAAATTCAGAGCATGTTTGATTCGTGGCTAACTGTGACACACTTTACTTAAGGTCAGTCGTCTGAATTGAAAAACTAACTTTAGACACAAAAAATTAGACATAGTACGGCAAGTTAGACAACAAACCAAACATACTCTAAGAGCTAGTTCGTTTTGGCCAAATTGATCTATTGTTTGCCTTATTTCGAGTGAAATAAATTGGTCCAGTTTATAATCAGGTCCAACTTGTTAGATTTGTTCGTTTGACAGGAGCCGGAGCCAGATACAAACAGGCTAAGATGCCGTTCGGTTTTCACGGAACGGAGGCCTAGAATGATTCCTAGCTCGATTTCTTCTCTAAATTATATAAGTTTTGATTAGCTGGAATAATTCCAAGTCTATTTCTGGACAAACGAACAAGCCCTAAATGAGTCCAGATAGCCCACCATCCGTTCTTGGTGTAGAAACATCATGGTGATTCTTGGTTTAGAAACATCATGGTGTTCTTGGTGTAGAAACATCATGGTGATTCTTGGTTTAGAAACATCATGGTGTCCAGGAACGAGTGGACATCCAATTCTGGGCTGGTTTGGTTACCGATCTGACTTGAATCTTAGCTTACCGAACGTGGTCTAAATCTCTATCTAGTCAAAATTGAATAGAAGAGAATTCAATCCGTTTTGATCTAGACAACCAAATAAGGCCTTAGTGATACCTAGAAAAGGGGCAAATCGAGACAAGCCTTGGAACGCAAATATGAAGAGACATTCAAACCCACTGCTGTTCATGCTGATACAAATAAGGCACACCAAAATGTTTCAGCTCGGAACATCAAATTAATTTACAATGGCTGAGAGGCAAACTGATCACTGAATCCGAATCTAAAAAGGAAAAACAAGGAAGTTTGTGGGCATGGATGAATCTCTCACAGACGAGGCTTCATGGTGTTAGGATTGTCCAATGAACTTGCAATTGCTCGGAATTTGTAATCATCCACTGAAAGTAAGGGAAGAACTATTAAGTAGAAGTAGCTGCCATTCATTATGATCAGTCAGTGGATGCGCATACTTTAGCCACATAAAACTGATTGCGTCACACACTGCTTGCACAAATCAAAGATCTAACAATCCTTGCAGCCTTGATGAGAGGAGTAAGAACTCTTAAACATTGTTGAAATGGTGTATTGTTTGCTGAATAAACAACATTCAAATACTTCAAAGAGAATGAAACTCTATCTTGGTAGGTAATAAGAAAAATGTCATAAGATGAATCCTATGTCCACACCTGAGATAAAAAGAATGTGGATTCTACAAGTTGAGGAAGATGCGGGAAGGACGAGGAGGGGACACAACTGGAATCAACTGTGCAGAAATTACGATGGAAGGGAAGCTTGCTCTTTGGACAAACCTCACTATGTCTTTGTCAGAACAATATCACGCATCAAGCTATCTGGAGCTGTACGGCGAGCCACGTGAGAAATGGTGTAAGATGTACTAATGACTATCGCTTAATAATGAAATGAAATATGAAAAGGCCAATCAAAGTACCTGGCATGCCCGTGAAATGCTCAAACTGGCCCATAGCTTGCCGTATAAACATCTCCAGACCACTAACAACTGTGGCTCCACATTCTGCAGCTTCTCGGAGAAGTCTGGTCTCTTTTGGTGTGTAGACCGCATCAAACACAACAGCATAAGATCTGAGCGCTTGCTGTAAGATTATATTTAGCCATTAGAAAATAGCAGAAATGACATAATATCTCGATTACAAATGGCAGAAAACCAGGAAAGCGAGATTAAGACCTTAGATAGAGGAGTTTCATTCACATTTGGATGCATTCCAATGGCTGTTGTATTTGCAAGAATCATCCCTTCCTCTGGATGGTAGTTTTCCAAATCCGCAAGAGTCAATGCAGGCCCACCAATTAAGTTGGCAAGTTCTTGTGCTCGTGCTGGAAAGTGGAAGAGTTGATTCATTTCTCAGCATATACATGTTTATCAATCACATTTTCACAACACAATAATCAGTGTGTGTGGAAAATTATCATAAAACTGATGAAGCAGAAGTGTCTGGAAGAATCATATATACCAAAGGTACGGTTTGCAATTACAACTCTTGCTCCTTTCTCTTTTGCCCCATATGCTAGTGCTTTTCCCGCACCACCAGCCCCTATAACAACAAAAAGCCTTCCAGCCAGTGGTGATTTGTCTGGATCTGTTGGTTCTGATTCTGATGCTGCAAATGAGCCAATTAGAACTGAATATCGATCTGCAATAATTTACCAATACTAGTGCATATACAAACCTTTTATTCCATCCTCAATAGCAGATATAGCACCAACATAGTCAGTATTATAGCCGACAAGCTTTCCATCAGGTCTTCTAACAATTGTGTTAACAGCTCCAATGTCCTGGATAAAGCATCATGCTTTCGAATGTTACCCTAGGTGTGTCAAAAGTATATGTGACAAGCTAAAGAAAATTACCCTGGCAATGGGATCGACCTCGTCACAGCACCTAACAGCAGCTTCTTTGTGTGGAATTGTGCAACTGTGGGCCAGTTTATTGAATGGAAAGAAAAAAAAATGGTCTGATCAGATATGAGGCATATGATTTGGCTAAAACAAACATCATTCCAACATACGATTTGACTCTCCAAAAAATTAACTACCTGAAGCCAGCAAAGTCTGGTGAAGAGTATGTATCAAGAAATTTAGCCAAGTCATCCACCAAAAATGGCACATACACAGCGTTGAAACCCACTGATCTGAAAGCTTCATTATGCAAAATTGGGCTTTTGCTATGGCCAACTGGTTTACCAATTATACCAAAGACCTTAGTGTCTGGCCCTATCTGCCTAATATTGTACAGATTTATCAAGTCTGCAGCAGTTGGCTGTGCAGGTGCAGACTCTTTTCCTTTCTTGAGTGACCCAAAAGTAAGGAATCCACCATATTTTGGGCAAAGAACCCGAGAAATAAAACCTCTGTCGTTCATCACCAGCCCAATGATTGGCACCTGCTTTTCCTAATTCATTATTCAGATACAAGATAACATGGGCTATGAGTTATGTAAAGGCAACATAGAAATGAAGCGTGTAAATCAACACACAGCACAAAACTTTTTCAAGAGAAAGCTCTAAACCGATATTTGTGCATCATAAGTGTGTTCCTAATTAAGAAGGTCACCAATCGTCTTGTGCTGTTGTGCTAAAGATTATGTGATCAAAATATGCAATTACTTTTAACAGATATTACTGTAGAAACAAAGCATCAAGCATATGACCTTTCATTTTTTGAGGTGATAAATCAGATCTTTGCACCACAGCATAAAAATTGAAATTTTGGCTAAGTTAGATACAAAGTGTGTAATTTCAGTCTATTTTCCCATTGAAAATTCAAGTTTAATGTCCAGCAGTAACAATGTCTTTATCATAGTACAACTTACTTGCGAAAGGACCTCTAGCGTAATGGTTAAGGCTTCTGAGTAGCACTTCCAGGTCCTAGATTCGATCCCAAACGAGGGCAAATTTCTGGCTTGGTTAAACAAATTTCCTCGTTGCAGAGTGGGTGGTGACAGCCCGCTAGTGATGAGGGGCCAGGGTTCAGGGATTTTCTCAACCAGGACCATGTTTCGGTCTCTTCTTAATATAATACCGGGAGTCGATCTTTCCCTCCTCGGACGAGTTTTTTATAGTACAACTCAATTGATAAAAATGTTACTTAACAAGCTTTTTTCTCAAAGTAGCAGAATTCTAGGAGGTTATGAATACTTGAATAGTATGTATTTGTCGACAACAAACAATATAATATGACACCAAATTGGCAACAAATCACATGTCATGGAGCGATAAAGAATAGTGAGATAGCCTAAACTCCTAGGGTATGCAAACTGAAATTCCACAAACAAATATTCATATATGCAGAATTGAAAATAGTCAGGTGCTAAATCACCTGGCAGTGAACAAGTATTTGAAACATTTTTGCCACATCAACAATTTCAGTAGCGGTTGTAGCTATTTTCACGATATCAGCCCCCGTTGCTTGAATCTGAGCCACCAAATTTGCAAGTTCCTCGGACGATGGAGTGGTCTCATAGTTGTGGGATGAAACTATAAGTTTACAGTTATCAGGTTTCCTCCCAGAAATAAGTTTCATAAATTTGTCAGCCACCTGCACAATACAATTCAGTGATCAACTCCAGACTCACCCTCACTAATTTAAAGGACAGGGCTAATTGACACTACCAGTACATGAATAGTGAGCTTCTTTTACTAATATTGTAGTACATATTTTATATCATTACTTTTTTTCAAGTAGTTATCATGGTTATGAGAAGAATATTATTGTAAATGATACATGATAACTAATCAAGCTTCACAATTGATCGGCTCTGACAAGGATCCAAATCAGTGGCAGTGTCTCCAACAGTATGAGCTAGCACTAGATCTAATTTCTAAGCTGATAAATATGGAGGGCAAAGAGACCACAGCAAGCAACCTTCAAAATCACGCTGTGAGAAATGGATACATCGTGAAATGTGCAAGATTATGTCTTGAGTCCGTGCTAGTCTCTTGCTTTTCTGCACTATGCACTATTCAGTGATTAAAAAATTGATTCCCTGAGCTAGACCATTGGAGACGCCCTTACTGTTGAAAGTCGCAAGAATATCAAATTCTCACATACTTAATGAACTAGTATTGCACTACATCCAGATTACAAGATTATATTCATCGACACTGAGCCACCAAGAAGGGCTTGTCGAAGGGCTTGTCTCGGTTTATCCCTTCCTTCGACCCAACTCAAGTGGGAGCCTATAGCCTTGGGTTTATCCTTAGACAATAAGCCACAAAGAACAGCAGTGCAATAATAATATAGAGGTAAAACTAAGAAAAAAACACGACTAAGGGTAAAAATGAGGACACCAGCAAAACTCAGGGCACCAGCTTAAAAAACCCAAAAATTTATTGACTTGATGAAGTGAAAAATAGGGAAGGACCCAACCTTAAGCTCGACATCTACATATTCAGCTCCCAGCTCCATTGCTAATAGCAGAGCCTCAAACCGCGATTCGTCATCGCCTTCGTATTCGCCTCCTTCCCACTTGGGCCTGTGCAACAAAAATCAAGCAAAAATCACTTAGCTTAGTAACACTAAGAGTTTAAATGTTGATACCAAAACTAGCCCCCATTTTGCTCCACTGAATTATGCTAAACATCTAAACTAAACCTCTGGAATTGCCTATCGAATCTGGAACCGGAATGCGCCAAAAAGGTGTCTCCGAGAAGGAAGAACCTAATCCCCCGCACGCCCACCAACCCTGTGGCAGGGAAACCAGGCGCTGACGAAACGAACTCACCTGTAGGTGACGAGGGCGGGGAGCGGGCGGGGCTTGGCGAGGATGACGGGCAGGTCCCTGCGCGGCGTGAACCCGGCGAGGCAGTCGAGGCGAAGCTCCGCCACGTCGGCGCCGAGCGCCGCGGCGGCGGCCAGCTCCGCCGCCATCTCCCGCGGCGCCCGCGCCGTCGCCGGCACGCAGACCATCGTCCGCGGCCGCGTGACAGCCGCGGCGGGCGAGGACACCGCCGAAACTGACATCGCCGTCGCCATCGGGGATAGCCGGCGGCTTTGCGTCGGGTTGGTGACTTGGTGGGAGGAAGAGTGGAGGTTTTGGTTGGTGGTAGTACTGCTGGAGGTGGACTATCGTTCGCACTGCTGGGCGGCGGAATACGACGTGGCCTGTCTTGACTGGTTTGGGTTGTAGGTGCACGGAACACATGGGCACGGCGTCGAAATGCGCGATGAAATGGTCAAAAAAGATCCTAAATTCTGCGATGAAACCGAAGTGGTTCGTCAATTTCTCGGAGGAATTACCCAGAAGTAAAAAAAAATGTCTGTTCTTTAGCAGCGCAGCAACTTGCAAAATCTTTGACAACATTTGTTTATATGGCTAAAATGCAGCATACTCTTTCTACACCCGCCTGAATATCGGCTGGCTCCGATCGATTATATAGTGTGTGTGGTACCGTGGTTACAGAGTTTATTTGGATGGAGCGGCTCTATTCAGATTCTAAGAATTGAACGACTCTATTCTGTGTTCGACAGTTAGAATAGTGTCACTCTATTTTTTTGTTTGATTTTAGAGTGGAGTAGAACGAAGATGTTCAATTCTATGTTTGATTCTAGATTGAAATAGAATGGAGCGTCTCTATCGTGTTGTTGACGCCTTTTCGGAGCGCCAAACACTCAACAAGAACTGTGGCGGTGCTCTCTGGTCAGGCGCGGACGGTCCACGGCACAGGGCCGGACGGTCCGCGACCTGGCGCAGAGGCTAGAGTTCCCTGCCTGACGGCCGGACGGTCCGCGCCCTAGGACCGAACGGTCCGCGCGTGCGCAGGGGCGACGGAGGATCGCCGGCGACGCCTGGATCTCGCTCCCGGGAGGGACCCCGTCGGGGAGGAGAAATCCTAGGTGGTGTCTAGGCTCGGGTAGACCGACCTAGACTCCTCTAATCGACATATAGTCGAGGAGAGGCGGAGAATTTGGGGATTGGAAGGCTAAACTAGAACTAGACTAGAACTACTCCTAAGAATAAATGTAAACTGTATTGATTGTGTGTTCTATTGATTGTCTCTAATCGGCCGTAATTGAAAGTCGCCTAGAGGGGGGGTGAATAGGGCGAAACTGAAAATCTCAAAACTAATCACAACTACAAGCCGGGTTAGCGTTAGAAATATAATAGAGTCCGCAAGAGAGGGCGCAAAACAAATCGCAAGCGAATAATGAAGTAAGACACGCGGATTTGTTTTACCGAGGTTCGGTTCTCTCAAACCTACTCCCCGTTGAGGAGGCCACAAAGGCCGGGTCTCTTTCAACCCTTCCCTCTCTCAAACGGTCCCTCGGACCGAGTGAGCTTCTCTTTCTCAAATCACTTGGGAATCAAACTTCCCGCAAGGACCACCACACGATTGGTGTCTCTTGCCTCAATTACAAGTGAGTGTATGATCACAAGAAAGAATGCCAAAGAAAAAGAAGCGATCCAAGCGCAAGAGCTCAAATGAACACTACAAATCACTCTCTCTAGTCACTAGGGCTTTGTGAGGAGTTGGGAGAGGATTTGATCTCTTTTGGTGTGCTTTGCAATGAACGCTAGCTCTTGTATAGTGGTTGAAAGTTGGAAAACTTGGATGCAATGAATGGTGGGGTGGTTGGGGTATTTATAGCCCCAATCACCAAACATGACCGTTGGTGGAGGCTGTCTGTCGATGGCGCACCGGACAGTCCGGTGCACACCGGACATGTCCGGTGCCCCCGCCACGTCACCAATGCCGTTGGATTCTGACCGTTGGAGCTTCTGACTTCTGGGCCCGCCTGGATGTCCGGTGCACACCGGACATCAACTGTTCATTGTCCGGTGCGCTAGTATGGGCACGCCTGACTTCTGCGCGCGCAGAGCGCGCATTAAATGCGACGCAGGTAGCCGTTGGCGCCAAAATAGCCGTTGCCCCGCTGTTACACCGGACAGTCCGGTGCACACCGGACATGTCCGGTGAATTATAGCGGAGCGGCTGCTGCGCGATCCCGAGGCTGGCGAGTTGAGGAGGCCGCGCTTCCATGGAGCACCGGACACTGTCCGGTGTACACCGGACAGTCCGGTGAATTATAGCGAAGCGTCCTGAGAAATTCCCGAAGGTGGCGAGTTCGAGTTGGAGTCCTCTGGTGCACCGGACACTGTCCGGTGGCGCACCGGACACTGTCCGGTGTACACCGGACAGTCCGGTGCCTCCAGACCAGAGGTGCCTTCGGTTGCCTCTTTGCTCCTTTGTTGAATCCAAAACTTGATCTTTTTATTTGCTGAGTGTGAACCTTTTGCACCTGTATAACTTATACACTAGAGCAAACTAGTTAGTCCAATTGTTTGTGTTGGGCAATTCAACCACCAAAATTATTTAGGAACTAGGTGTAAGCCTAATTCCCTTTCAATCTCCCCCTTTTTGGTGATTGATGCCAACACAAACCAAAGCAAATATAGAAGTGAATAATTGAACTAGTTTGCATGATGTAAGTGCAAAGGTTGCTTGAGCCAATATAAATACTTATATGATGCGCATGGATTGTTTTCTTTGTTTTTGACATATTGGACCATATTTGCACCAAAAGTTTTGTTTTTGTAAATTCTTTTGTAAATTCTTTTCAAAGTCCTTTTGCGAGATAGTCAAAGGTAACTGAATAAGATTTTGCAAAGCATTTTCAAGTTTTGAAATTTTCTTCCTTTGTTCAAATGCTTTTCCTTTGACTAAACAAAACTCCCCCTCAAATAAAGTCTCCTCTTAGTGTTCAAGAGGGTTTTAAGACATCAATTTTGAAAATACTACTTGCTCCCCCTTTAGAACACAAAGAGATACCAATTTGAAATTTTCCAATTGAAAACCATTAATTTTTAAAATTAGGGTGGTGGTGCGGTCCTTTTGCTTTGGGCCAATACTTTCTCCCCCTTTGGCATGAATCGCCAAAAACAGATAATTAGAATGAAATATAGGCCCTTTGAAAGTACTTTCTCCTCCTTTGGTCATAACATAAATGAGTGAAGATTATACCAAAGATGGAGAGTGGTGCGGAGCGACGGCGAAGGATGAGTAGTAGAGCGGAGTGGAAGCCTTTGTCTTTGCCAAAGACTCCAATTCCCTTTCAATATACCTATGACTTGTTTTGGAATACACTTGAAAACACATTAGTCATAGCATATAAAAGAGACATGATCAAAGGTATTCTTATGAGCTATGTGTGCAAGTTTAGCAAAAGAAATTCCTAGAATCAAGAATATTAAGCTCATGCCTAAGTCTGGTAAAAGATTGTTCATCAAGTGGCTTGGTAAAGATATCGGCTAATTGATCTTTAGTGTTAATGTATGAAATCTCGATATCCCCCTTTTGCTGGTGATCCCGAAGAAAATGATACCGAATGGCTATGTGCTTAGTGCGGCTATGCTCAACGGGATTATCCGCCATGCGGATTGCACTCTCATTATCACATAGAAGAGGAACTTTGGTTAATTTGTAACCGTAGTCCCGCAGGGTTTGCCTCATCCAAAGCAATTGCGCGCAACAATGACCTGCGGCAATATACTCGGCTTCGGCGGTAGAAAGAGCGACCGAATTTTGCTTCTTAGAAGCCCAAGACACCAAGGATCTCCCCAAGAACTGACAAGTCCCCAATGTGCTCTTCCTATTAATTTTACACCCTGCCCAATCGGCATCCGAATAACCAATCAAATTAAAAGTGGATCCCCGAGGGTACCAAAGTCCAAACTTAGGAGTATAAGCCAAATATCTCAAGATTCGTTTTACGGCCGTAAGGTGTGATTCCTTAGGGTCGGCTTGGAATCTTGCACACATGCATACGGAAAGCATAATGTCCGGTCGAGATGCACATAAATAAAGCAATGAACCAATCATCGACCGGTATACCTTTTGATCCACGGACTTACCTCCCGTGTCGAGGTCGAGATGCCCATTTGTTCCCATGGGAGTCTTGATGGGCTTGGCATCTTTCATTCCAAACTTGCTTAGAATGTCTTGAGTATACTTCGTTTGGCTAATGAAAGTGCCCTCTTGGAGTTGCTTGACTTGAAATCCTAAGAAATATTTCAACTCCCCCATCATCGACATCTCGAATTTCTTTGTCATGATCCTACTAAATTCTTCACATGTAGATTCGTTAGTAGACCCAAATATAATATCATCAACATAAATTTGGCATACGAACAAATCATTGTCAAGAGTTTTAGTGAACAAAGTAGGATCGGCCTTGCCGACTTTGAAGCCATTAGCAATAAGGAAATCTCTAAGGCATTCATACCATGCTCTTGGGGCTTGCTTGAGCCCATAAAGCGCCTTAGAGAGCCTATAAACATGGTTAGGGTACTCACTGTCTTCAAAGCCGGGAGGTTGCTCAACATAGACCTCCTCCTTGATTGGTCCATTGAGGAAGGCACTCTTCACGTCCATTTGATAAAGCTTGAAGCCATGGTAAGTAGCATAGGCCAATAATATGCGAATTGACTCAAGTCTAGCTACGGGTGCATAGGTTTCACCGAAATCCAAACCTTCGACTTGGGAGTATCCCTTGGCCACAAGTCGAGCTTTGTTCCTTGTCACCACACCATGCTCATCTTGCTTGTTGCGGAAGACCCATTTGGTTCCTACAACATTTTGGTTAGGACGTGGAACTAAATGCCACACCTCATTCCTTGTGAAATTGTTGAGCTCCTCTTGCATCGCCATCACCCAATCTGCATCTTGGAGCGCTTCCTCTACCCTGTGTGGCTCAATAGAGGAAACAAAAGAGTAATGCTCACAAAAATGTGCAACCCGAGATCGAGTAGTTACCCCCTTATTAATGTCGCCGAGGATGGTGTCGACGGGGTGATCTCGTTGGATTGCTTGGTGGACTCTTGGGTGTGGCGGCCTTGGTTGTTCATCCTCCTTGTCTTCATTATTTGCATCTCCCCCTTGATCATTGCTGTCATTTTGAGGTAGCTCATTTTCTTGATCTTCTTGTTCAACATCTTGAGCCTCATCCTCAATTTGAGTTGGTGGAGATGCTTGCATGGAGGAGGATGGTTGATCTTGTGCATGTGGAGGCTCTTCGGATTCCTTAGGACACACATCCCCAATGGACATGTTCCTTAGCGCTGTGCATGGAGCCTGTTCTTCACCTATTTCATCAAGATCAACTTGCTCTACTTGAGAGCCGTTAGTCTCATCAAACACAACGTCACAAGAAACTTCAACAAGTCCTGAGGACTTGTTAAAGACTCTATATGCCCTTGTGTTTGAGTCATATCCTAATAAAAAGCCTTCTACAGTTTTAGGAGCAAATTTAGATTTTCTACCTCTTTTAACAAGTATAAAACATTTGCTACCAAAAACTCTAAAATATGAAATATTTGGCTTTTTACCGGTTAGGAGTTCATAGGATGTCTTCTTGAGGATTCGGTGAAGATATAACCGGTTGATGGCGTAGCAAGCGGTGTTGACTGCTTCGGCCCAAAACCGATCCGGTGTCTTGTATTCATCAAGCATGGTTCTTGCCAAGTCCAATAGAGTTCGATTCTTCCTCTCCACTACACCATTTTGTTGTGGAGTGTAGGGAGAAGAGAACTCATGCTTGATGCCCTCCTCCTCAAGGAAGCCTTCAATTTGAGAGTTCTTGAACTCCGTCCCATTGTCGCTTCTAATTTTCTTGATCCTTAAGCCGAACTCATTTTGAGCCCGTCTCAAGAATCCCTTTAGGGTCTCTTGGGTATGAGATTTGTCCTGCAAAAAGAACACCCAAGTGAAGCGAGAATAATCATCCACAATAACTAGACAGTACTTACTCCCGCCGATGCTTATGTAAGCGATCGGGCCGAATAGGTCCATGTGTAGGAGCTCCAGTGGCCTGTCACTAGTCATGATGTTCTTGTGTGGATGATGAGTGCCAACTTGCTTCCCGGCTTGGCATGCGCTACAAATCCTGTCTTTCTCAAAATGAACATTGGTTAGTCCTAAAATGTGTTCTCCCTTTAGAAGCTTGTGAAGATTCTTCATTCCAACATGGGCTAGTCGGCGGTGCCAGAGCCAACCCAAGTTAGTCTTAGCAACCAAGCAAGTGTCGAGTTCAGCTCTATCAAAATCTACCAAGTATAGCTGACTCTCTAACACTCCCTTGAATGCTATTGAATCATCACTTCTTCTAAAGACAGTAACACCTATATCAGTAAATAGACAGTTGTAGCCCATTTGACATAATTGGGATACGGAAAGCAAATTGTAATCAAGAGAATCTACAAGAAAAACATTGGAAATAGTGTGGTCAGGTGATATAGCAATTTTACCCAATCCTTTGACCAAACCTTGATTTCCATCCCCGAATGTGATAGCTCGTTGGGGATCTTGGTTTTTCTCATATGAGGAGAACATCTTTTTCTCCCCTGTCATGTGGTTTGTGCACCCGCTGTCGAGTATCCAACTTGAGCCCCCGGATGCATAAACCTACAAAACAATTTTAGTTCTTGACTTTAGGTACCCAAACGGTTTTGGGTCCTTTGGCATTAGAAACAAGAACTTTGGGTACCCAAACACAAGTCTTGGAGCCCTTGTGTTTGCCCCCAACAATCTTGGCAACTACCTTGCCGGATTTGTTAGTTAAAACATATGATGCATCAAAAGTTTTGAATGAAATAGCATGATCATTTGATGCATTAGGAATTTTCTTTTTAGGCAACTTAGCACGGGTTGGTTGCCTAGAGCTAGATGTCTCACCCTTATACATAAAAGCATGGTTAGGGCCAGAGTGAGACTTCCTAGAATGAGTTTTCCTAATTTTGCTCTCAGGATAGCCGGCAGGGTACAAAATGTAACCCTCGTTATCCTGAGGCAAGGGAGCCTTGCCCTTAACAAAGTTAGATAAATTCTTTGGAGGGGCATTAAGTTTGACATTGTCTCCCCTTTGGAAGCCAATGCCATCCTTGATGCCAGGGCGTCTCCCATTATAGAGCATACTTCTAGCAAATTTAAACTTTTCATTTTCTAAGTTATGCTCGGCAATTTTAGCGTCTAGTAATGCTATATGATCATTTTGTTGTTTAATTAAAGCCATGTGATCATGAATAGCATTGATATCAACATCTCTACATCTAGTGCAAATAGAAGTGTGCTCAACATTTGAAGTAGAGAGTTTGCAAGATTTTAGTTCTACAACCTTAGCATGTAACATATCATTCTTAGTTCTAAGGTCGGAAATTGTAACATTGCAAACATCTAATTCTTTAGCCTTAGCAATTAATTTCTCATTCTCATTTCTAAGGCTAGCAATAGAAACATTCAACTCATCAATCCTAGCAAGCAAATCATCATTTCTAAGATTGGGAATTGAATCAATACAACCATGAGAATCAACCTTAGCAATTAATTTGGCATTTTCATTTCTAAGGTTGGCAATAGTGTCATGGCAGGTGCTTAGCTCACTAGATAATTTGTTACATTTTTCTACCTCTAGAGCATAAGCATTTTTAACCTTAACATGTTTCTTATTTTCCTTGATTAGGAAGTCCTCTTGGGAGTCCAAGAGATCATCCTTTTCATGGATGGCACTAATTAGCTCATTTAATTTTTCCTTTTGTTCCATGTTAAGGTTGGCAAAAAGGATATGCAAATTATCTTCCTCACCACTAGCATTATCATCACTAGAAGATTCATATTTGGTGGAGGAGTTAGATTTAACCTTCTTCCTTTTGCCGTCCTTTGCCATAAGGCACTTGTGGCCGACGTTGGGGAAGAGGAGTCCCTTGGTGACGGCAATGTTGGCGGCGTCCTCGTCGGAGGAGGACTCGGTGGAGCTCTCGTCGGAGTCCCATTCCCGGCAAACATGGGCATCGACGCCCTTCTTCTTGTAATACTTCTTCTTTTCTCTCCTCTTTCCCTTCTTGTCGTCGCCCCTGTCACTGTCACTAGACATAGGACATTTTGCAATAAAATGACCGGGCTTACCACATTTGTAGCAAACCTTCTTGGAACGGGATTTGTAGTCCTTCCCCTTCCGTTGCTTGAGGATTTGCCGAAAGCTTTTGATGATTAAGGCCATCTCCTCATTGTCGAGCTTGGAGGCGTCAATTGGTTGTCTACTTGGTGTAGACTCCTCCTTCTTCTCCTCCGTTGCCTTGAAGGCCACCGGTTGCGCCTCGGATGTGGAAGGTTCGTCAAGCTCGTTGATCTTCTTTGAGCCCTTAATCATGCATTCAAAACTCACAAAATTCCCGATAACTTCCTCGGGGGTCATTAGTGGATATCTAGGATTACCACGAATTAATTGAACTTGAGTGGGGTTAAGGAAAATAAGAGCTCTTAAAATAACCTTAACCACCTCGTGGTCATCCCACTTTTTGCTCCCGAGGTTGCGCACTTGGTTCACCAAGGTCTTGAGCCGGTTGTACATATCTTGTGGCTCCTCCCCTTGGCGAAGACGGAAGCGACCGAGCTCCCCCTCGATCGTTTCCCGCTTGGTGATCTTGGTGAGTTCATCACCTTCGTGCGCCGTCTTGAGTAGGTCCCAAATCTCCTTTGCATTCTTCAACCCTTGTACTTTGTTGTATTCCTTCTTGCTTAGAGAGGCGAGGAGAATGGTTGTGGCTTGGGAGTTGAAGTGCTCGATTTGGGCCACTTCGTCCGTATCATAATCCTCATCCCCTATTGATGGTACCTGTGCTCCAAACTCAACAACATTCCATATACTTTTGTGGAGTGAGGTTAGATGAAATTTCATTAAATCACTCCACCTAGCATAATCTTCGCCATCAAAAGTTGGCGGTTTGCCTAATGGAACGGAAAGTAATGGAGTATGTCTAGATGTACGGGGATAGTGTAAGGGGATCTTACTAAACTTCTTGCGCTCTTGGCGCTTAGAAGTTACGGACGGTGCATCGGAGTCGGAGGTGGATGTTGATGAAGTGTCGGTCTCGTAGTAGACCACCTTCCTCATCCTCTTGTGCTTGTCCCCACTCCGATGCGGCTTGTGAGAAGAAGATTTTTCCTTCTTCTCCTTGTGGTGAGAAGAGGAAGATCTTTTCTCCTTCCGCTTGGAGGAGTTCTTCTTCTTCTCCCTTCTCTTGGTGCGGGACTCTTCCGATGAAGTGCTCCCTTGGCTTGTAGTGGGCTTGTCGCCGGTCTCCATCTCCCTCTTGGTGTGATCTCTCGACATCACTTCGAGCGGTTAGGCTCTAATGAAGCACCGGGCTCTGATACCAATTGAAAGTCGCCTAGAGGGGGGGTGAATAGGGCGAAACTGAAAATCTCAAAACTAATCACAACTACAAGCCGGGTTAGCGTTAGAAATATAATAGAGTCCGCGAGAGAGGGCGCAAAACAAATCGCAAGCGAATAATGAAGTAAGACACGCGGATTTGTTTTACCGAGGTTCGGTTCTCTCAAACCTACTCCCCGTTGAGGAGGCCACAAAGGCCGGGTCTCTTTCAACCCTTCCCTCTCTCAAACGGTCCCTCGGACCGAGTGAGCTTCTCTTTCTCAAATCACTTGGGAATCAAACTTCCCGCAAGGACCACCACACGATTGGTGTCTCTTGCCTCAATTACAAGTGAGTGTATGATCACAAGAAAGAATGCCAAAGAAAAAGAAGCGATCCAAGCGCAAGAGCTCAAATGAACACTACAAATCACTCTCTCTAGTCACTAGGGCTTTGTGAGGAGTTGGGAGAGGATTTGATCTCTTTTGGTGTGCTTTGCAATGAATGCTAGCTCTTGTATAGTGGTTGGAAGTTGGAAAACTTGGATGCAATGAATGGTGGGGTGGTTGGGGTATTTATAGCCCCAACCACCAAACATGACCGTTGGTGGAGGCTGTCTGTCGATGGCGCATCAGACAGTCCGGTGCACACCGGACATGTCCGGTGCCCCCGCCACGTCACCAATGCCGTTGGATTCTGACCGTTGGAGCTTCTGACTTCTGGGCCCGCCTGGCACACCGGACATCAACTGTTCATTGTCCGGTGCGCCAGTATGGGCGCGCCTGACTTCTGCGCGCGCAGAGCGCGCATTAAATGCGACGCAGGTAGCCGTTGGCGCCGGAATAGCTGTTGCCCCGCTGTTACACCGGACAGTCCGGTGCACACCGGACATGTCCGGTGAATTATAGCGGAGAGGCTGCTGCGCGATCCCGAGGCTGGCGAGTTGAGGAGGCCACGCTTCCATGGAGCACCGGACACTGTCCGGTGTACACCGGACAGTCCGGTGAATTATAGCGAAGCGTCCTGAGAAATTCCCGAAGGTGGCGAGTTCGAGTTGGAGTCCTCTGGTGCACCAGACACTGTCCGGTGGCGCACCGGACACTGTCCGGTGTACACCGGACAGTCCGGTGCCTCCAGACCAGAGGTGCCTTCGGTTGCCTCTTTGCTCCTTTGTTGAATCCAAAACTTGATCTTTTTATTTGCTGAGTGTGAACCTTTTGCACCTGTATAACTTATACACTAGAGCAAACTAGTTAGTCCAATTGTTTGTGTTGGGCAATTCAACCACCAAAATTATTTAGGAACTAGGTGTAAGCCTAATTCCCTTTCAGTAATCCTCTGCTTTTATAGAGGAGGGGGGCTAGACCCGTTACCAACAAAACTCCGAGCAAATCCCGCGATTTTCGTCAACAAACACAACGAAAAACTCAGAACCCTAATCTGTTCTGCGCGTGCGCGGACCGTCCGGCCTACAGGCGCGGACCGTCCGGCCTCAGGGCCGGACCGTCCGCCGGCTCAAATCAGTGCCCAACATATGCCCCCTGCCTTTTGGTGGAGCTGAGCAAACCAAAAGCAACTAACTCGATGTGATTACATCGGTTTTCTTAGGCATCTTGCCACATACTAGGATGATATTGTTTGAGGAAACGCCCATTCAAAGCCTTGGGTAAATCCTTGCCTTGTAATGTTTGTAGTAAATAGGCGTTACCAGACATTACCTGTTTTACTTTGTAAGGACCCTCCCAGCTTGGCGACCATTTCCCAAACTTCTGGTCTTTATTCCTTAGAGGCAGGATGGTCTTCCACACCAGGTCCCCTACTTGAAATGATTTTGCTTTGACCTTCTTGTAGTAGGCCCTGGCTACCATGATCTTGTCCTTTTCTATTGCTCCCAAAGCTATCACTCTCTTGTCGGTCACCTCATCAATATTATCCATCATTGAATTATAATAATCAGTGACGGTTATATCATTTTGCCTGGCGAACCTGACAGCATTCAAACTTATTTCCATAGGCAACACTGCTTCCTGCCCATAGACAAGCTCAAAAGGAGATACTTTAGTAGCACTATGTTTAGATATTCTATGAGCCCATAAAGCTTCGGACAAAATTTTGTGCCAATGCTTAGGATTATCGGATATCTTCTTTTTTATCAAGTTAATCAATGTCCTGTTACTAGACTCGGCCTGTCCATTAGCCTGAGCATAATATGGAGATGAATTAAGCAACTTAATTCTATATAATTCAGCAAATTCACGTACCTCCTTTAACATAAAAGAAGATCCTTGATCTGTAGTCAAGGTCTGGGGAATGCCGAATCTATGAATAATATGCTCAGTTATAAACTCAATTACTTCCTTGTGTGTCATGTTCTTTAGAGCAACGGCTTCAGTCCATTTGGTAAAGTAGTCAGTGGCAACTAACACGAACCGATGCCCCTTTGATGATGAAGGATGAATTTCTCCAATAAAGTCTAATCTCCATCCTCTGAAAGGCCAAGTGAGAGCACCTAGAGGGGGGGGGGTGAATAGGTGATCCTGTAAAAACTTAAACTCAAAGCCACAAACTTGATTAAGTGTTAGCGCAATGAAGCCAAGTGGCTAGAGATGAGTTCTTGCAAAACACAATAACCACAAAGAGATCAACACAGAGAGGCACAGTGGTTTATCCCGTGGTTCGGCCAAGTCCAACACTTGCCTACTCCACGTTGTGGCGTCCCAACGGACGAGGGTTGCACTCAACCCCTTTCAAGCGGTCCAAAGACCCACTTGAATACCACAGTGTTTTGCTTTCGTTTCACTATATCCCACTTGCGAGGAATCTCCACAACTTGGAGCCTCTCGCCCTTACAATTTGATTATCACAAAGAATCACGGAAGTAAGGATGGGATGAGCAACACACACAAGACACAAAATCAGAGCAACAATACGCACACAAGTCACAACACGAGCTCTCAACACAACTCGAAGAGTTCTCTACTCAAATGGAGCTCTAGTTGCTATCACAAAGAATCGAATGCGCGGAAATGAAGTCTTGGTGCTTAGGAATGCTCAAGGGATGCTTGGTGTACTCCTCCATGCGCCTAGGGGTCCCTTTTATAGCCCCAAGGCAGCTAGGAGCCGTTGAGAGCAATCCAGGAAGGCAATTCTTGCCTTCTGTCGACTGGCGCACCGGACAGTCCGGTGCACCACCGGACACTGTCCGGTGCGGATTTCTTTCCTATTCTGGCGCAGCCGACCGTTGGAGACTTGGAGCCGTTGGCGCACCGGACACTGTCCGGTGCACACCGGACAGTCCGGTGCTCCCATCAGACCATTGGCTCGGCCACGCGTCACGCACGGATTGCGTGGCCGACCATTGGCGCGCCCGACCGTTGGCTCACCGGACAGTCCGGTGAATTATAGCCGTACGCTGTTGACTTGGTTCCCGAGAGCGGCAACTTCGCCGCAGCCGACTCACCGGACACTGTCCGGTGCACCACCGGTCAGTCCGGTGATTTATAGTCGTACGCCGCCGTCGAGACCCGAGAGCAGCCAGTTGATCAGACGCCAGCCTGGCGCACCGGACACTGTCCGGTGCACCACCGGACAGTCCGGTGCACCCAGACTGAGCAGAGTCTTGGCTGCTCGAGCCAAGTCTTTTCCAATTGAATTTTCTCTGATTCTAGCACTTAGACAAATATGTTAGTACACAAAAACCAATGTACTAAGTCTAGAATCATACCTTTGTGTTGACTTTGCACTCCTTCCACCATTTGGCATAGTTTCACATTAAACCATTTGTGTTGGCACTTGATCACCAAAATACTTAGAAATGGCCCAAGAGCACATTTCCCTTTCACCAAGGCTTGATGATAGGATGTAATTCGGCTGCAGGGACCAACTGTAGGTCGCCGAATTTTTGACACACTTGACAACCCTTGTAGTACTTGAAACAATCAGCTATCATGCTAGGCCAATAAAACTCAGACCTTCGCAACAACCACTTCATCTTTGGAGCCGATTGATGGGTACCACAAATTCCTTCATGTACTTCGGCCACAGCTAATATAGCATCATCTGGGCCCAAGCACTTAAGCAGGAAGTCGTTGACTGTTCGGCGGTAGAGTTCATCACTCATCAAAACATACTTGAAAGCTGTACGCCGAATGTTCTTATCTGTCCTGACATTGGGATTTTGTAAATAATTAGTTATGGGTGTCCTCCAATCACTTGCATCGGCTTCATTATCAGCCGAATCGATTAGGAGAACTTTCCTGCTAACCCCGGACGGTCCGGCGTCTTCACGCGGACGGTCCGCGACCTGGGGAACTGGCCCTGCACCGGTTATCAGATTTTCAGTGTTGTGAAATCTCCCTCGCTTTATCCGATAACCTGATGCATCTTGTGCCAAATTGTTAGCTCTATGATTCTCAACTCTAGAGATATGTCGAATACTGAATTCGGCAAAAGAATGGATTATGCTCCAACATTTTTCAAGGTAACTATTTAGAGTACCATCAAAACATTGATATTCTTCTAACACCTGTTGGACGACCAGCTGAGAATCACCAAACGCCCTCACATGTTTTACTCCCATACAATTTAAAAGTTCCAAGCCGAACAAAAGGGCCTCATATTCGGCTTGATTATTAGTGTAATAAGTTTTCAATCGGCTAGAAAAGTCGAAGGAGACATTATTTGGTGAAACAAGTACGATGCCAATTCCTTGCCCTTCATTGCAAATCAATCCATCAAAATATACAGTCCAAGAAGAAATAGTGAGGTATGACATGTCTAGTTTATGAGTATCATTAATCCGATGTTCTACAATAAAATCCGCTACGACCTGGCCTTTCATAGATTTCAATGGTTCATAGGCCAAATCATATTCTATAAGTTCATAAGCCCACTTACCAATTCTACCACTCATAATTGGGTTATGCAACATGTATTTGATTACATTGGCTTGACCAGAAATAGTGCAATGACTAGACAGTAAATAACATCTACACTTGGTGCATGTATAAAACAAGCATAAGCATAACCTTTCAATAAAAGTGTACCTTGTTTCAGCATCCACCAACCTCCGACTTAGATATGTCACCACATGCTCCTTTCCTTCAGTTTCTTGTGTCAGAACAGCCCCAATGACCTTATCTTCAGCTGCAATGTATAATCTGAATGGTACTCCTACTTGTGGTGCTTTTAACACGGGAGCCAAAGACAAGTATTTTTTAATGAGATCAAATGCTTCTTGCTGCTCTGCCCCCCAAGTGAATTCAGCATCATTCTTAAGCCGAAGGATAGGGGTGAAGGCATCAATCTTCCCGGCTAGGTCAGAAATAAACCTTCGTAAATAATTCACCTTGCCGAGAAACTTCTGCACTTCGACCTTACAAGTCGGAGGCCCCACATTCCGAACATACTTGATTCGGTCAGGGTCTATCTCTATACCATGTTCATGGATGACAAATCCTAAAAACTTACCAGCCGACACTCCAAAAGCACACTTATGTGGGTTCATTTTCAAACCATACCGACGCATCTTTTCAAAAGCTTTGCGCAAATCAGCTAAATGAGAACTAAACTCAACCGATTTTACTATAATATCATCAATGTAGACTTCCACATTGTTTCCTAACAGCTCGTGAAAGATCAAATTCATATCCCTCTGATAAGTAGCACCAGCATTTTTAGACCAAATATCATGACAACCCACTCAAATAAGCCAATGAAGCCTGGACATATAAAGGCCGTTTTAGACGCATCTTCTTCGGCCATAAAAATCTGATTATATCCGGCATTACCATCAAGAAAGCTAATAATTCTATTTCCTGATGCATTATTGATTAATGTGTCGGCTATGGGCATGGGATACTCATCTTTAGGGGTTGCTCTATTTAAATTGCGAAAATCAATGGATACTCTAAGCTTACCTGACTCCTTCTTCTCCATCGGCACAATATTAGAGACCCACTCTGCGTATCTGCAAGGCATAATAAAATTAGCTTCTAGTAGCCGGTGGATTTCATCCTTGATTCGTGGGAGAAGATCTGGATGAAATGTTCTAGCTTTCTGCTTAAAAGGTCTGAAACCGGACTTAATGGGCAGTCGATGCTCTACGATCTCTCGGCTTAGTCCCGGCATCTCAGTGTAATTCCAAGTAAAGCAATCTGAATATTCCTTCAATAGACCGATCATCTCACTTCTAGAATCGGTCTCCAGGGTCTTATTTATAAAAGTCGGCCTTGGAGTTTTACCATCTCCTATGTCGATCTCCTCCAAAGGATCAGCCGATGTAAACCCCTGTCCTAGTTTATCGAGATCTCTGAATTCCTCTATCATGTCTCCCCCAGAGGAATCAGACGATCTTTGTGTGATAGCGGACTCTCCGGTCTCGGGGGCCGGATCATCCGTGATACTGTTTTTATACTGTGGTAGATGTTCGACCTTAAAGACCGAACCGTTTTGTGAAAGACTAGACCATTCGGCCTCAGAAGCCTAACTGTCCGTGACCAAGGACTCATGAATTTTGCGTGGATTCATCATTTAAAATTTATTTAGGATTTAGTCGATTCTCCATCGGCTCTAGCATTACAGGAATGAAACCTTTCTTATCTACACTTATGAACTGATAATCAGAAAAATCTACTCCTGTGAGACATGTAACAGTCTCATAAGTCCAGAGTACAGGGGCATCGGCCACAGCGATACAGGCCGATACATCAGCATGTACTTGTTCTATGTCATCGCCTACCCATTGTATTAACATTTGATGTAATGTAGAAGGTATACATTGGTTGGCATGAATCCAATCTCTACCTAAGATTAGACTGTAATTTCCTTCTACATCAGCGACGAAGAATGCAGCAGCAAGGGTCTTAGTCCCGATGGTTAATTCAACGGACGTGACTCCCCTGGCTTTGATCGAACTATCATTTCCAACACCACTAAGGGTCATGTTGGTCTTGACAAGTTCGTCATCTTGTTTACCTAATTTTCTATATAATGAATAAGGCATTAGATTTATAGCCGCCCCTCCATCTACCAACATTTTAGCAATCGGTATCCCATCAATGTGACCGCGCACGAAGAGCGGCTTTAAATGATTTACCGATTCCTTTGGTTTAGTAAAGGTGGCTTCTTTAGGACCAAAATCAAACTGGGCAACAACAGGTTCATCGTCACCGACAATAGTACAATCGGCGAAAAATGTAATAATATTTACATCCATACCTGGGCGCTCTGGAGAAGCCTCGTAGTCGACTAGGTCTTCGCCCAGTAGGCTGTCCTCCTCCATTGGTGTTGGTGCGTTGTCGGAGTCATCCTGGCGTGGCGCTGACGGTCTGGACTCAGGGGTCGGATGGTCCGCGCCTGGTGCAGATTGTCCAGCCTTGTTAGCCAGGCTGTCTTCCATACCTATAGGGTGCTGCACAAGTGTTGTTTTATTTTCTATTTCTATAGCCATTTGTTTTTCCTCAATGGCCTTTGGTCTCCATTTCTTTTGCGGTGGCAGGTATTGTGGATGTGTATCATTGAATATCTTTTCCGCCTCCTTTTCCTGGTTTTCTTTTGCTCTTAGGCATTGTAATTTTCGCTTTTGGAACCGTGTCAATCCCGCTGGGCACCATCAAGGCATGAAGTATTTTGGATTGGCTGCTTTGATGGTAGTCGTATCTTCTTTTTTGGTCGTGTTGGCTGATTCCCCAAAAATCATCAGCCCTTTATTATCTTCTTGTACGATGACCTCTGCAGTACCTATTTTAATGATATCCTATTTTGTTGTTCTTTTTGTCGCTACAGGCATATGCCCCCCTGCCGAATTGGTCGGCCTTTGAGGCCGAGTACTCCGGCACTCTTGTTGGGCCTGTGCCTGGTGACCGGATTGAGCGACGCTCAATCGTTCTTGTACTGAAGGTGCCAACCTGTTGAATACAGATGTTTGGGGTGCCCCCCAAGCGGGGTACTATGGCATCCCAAATGGATATGGTGGCATGCTCCACATTTGATTTGGGACATATGGTGGAGGTAAATATGTGTATGGATATGGCATAGGCGGATAAGGGGGTGGAGGTGTCCATGTAGGTATGTTAGGTCTCAATTGTATGGTATGACCTTTCATTTCTCCCGATTGGTGGGGTGGTCCAATCGGCATGACCTGATGTTGCTCATGAATGGGTGAGCGGGGTCGCTTTGTTGGCTGGTCACTGGGGCCGGCCTTCTTTTTTACGTATTTAGACAATAATTGATAGAAAGTCGGACCGGTTTTGACCAACCGACCAGCTGCCTTGAATGTATTTGTTTTCCATGTACCTATCTCTGGTCGTCGTGGTTTGAAAGTACGTGGCCGTTGTGAGTCTTGAGCACGGCCGGACCATTCGTTGGAATTCTTCGGACCGTTCGGCGGGGTCCCGGACCGTCCACGCCTGTGTGTCGGACCGTCCACGGTGCGCAGCATGGGTTCCTGCTCCTTGGTCCGTGCTTGCCCCCCAGTGCCGGAGGTCATGATGGTCACCTTAAGAGTTTCCCCTCCATCAGCAGTCTTCTCTGCCACCACTTTCCTGCAAGAAATTTTATGATGCTCATCGGCCTCTCTTGCATTGCCGATGACTATCTCCTTGCCTTTGCCTTTATCGGCTATGTCTGGCCGAACCAGGACTTTCTTGCCCTCGATGTTGATCATGTTCATTGGAAAGGGCTCTGTATCCACCTGCATTTCCTGAAATTTCAATCGTCCCTCGTTAATGGCCGATTGAATCTGTCGTCGAAACACATTACAATCATTAGTGGCATGAGAAAATGAGTTATGCCACTTGCAGTATGCACGACGCTTTAGCTCGTCAGCGGATGGAACAGTGTGATTTATTTTAATTTTGCCATTTTTGAGTAATTCATCAAATATTTTATCACATTTACCAACATTAAATGTAAATTTAACCTCCTCTTGCCGTTTCTTTTGAACCGGCTATAGGGAGGAACAAGCCAAATATTTGGCCTACTTTGGCCAAACCATTTCAGCAACATACACTTCCGTTGATTCGTCATCAGAGCTACTTAGGTCGCACTCTACTATATGCACGTTGTGACGAATTGTTTTAGCAGTTTCTTTGCTTCGACTTTCACAGGCCAAAGCTCTTTGGTGTAACTGTGCTAGCGTAAAAAATTGGATGCTTTCTAATCTTTCTTTTTAAGTAATATCGCAGACCATTAAAGGCTAATCCTGCTAATTGTTTTTCTGCTAAATGAATTTGGAAGCATCGGTTTCTGGTATCTCAAAATTTCCGGATATAGTCATTAACCAATTCGTCCTTCCCCTATCGCAAGGCCACTAGGTCTACCAAATCTAACTCATAGTCACTAGAGAAAAAGTGATCATGGAATTTTTGTTCTAAATCCCCCCATGACGAAATAGAATTAGGAGGTAAAGTGGCATACCATGCGAACGCGGTTCCTGTTAAAGATACTGAAAATAAACGTACGCAAAATGCTTCTGTGTCGGCCAATTCTCCTAATTGTGCTAGGAACTGGCCTATGTGTTCGCGCGTGCTCTTTCTCTGGTCACCCGAAAATTTTGAGAATTCGGGTATCCTTAGGGGTGGGCACTTTTTTACCATAAACCAAAAACCGAACCGAACCAAAATTTTGGTTTTTTCGGTAGTTCGGTTCAGTTTCGGTTTTTGTATCTCAGAAGTTCGGTTTTCGGTATCGTAATCGGTTTTCACCGTATACCGAACTGAAATACCAAAAAAACCGAATAGTAAACTTTATCAATTCTAAAATTTGACTTTTTGATTATGTGAACTAAATGTGTGAAGCAATTAAATTGTTATTCACTTATTTATATGTGATGTATGATGTATCTCTAAATATTTGTACCTATATAATTTTTACTTTTTAAAATTATGTGTAATCTATCATATAAACTTGTTGTATGTGTTGTCTTGAGTATAAGTTTGGTATTCGGTTTTTACCGAAAAACCGAAGTAAAAAACTGAAACCAAAGTTCTCGGTTTTCATTTTCTAGAAAACCGATTGGTTTCTAATGTCTAGAAAACCGAAGTTTTTTAAAACCGAAAAACCGAACCGAAATTTCAAAAAAAAACCGAATGCCCAGCCCTAGGTATCCTGGTTCCCTGTGGGTATGGGTGGTGATCAAATCGGCTGTCATAAGGTTTTCGATATGATTGCCCCTGTAGGAAACGGGTGACGCCTAAGAGGTGGGGGTGAATTAGGACTTCTAAAACTTTCACTAAACTAGGCCACAAATAAATCCCTAGAGCAAAACCTATGCAAATAATCAAACTAGAACGAGCAAACTAGGTTTTGTCTAAGTGTTGCTATCTCTACCGCAAAGACTAAGTTTCAATCTACACTAGATAAGTATGAATACAAGATTGAAACTTAAATGCTTAATATAAATGCGGAAACTTAAAGAGCAAAGTAGAGATGCAAACTCTCGTGGATGACGCTGGTATTTTTACTGAGGTATTTGGAACCACGCAAGGTCCCAACTAATCCTCGTTGGTGCCCCTACGCAAAGGGAAGCCCACGCGAGGGCGAAGCACCACGGTCGAGTAACTCCGTAGAGAGCCGCGGGCCTTCTCCACGCGCAAGTGGTGCTCCGCTTCCAGCTCCTCTCGGATGCTCCCCGCCGTCTCCACTATCGAGCTTCCGGCCGAAACGCCGCGGGCCTCGTTCCCTCCGGTATACGGTGGTGGCCGTGACACAAACGCAGTTGTCACGGTCTCGCAAGACTCTCGCCCCACTCGGTACAATTACAACGACTCACGCAAGAGCCGAGGGGTTGTGTGGTTTTACAAAACTCACTCAACTAACTAGGGTTCACCTAGAGCAAGCGCTAAAGCGGTCTAACTAACCTAAGCACTTCGCAAAGCACCTACGCTAATCACCGAGTGATTCTATTAAGCACTTGGGTGTTTGAGCTCTTGGAAATGTGCACTATATGCCTTGGTATGTTGCTTGGGCTCCCACACCTTCAAATGGCCGGTTGGGGGTGTATTTATAGCCCCCAACACAATTCTAGCTGTTGGAGAAAAGCTGCAGTTCTCTGCGGCACACCGGCAGTCCGGTGGTGTACCGGAGAGCGCACTGTAGCCTGTGCGGTGCGCCTAGCCGTTGCTCTGTCAAAGCAGGTGACCGTTGGCGCCGCAGGCTTTTCACACCGGACAGTCTGGTGCTCACACCGGACAGTCCGGTGGTCTTCTCTCCAAGTGCCACCTAGAACTAGCTGTTGGGCTGGAGTTCCCTGGTGCACCGGACAGTCCGGTGCGCCTTCGCACAGACAGTTCGCAGCAGCACACTTGGACTCTTCTTACATCTTCTTAATGTCTTCTTTTGAGGTGTTGCTTTCCTCAATTCTTTAGTCCAAGTAAGTCTTGCATCCTGTGAACTACAAACATAAACACTAGAAACCTTATTAGTTCATGGATTGTGTTGTTCATCAAACACCAAAACTCAATTAGCCAAATGGCCTGGGGTCCATTTTCCTTACAATCTCCCCCTTTTTGGTGATTGATGACAATACAACCAAAGCAAGCAAATAATACAAGTATTTGAATGAAAATATGCAATCTACTTGCTAGGATGCTTGTTTGTCCCCATAATGTGAAATTATGGACTTAAGCCTCCCCGTAACTCCATAATTCACTTAATTCCTATTTTAGGACCAAATAACCAAAACCACTTGAAAAACCATTTGTAGATATAAAATTTTAAATTGTTGGTGTTTGGTGTTTGATATAGTTTTCATTGCTTTGGTCCCTAAACTTCTCCCCCTTTGGCATCAACCACCGAAAAGGAAGACATTAAAAGCATGTAGGAAGTAAATAAAAGCTTGCCCTCATTAAGAATTTTATCAGATGATACCACTTGAAGAATACTAAATTAAACCACATGAATGATATCAGTTGAAAGGATTACTCCCCATAAAACGAGTGTTCTCTTTAGAAAGAATTTTCTCCCCTTTTTTAGAGATGAAGAAATACTCCCCCTGACAGAGATCCTCTACTTAGGAAAAAGCATGTGAAAATTAGAGGTGCAAGACATGATTTGAAAAGACTAACTTCCCTTATGCATAGGTAACAGAATATGAGTTAAGTATTTATGCATTTTTAGCAACATGGAAGCATATGATATGAAATATAGTCTAATCAAATATTGGAGAAGACATGTAAATGATACTAGATGTAGTCTCAAAAGATACCAATTGAAAGTCAATGGCGAGCTTGAGAGACATGAGACTTCTTGGAGATTTTGCAGTGGAAGATTGTTGTCTTTCTCCGGGGACATCATTTTCCTTACAATGAGACTGTCACATGAAATAGACTTGAAAAGGTGTTAGTCTCAAAGTGTTAGATTATAGAGTAACCTCCCCCTAAAGGTGTGCATACAAGTTTTGAATACTTGTAGGAGACATGCACTTTGATTTGATATCAAGAGGGGCAAATTATCTATAATCCAAACTTTGGCACATATAAGTTAAATGATACAACTTGTAGAAATCACAATTTTCAATTGATGCATCATTTACTATGGAGTGATATAGAAGCTATGTGCCGTGCTTTTAACTAAACATTTTAAACCATGTAGGTTTGCTTAAGTATATGAATTGAAAGCAAGCAATCCTACCATGTGATTTACCTAGTATGCATGATTTTAAACAAAAGTAAATGACAAATGTAATACTAGGTAAGAAAAGTAAACTAGATAAAAGGTAAATAAATACGCATATCTAAAAACAGGAGATACAATAAAACTAGTTACCTTAGTCATGGGTGGGAAATTTGGGTCCAAAATTTTCACTAACCCACTTGGCAATAAACTTGATCCAATATGATGTATCCCATGATATACATCCCAACTTTGCCAAGTCTCCAAATTTCCCGAAGACCTTTGGTCCACTCACTTCCCTTTCGGGATCCAAACCTTCTTGGTGCTTTTCATGGTTGAAATTATTTCCTTTGGCACCCAGATGCGTTTGGCCCCCTTTCCTTTGTTGGCTTGCTTGTTGGCCTTGATTGCTATCACCTTTCCATTCTTTTTCTTCTTGATCAAATATGGTGTAGCATCCTTTTTGTTCACCTTTTTGATGTAGGTATTGGAGATTTTGCTTGATGGCTTTTGCTTGAGCTTTTGCCTTTGCTTATCCGGGGTCATCGCCTTACATTGGAAAGACTTGTGGCCTTCCATGTGGCATAGCCTACAAATCACAGTTTCTCCCTCCATAGGCTTGTTCACTCCCGCAGTGGTGTTATCCTGTGGAGGCCGGATTTGTTTGGCTTTGCCTTTCTTGTCATATAAAGCCTTTCCAAGGCGAGCCACTTCTTGCTTTAATTATTTATTTTCCTTTGCAACCTCATCCAAACATGTTTCTACAACAATATTCTCAACAACAACTTGGTTGCAGGAGTTAGAATCATCAATTAAATCAAAGCAGGAAGTAGAAGCATCTTTCTTAATTATTTCAGGTGTTTCAACTAAAGATGTTGCTGGGGTGCTACCAATGTTTTCTAGCTTAGTAGTTAGCTCATTATTGTGTATGCTAAGAATTTCCATTTTCTCTAGCAAATTTTCAATAGCTTCTTGGGAGCTAGCTAACTTAGCCTTAAGTTTTTCATTCTTTTTAATGAGACCATCATCGGTAGCAGTGGATGGAGCACTAGATTCTAATAGCTCAATTTTAGTTGATAGCTCACTATTTAAGTTTGCAAAAGTTTCAAATTTTTCTAGCAAACCTTTGTAATCATTTTGAGAGCTAACCAACTTATTTTTCAAGGTTTTAAGTTGAGTTTTTGTTTAGTGCAGACATCCTGGAAAAATTCTACGACTTCCGCAAGCTCATCTAGAGAGGGCTTTCCCTCACCTTCATCATCACTACTACTTTCATCACTAGAGGATGGAATGCTCTTGTTACCTCTTGCCATAAGGCATTTGTGTGATGACCGTGATGAGCGTGATGAGGACCGGTGGCTGCGCGTCCTTGGAGGTTCATCTTCACTTGAAGAATCATCCCAAGTTCTAACACTTGTTAGCGCCTTGCCTTTGCTCCTCTCCTTTTTGGGTTTGGCCATATTTGGACAGTTGTCCCTGAAGTGGCCCTTCTCCCCACATGCGAAGCATCCTCTCTTCCTTTGCTTTTTCCTGTCAATGTTAAAGAGAAGATCCTTGACCTGCAGGGGCACACCCATTAGATTAATCTTACGGATCATCCTCATTACCTTTCCGACGCGTCAGATTGTTTCTTCGTCCTTGGAGGATGATGTGCATGGTTGATTATCTTCATCATCATCACTTTCTTCTTCTTCCTCTTCTTCACTTGAGGAACTTGGAGTGGGAGCCTTCTTTTTGCCCTTCCTTTCATCACATGCAAAAGCATATGGCCTTGAGGAAGTTGGCTCCTCTCCCCGACTCATTTTTCGCGACATATCAAAAGTCGCGATTTTCCCAATCACAATGGTCGGGGTCATGTTGCTCAAGTCCTCCATGTTGTGAAGGATGGTGATGATGCTCCCATATCTTTGTTGTGGTAGCAGGGAGATAATCTTCCTCACAATGTCTGCATCACCTAGCTTATTAATGCCAATAGAATTGAGCTCATTGATAATTAGATTCAAACAAGAATACATGTCTCTAACAAGCTCATCATCTTTCATAGCAAAGGAATTATACTCATTTAAGACTAGGCAATGTTTTTGCTCACGGACATTGGATGTGCCGTCATGGAGCTTATGCAATTTTAGCCAAATCTCATTAGCAGTTTTCAAGGTAAATACTTGATTAAAAATATCCATGCTAAGAGATTCATACAAGCAATTTTTGGCTCTAGCATTTAAATGAATTTCTTTTTCCTCACTCGTGGTGGGTTTCTTGGGATTCTTGAGGGGTTTCATCCCATCACGAGTGACTCTCCAAACACCTAGATCAACGGCCTCTAGGTAACAAGCCAGTCTAGCACTATAATATGGGAAGTTAGTGCCGTCGAAGTGTGGTGGCCTATGGGTATCCATCCCTTCCTCTAAAAAGCGTCGGCTCTTTTAGCGGTGAAGCTAAAGCGTTTCAAATGAGCCAAACCGGGCTTTGATACCACTTGTAGGAAACGAGTGACGCCTAAGAGGGGGGGTGAATTAGGACTTCTAAAACTTTCACTAAACTAGGCCACAAATAAATCCCTAGAGCAAAACCTATGCAAATAATCAAACTAGAACGAGCAAACTAGGTTTTGTCTAAGTGTTGCTATCTCTACCGCAAAGGCTAAGTTTCAATCTACACTAGATAAGTATGAATACAAGATTGAAACTTAAATGCTTAATATAAATGCGGAAACTTAAAGAGCAAAGTAGAGAAGCAAACTCTCATGGATGACGCCGGTATTTTTACCGAGGTATCCGGAACCACGCAAGGTCCCGACTAATCCTCGTTGGCGCCCCTACGCAAAGGGAAGCCCACGCGAGGGCCAAGCACCACGGTCGAGTAACTCCGTAGAGAGCTGCGGGCCTTCTCCATGCGCAAGTGGTGCTCCGCTTCCGGCTCCTCTCGGACGCTCCCCGTCGTCTTCACTATCGAGCTTCCGGCCGAAACGCCGCGAGCCTCGTTCCCTCCGGTACACGGTCACCTGCTCTGACAGTCCGCAGCGTTTCGGCCATTGGGCTGGAGTTCCCTGGTGCACCGGACAGTCCAGCGTGTGGGCACCGGACAGTCCGGTGTGCCACCGGACAGTCCAGTGCGCCTTCGCACAGACAGTCCGCAGCAGCACACTTGGACTCTTCTTGGATCTTCTTAATGTCTTCTTTTGAGGTGTTGCTTTCCTCAATTCCTTAGTCCAAGTAAGTCTTGCATCCTGTGAACTACAAACATAAACACTAGAAAACTTATTAGTTCACGAATTGTGTTGTTCATCAAACACCAAAACTCAATTAGCCAAATAGCCTAGGGTCCATTTTCCTTACAGCCCCCAGGGATCATGCTTACTCCGAGCTTATCTCGGAACACCCCAGCTATTTCCTCCCTCACTATATCAATGACAGCCGGTGCGAGACCACTGGCTCTCTGGTCAAATATGGGTGGGGTTGGCTGGATATTGGCATATTGTCTTTCCCCTATTGGTTTGAGCTATGTGGTGCACTGCCGTTTGCCCTATATGGCTCATAGGATTGGTCATTCCTTTCCGGCCTTCTAGGCGGGGCCGGAAAGCTTTCCTGGGCTATTTTGTATTATTAGGCTGATGCATCGCATAGTGTGATGGGAAGTGTTGCTGGGACGGGTGAGGATTCGGGTAACAATCCTCCTCAAAAAGGTCATACGCGGAATGTCCGGACATTGGCTCGGACCGTCCGTGATTATATGCGGACCGTCCGTCGTGGTATGCGGACCGTTCGACTGGGTAGTTTGAATTTTGCGCTAAACAATGTGGCTCGGGTACATTTGTTGGTAACTCATTAAAAATGGGCCCGACTGTGGCTGGCCCGGACGGTCCGCGCTCACGTGCGGACGATCCGGGCATGTGCAGATCGACTGATTTGCTGCTGGTTTGCGGTTGCTCAGGGTATGTGTCCATCGGCATCCCATAAAGGGGTTGTGACTAGACGCGACAACCTATAACCGATGTATTACGTGTGTTACCCCCTAATTCAACCTCGTGCGAAGGAAAATTTGCGATATTAGATTTATCAAATGCATGTACTAGTCTCCTATAATCGTTTTGCATACCCCCTATGATATTTTGCATTTGTTCACGCTGTTCATCTACATAATTTCTAAGAGATTGTAGCTCGTTTGTATTACTTACATTGGGGATATCTGGTGTGGGTCGGAGCGAAGCCGGATCCGTCGCCCGATGTCGGACGACCTTGTTGTTCCTGTCCACTTTGAAGTTGACCAAGAACTTTGCTTTCGCCTCTTGGATCATCTGCTCCTTGTGCTCCTCGAATTGGAGCTGTTCGTTAGCCGGCAAGGTCTCCCAAGTCGGCTCTATGATGTTGCTTGGGGAAATATCAGAGCTATCCCTTGAACCGGCCATTGAGGGCCGATTTGATGAGTCTATACTTGTTGTCCCCAGCGGAGTCGCCAAAAAGTATGTTGACGCCTTTTTGGAGCGCCAAACACTCAACAAGAACTGTGGGGTCCGTGGCGGTGCTCTCTGGTTAGGCGCGGACGGTCCGCGGCACAGGGCCGGACGGTCCACGACCTGGCGCAGGGGCTAGAGTTCCCTGCCTGACGGTCGGACGGTCCGTGCCCTAGGGCCGGACGGTTCGTGCGTGCGCAGGGGCTGCGGAGGATCGCCGGCGGCGCCTGGATCTCGCTCCCGGGAGGGACCCCGTCGGGGAGGAGAGATCCTAGGTGGTGTCTAGGCTCGGGTAGACCGACCTAGACTCCTCTAATCGACATAGAGTCGAGGAGAGGCGGAGAATTTGGGGATTGGAAGGCTAAACTAGAACTAGACTAGAACTACTCCTAAGAATAAATGTAAATTGTATTGATTGTGGGTTCGATTGATTGTCTCTAAACGGCCGTAATCCTCTGCTTTTATATAGGAGGGGGGCTGGACCCGTTACCAACAAAACTCCGAGCAAATCCCGCGATTTTCATCAACAAACACAACAAAAAACTCGGAACCCTAATCTGTTCTACGCGTGCGCGGACCGTCTGACCTCAGGGCCGGACCGTCCACCGGCTCAAATCGGTCCACAACACGTGTGTTTAGTTGATGGGCGCAACTAGATAATTTTCTAACATCATACATTCATACAACCATTTATCATATCTCAAAAAGTCAATTATAAATAAAGATTATGAGATGTATAAACATGACACAACCATACAACCATTAGAGTTAAGCGTAGAAGGGGCATAGAAAAGGACCAAGAATTGAGCAGAGTGCTGGTTTGCTCGACCAAGAAATTTGTATTCTAAATGAGCTAATCGCAGAAGGAATACATATGGAGGTCTGCTCTGTTGGTGTCAGCAAATCACCAAAGGACGAAAAAGAATGGAGCCATGAGAAGACGCAACTGGCTCCGTTTGTTTCAGTTTCTCCTGGCCACTAGATTCTGCTATGGATGGTCAAGCGCTCAGGTTTTTAATGGTTTTATAAGAATTAATTTGGTAAAAACTAGTGCGGTAACTTGGGACGTGTCGTGCCGGCACGAGCACACCGTGCTTCGGGCCTAGGTTAGTCAGGCCAGGATAGCACGAAATAGGATCGGGTCGTGCCTTACCGGGCCAGCTGGGTTGAAGTAAGGCCCAACACGGCCCTAAAGCACGATGGGCTTCCATCGGGCCGTGCTGGCCCAGGCATGGCACGCAATCAGTGAACGCAATAAGATTTGAGCACTAGAGATCACTACAAGTCATCATCATTTACTAAATTCGTGAACACAACAAGATTTGAGGGAACCTAAATTTTATTCCTCGATCTGCCTCATTAAAAACCTTACACCCCAGTGAGGGGCTCCCTCTGTAAGGAAAAGAGTACAGATCGGCATAAGTATTAATGTTCACAAGTCTTAATGTCCAGTCCATATTACAATAACATTCAACCATGAATTAGATAAAAAAGGTAACACTAATGACTAATCATTGCTAAAATCAGTAAAAGCTTGTTCAATCTCAGGATCTTCCAGTTGATGTTGCTTTCGATCATCTGCTCTCTTCCAATCTTTAAGGCAAGTTGTTGCCTCCACTGTCTCAGGTGCCAGAGAAGACCTCCTTTCTTCAATTATTCTCCCCACCATGCTGAATGTTGCTTCAGACGAAACCATGAAAATAGGAACAAGAAGAATATCTCTAGCAAAATGAGACAATACTAGAAAACTGTACTTATGTTCCCTCCACCTTTCAAGTAACTTTACCTTATCACCCTTTAAGGTGCGGTCAGTGGCTGCAAAGTTAGTAGACAGATAATGATTTAATTCAACATTAGGATTCCACCTTTGACTTACTGATGACGTAGCAGTTTCTTTTCCTTTGGACCTCTTCCATAAGTGGGCTGTCAATGAAGTTTCTGTGTCAGGCTCAGTCAAAGTACCTGAAACCTCATTTTCACTATATTTGTTATAGTAAAAGCCAAACACACGAAATATTTCATCTTTTACATGATTAAAAGCATCTGAGTAATCCATATCTAGCAAGTCACCAATTCCTTCCAAGGCAGTCTGTAAACCATCAAGTTTCTTATGAGGATCCAAAATAGTTGCAAAGCAATATATATGAGATATTCTATCAAAGTATTTCAGAAATTTTACCTCCATTGGGGCAACAACAGTTCTAAGGAGGGAATCAGATTTATGTCTAGAAAATGATTCAGCAATTAACCAAATGTAATCAATCACTAAACAAGAAGTTGGATAATAAACACCCGATAGAACATTTGTTGCTGCATAAAAGGGCATTAGAAACTCTCTAATATGTCTCACAATATACCAATCAGCCTCAGTTAGCACCAAAACAAGATCCTGAGAATTAGCATTCACAAAAATAGTAATAATTTTTTCATATCCTTCTAGTTTCTTAAGCATTAGGTAGGTTGAATTCCATATAATCTTCATATCAAGGCCAAATTTCCTAGGTTTCATACTATTTGCTTTGCAGTACTTAGCAAACTTTGTAACCATTTGAGGGGTACTAGTTATGAATCGAATAGCAGCACGAATGTTCTCCAAAAATTTACTTACAACTGTTATGTCATCCTGAACAACCAAGTTTATGATATGGCACACACACCTTTGGTGAATAACATAACCAGCAATGTATGACTGCAGTTGAGGGGTAAGAAATTCAATTGCATTTGTATTTGAGGAAGCATTATCAAGAGTAATAGAGAGAATTTTATTCTTTATCTCAAAATCATTTACCACCTCTAGAATATGATTAGCAATGGCAGTACCAGTATGTGAATCATTCATTACTCTAAAACTAATAACACACTTGGTCAGACAATATGAATTATCCAAATAGTGGGCAACAACATAAATATAACTAGTCTTTTGGTGTGATGATGTCCATATATCAGAAGTTAAAGCAAATGAAAATTGAACATTCTTAAAATTTTCTTTAAGTACAGCAAATTTTTTTGGTACAACGACATCAAATCATATTTTGTAGTAGTCTACTAACAGATTGGTACTATGGACAGAAAGCACGCTGAATCAAATTCTTAAAATTTTGGCTTTCACTAATCATAATAGGTAAGTCTTCAGAGACGATGTAATTGATAATTTTTTCACGTGCTACCTGTGGGTTGTAAACCCATGCACTTATAGTGCTATCGGCAGCGAAGTTCAATTGGGTTTGCACACCTCCACCAATAGTTTGCCCTACCTTCTTCAAACATGCTTTGAAGTGACGATTCAAATGTCCAGTTCCACCAGCAGAATCTGCACTCAACTCAGTTTTACAATAATGACATATAGCAATAAAACTCTATACCATTCTCAACAATTTCTCGCTTATCCATATGATTCCAACACTCTGCCCTGGAAATAGAGGCTTTAGATTTTCAAGGTAGTGGTACTAGAACATGATCACCATCATCCGGATCCCCACCAACATCTGCTGGGGAGGAGGCACTAGCCACAAAGGATTCAGATTCAACATGAACCCTATCAGTAGATTCGGTACCAGTACTATCCAAAGCAGCATTTCCTACGATTGGGGAGAGTTGGGGAGGATTGCTACAACCATCGTTCCTACTAACAGAAGACTTCTTAACAACTGCCCTCTTCCTCCCCATGGTGGCTGGTCAGTGGTCACTAGTCACTACTCACTGGTGGCTTGGTTAGTGCCGAGATAGGTTGATGAGAGCCTGAGAGGGGGTAGATAAATAGTGATGTTGCCTAGTTTAATCGCATCACCATTTAATCGCATCATCAATGAGGCACGATGTGGGGAACATAGGTTGGATGAGACTCGGAGGATCAAGCACTTACTGCAATGCATCGGACCGCTAAAGCACATGAGTCCAAGATGACGCGATGCATCAGGCACATACCTCGCGGCGGAGTTTGGCACATACCTCGCGGCGGAGTGCAGGAGCCAGGAAGCCAGGATGCTACGCAGAGCTGCAGCAGAGGCACAAACCCACATGGCCGCATGCTCTCCCCGCAGACCCGCATGCTCTCCTGTCTCCTCGTAGAGGCGCAGTCGTGCTCACGCAGACCCACATGCTCTCCTCGGCTACACTCCAGAGGACACTGCGGAGTGCAGGAAGCCAGGAAGCCTAGGCGTTGTCACACCCGGTTTTAGAAGGCAAACCGAATGCGAACCATGTACGTGCCAGGATCAGCAATTCACGTACACAGCAGTTACATAACATGGACATCATCACACAGTGCTCAAATAGTATTAAAAAGGGAAATAATAGTCGATTACATCATATGTCTGAGACATCCACATAGTCTTTACAATAATCAAAGTGCGGAAAAGAAACATAGATAAACACGGCCTTCACAGGCAGCCGACTGGGGGTTTGCCGCTAACCCACGCCTAGAACTCATCGTAGTCTTGGAACTCCTGGAAGTCTCCTTACATGGCTTCATCTTCTCCTGAGCAGTGGTTGCAATGCGGACAACCTGGGGGGGGGGTTTGGTGTGTAGAGCAAGGGTGAGTACACATCAACATACTCAGCAAGTGTCCTGTTTGGCTGTAGTGGACTAGCTTTATGTGGGGGTAAGTCAAGCAGTTGCTTTTAGTTGGTCAGATTTGTTATTACTAGTAGAGAAAGCCAAGTTTTAGAGTTAACCCACATTATTAACCCAAATGTACTCTTTCCAAATGGAAAGAATACCACTGACCATTACCATAGTCAAAACCAAGAACCATCAATCTCATTGCCACCTGCAAATCCGAACATCTCTGATCAAGTACCACTAATCACTGAAGCTCCCTTGGCCGCTCATAACCGCGAGCACGACTGATATATCAGTTTTCAAACACTCAGCAGAGGTTGTGCACTTTACCCACAAGCCGTGATTCCCTTTCTGCCCAGAGAGAGCTACTCTCCATTGACCACTACCTAGGTGGTCCAGCAGGGCATCACTACGTAGCCTTTACAAAGATTCTCCGAGGCTGTAGCCGCCCGTTAGGTTTCCTAAATGTATCGCACTCCTCCCCAAGGGACAAATCAACCTTGGCAGAGCGAGCCGCATACACCGAGCCCCATTGACGGCACGACGGCTAAGCGAACTACACCCCGGTTCCTCTAATTATTCAGCTAAGGGCGTCCCACTCCACCCTCATGGTTGCACTGTTTTCCCGGACGGTCATCCAATGAACAGGTCCTTACGGAGAGGCACTCGAGAAACCGCTCGAGCCCCCTTGAAGGATACAAGTATAACATCATAATAAAAGAGGGGAAAACAGCGTATCGTTGATAAATCTCATCATGTTCATTGATTAGAGTTGAGCAATAGCATAAAGCTAAACAATAATAATCCAACCCAAATAGGTAAACAAGGACATGGACAACAAAAGCTAGTCAATCCTTAGGTATAAATATGTAATGTGGGAGGTGAATTAAAGTATGTATAGGACAGAGATAGGTCAAGGGACACTTGCCTCCACCAACCGACTGCTGCTCAGGGGCTTCTCCTGCGAGTTCTTCGGGTTCTCCGACCGGATCGTTCTCTATGCGAGCGCAAACATACATACATCCACATATTTAATACAAAAGAACAGTACACCATATAATAGAATGCAGTAAGTAAACAGACGTTCCACGCGGGCTCGCAATTACGGTTAAGAAGGAAAGAGGAAAAGACAGTCGAGAAACGATCACATTACATTATTATAAATAAAACCACTCATTCGATTGAAGGGCATTAATGCGGACACTACGTTTATCATGAAGTAAAGTCAAGTTCCACATTTAATTATTATAAACAATTGAAGATGAATGAAAGGGAGTGGTCGCACGTCGAGACGTATGACACGACATTTAGATTGAATTAAGAAGTAAACGACTCGCCGCGTGACAGAGCACACAACGAGACACTTGCATTAATTATAAAGAGACGTGAGGCATCGCGCGACGAAGCGCACGACGACATACGTCAACAGGGCTGAGTTTAAAGTGGAACGTCGCGCGTCTGGACGCGCAACATCGCACCTTAAACAACCTGAAATTAAAATAGATCGTCGCGCGACGAAGCGCGCGACACGACACTTTAATGAATATAAACTAAAAGAATCGTCACGCGACGAAGCGCACGACGCAGCACATTAACAAACACATTTAAATTGAATCGTCGCGCGATGAAGCGCATGACGCAACACATTGATAAATACAAACTTGAATTGAATCATCACGCGACGAAGCGCGCGACGCAGCACACTAACAAACGGAGTTTGAAATTAACTACAACCAAAAATAATCACCGCGCGCGTGGGTTTGCGCATGCGGGAACGCGTTAGGGGGTAAACGGGCTACGCGAGTCACGCCGGGGGCCGGGATGCCGCGCGCAGGGGCCGAGGGCCGCGCGCAGGGGCCGAACCGCCGCGCGTAGGGGGCTGCGCGCTGGGGGCCGGGACCGCGCTGGGGGCAGGGGCCGCGCCGGGGGTCGGGACGGGGGCGGGCGCCGCTGTGCACAGGGGCCGGGGCAGGGGCGGGCGCCGCCGCGCACGGGGGAGGGGCAGGGGGGCGGGCGCCGCCGCGGGGGGGAGGGGCAGGGGCAGGCGCCGCCGCGTCGGGGGAGGGGCAGGGCGGGCGCCGTCGCGGGCAGGGGCACGCGCGCAGGGGAGAGAGAGGGGGGCACGCGCAGGGAAGAGAAGGGGAGGGAGAGGGAGAGAGAGGAGAAGGGAAGGGGAGGGGGGCTCACCTCGGAGTCCAAATTCCGGTGATCGCCGTCTCCAATCCCTATGGCACCACGGGGAGAGAGAGGTGGAACAGGGAGAGGGAGGTTGCTGCGTAGGAAATCCAAATGAGAGAGAGAGAGGAGAGGAGGGGGCGCATGAGGGGGTGTGGGCGCCAGGGGCGCGCAGGGCCGGGCCGGGCCGGACCAGGCCGGGCCGGACCGGGCCAGGCTGGGTTGGGGCCGAGCCACTTCGCGGGTCGAAACACACGACACACACGACCATTAAACGAAATTAAATCGTGAACCAAAATCCGAAACGAAACGAGACGAACACGCAACATCAGACAAAGAAATGTGCTTCGGCATGATGCAACACCCATGACACTTAGGTTTTGGTTTATACATGACACGGACACCTGTCACTATACTGGTTTGAAATTAGGAAGAAGGAGCGAAACAGGAAGAGAGAAGAGAGTAACGCCCGAATTTGGTAAGAGAAAAGAAGAAAAATTCTACCCCCAAATTCAGGGCGTTACAGGCGTGCAGTGTGCTCTCCTCGACTCCCAAATCCTCCGACCTCCATGTTGCGTGCTCCCGAGAGGCCGAGACGGACGAGAACAAGATCGAGATCCGAATGGATGGCGGCGGCCGACGGAGGGAAGTGGGAGAAAACCTTTATCGCGTGCGGTGGATGAAACGTGTTTGATGACTGAGTGAGCCGGTCTGCGTCTACCGATGGATGAAACCTAATCACGTGTGCCCGTGAGCCATTGTGCCGTGCTGTTTCCGTGCCGGGCCGGCACGAACACGGCCCATAGCGACGTGTCGGGCCTTGTAGCACAACGGGCTGACATTTATAGCATGGCCCAGCTCGCGATTCGTGGCGTGCTAGCCCAAGATTAAATTAGCCGTGTCGGGCCGTGCTTTGTTCCATTTTTTATGGGTCGTGCTCGGGCCAGCCCATTTGGCACGGCCTAGACTTTTAGGACTAGTAAAAACCATTCAAAGTTGACATGAACAGAGAATCGATCGAATCGTTGCACTTTCAAGACCCTGAGCCCTATGAACACATTTATCTTCTTTCGCACGTAATCCTTACGATACTTAGATTCTCCCCACCACTAGATTCTCCTCTAATCAGATTGTCAAAAAAGCTGGTCAGAAAAAAGCTGAACTAAACAGGCCTAACATCTCCTGGTGGTCTGGTCAATAAGGAAAATAGCCTCGATTTCGTTGCTCTCCATGGTTTGCACGACAAAGAAAAAATGCTCCAGGAATATTCTGCTTTTAGAATGGCCTGTTACTATCTTGAATCAAACCAAACACCTTATATACTGGAACAGAACAGTTCTATCCCACAATACTCTCGAACCAAACGCTATATTATTGTTTGTGGATGTACCGCTGTGGCAGGACTGTATTGTGTCTGACAATGACTGTGTGTTGGGGGCCTTCGGCTTCCGAAGGTCCTCAAAAACATGATCTGACAATATTTCCCGAGTGAAACAGTGAACAGGTACCTTCGAAGTCAGGTTGCGGGTGTACAAGAGCATGGTTAAAACGAAGCTTGACTGGGGTGGAAAGCGGTCACGACGAAGGATAAAACGATCACGAAGCTACGTACAGAAAAGCTTCGGCATGACGGCAGAAAAGAGGAACCGACTTAAGGATGAAAAGTCAAATTAAACCTCAAGGATTGCTATAAAGTTATTGTCAAATGTAAAGGGCATCAATGTAATTTTACACGGGCTGCGTCCCGTGCCTATAAATAGATGAACAGTACTCACGCTGACCTGGCACACGCTTTTTCGCATCACGACTGTACCTTTACTTTCCATCAATCTGAAGGTACATTTGTAATTTGTTTTTATGAGTTTGATAATAAAAATAAGTCGATGATAATACTTGTATCATTACTCGTGTTTTATATATGTGTGTTCTTTTTTACCATCTATCAACCTTACAAAGGTCTTTTCCTTTATAACCTTCGTCCAAGATTCATTATATCCGAAAGGATATAATGTTTTTAAGGACGAAGGAGTTTAACATTTAACACTTTCTATGTTGCCTTGTTCTTAATTCTTAGCATTTGAGAACAAGTCCCCAACATTGGCGCCCACCTCCGGTGAACTCACGACCATTTTCTGAAGTTTTGAACACCTTCTGCAAGCGTCACCTTCGTCATGCCGCCTAAAAAAGCTTCAGCGACAGGGGCTGCCACTCTGCAGTCGCTGGACCCCAATCAAGATGTCGTTTCTCTTAAGGAGGCCCGGAGCCAGAATAGGAAGGTCACCAGTCCAATGCCTCTGGAGGACGACTTGGATCAAGAAATCCAAAATTTGGAGATGATCAATCAATAGGTCCAACGGAAGGAGAAGATGGCTCGCCTAGCTGATCTTCAAAGGCAGATAGACGAAGCCTCTAAAGAGCTTCGACATCTTGCTCAAGATGACCAGAACCAAAGGCCCCCGCGCAGAGAGCTTCATCAAGAGGGCTTCTACAACGAGGGCGACTGGTATGAAGATTTCCATCACGGAAATTTTTCTTTTGATGATACTTCTCCCGTGTCAACAGAACTGCAGGCTACTCCTTGGCCACAATCTTACAAGCCACCCCAGCTCCCCATGTACGACGGTCATTCAGATCTGAAACAATTCCTGATGAGCTATGAGGCAACCATATCTTCGTATTGTGGCAACACAACGGTCATGGCAAAGTCTTTCGTCATGGTTGTCAGGAGTGTGGCACAAACCTGGTACTCCTCTCTTAGGCCAGGGACAATCACTTCATGGCAAAAGTTGAAGGATATGTTGATAACTAGCTTCCAAGGGTTTCAGACGAAGCCAGTCACTGCTCAAGCTTTATTCCAGTGCACCCAGGATCACGAAGAATACCTTCAGGCATATGTCCGAAGGTTCCTACGTCTGAGGGCACAGGCACCAACAGTGCCTAATGAAATTGTCATTGAGGCCATGATCAAGGGGCTTCGACCAGGACCTTCAGCTCAGTACTTTGCCAGGAAGCCTCCTCAAACTTTGGAGAAGCTGCTCCAGAAGATGGACGAGTATATTCGAGCCGACAATGATTTTCGCCAAAGAAGGGAGGAAGCTTTCAGGTTCTCTGAAATGACCAGGGGCTTCGGAGGAAGATTTTATCCGAGGCACGTCAGGTCAATTCACAATTCTACTCAAAATGACGACAAAGGGAGTCAACAGCAAAGGTCACAGTGCTCCTCGCAAGCTTCGGGGCAACAGCAAAGCTCTTTTCGGCCGCCAGCGCCAAGGGGCAGAGGCGCCAGGGGCTTCGGGGGAAGATTTGGAGATCAACCAAGAAAAATTTACTGCCTATTCTGTGGTGAAGGCAAGGGCCATACCACCAGGATGTGCCATATTACCATCTAGAAGCAAAAGGAGCTAGCAGAAGTTGCAGCGCAACAGAGCCAGCCGAAGCAGGTTATGCATACTGCTTCGTACCATTCGCCTTACATTCCAGAATATGTAGGCAATCACCCTGCAGCCTCTGTTGCTTCGGCAAGCCAACCCCAAGCTTCCTGGCAACAGCTTCCTCCGCCACCACCAATACAACGAGCTCCGCAGCCAGAAGGGAGCCAGCACTCTCACCCCCAGAGGGACTTCAGAGAGGAGTCTGAAGCTCGTACAGTCAATAGCACTGTGCCAGAGTCGAAGCACATTTACTGAAAATATCCTACCTCGATAGCAGCTTTTTGCATTTTCGCATTCAGTTTTACTTTCTTGGTAGTAAAGAACAATTATGGGGAGTTTAAATGTCTTTTATCGGGTTTTCAAATTCTTATAACAGTTTAGCTCATTATCATAATGAAAATATATCTTCTCCATAGGCTTGAGTTGCTGAAGCACAAAAGTTTATGGTGGCACGGAGAACCTTCGAATTATCAAAAACTTGTTCTAAGGAACGCACCGTAACTTTTCGAAGTAATAAAAAGTCGTTCTTAAGGGAGCGCAGTGTAAGTTTTCTGCTCAAAAGTCGTTCCGAAGGGAATGCAGAGCTTACAGCGAAAAATAAACGCTGATTCCGCTGAAAGTAAAAGGCGAAGAAGCTCCTAAGGGAGGCTTACAGCAAAAAATAAACGCTGATTCCGCTGAAAGTAAAAGGCGAAGAAGCTCCTAAGGGAGGCTTACAACGAAAAGTCAGCGCTGAGATAAAGAGATTGTGTGCTCTATTGCAGGGATGTGCGTATCTTCGGCATAAATATCATTCTGCATAGCTTGACATCATCACATCATTTTGCATAACATAAGCATCATACATCATATCGCATGTGGAACAAGAAGGGGACACAGTATTGATCTTCGAAGAATGTTTTGAAAAAGAGAAAATCGTGCTGAGGCACAAGATAAATTGAGAAAAAGTGTAGCTTCATTAGAGAGACAACATAAAACTTTTTTATAGCTTCGAAGAATGTTTTCAAGAAGTATGGAAATTCTTGTGATACATAAAAGATTTTCTTCACGAAGCATGAAAAGAAGGGGAGGTGTTTTTTCACCGAAGGCTCAAAAAACGGTATGTATGCAAAATTTCATGCATCGTAAAGAATTGAACCATAAATATATTATATTTTACATTCAAAGTTACAAAGTTTTACACATGTCACATTCCAAATATTTTTACAATAGTATTTAATCTTCCCTAAGAACTACTTCTGCAGCTTCGTTCAGTAGTTGATCGACAACTTTGTCCATGATGGCTTCGGCCATTTTTCTAATTTCATCGTCTCCCTTTGGGTGGGGGCCCGGAGACGCCTCAGCAGGTTCTGAGGGAGGAGAGGATACGGCTATATTACTGTTGGGTACTTGTTCTCAAATGCTAGGAACCAAGAACAAGGCAACACAAAAGATGTTAAATATCAAATACCCTTCGTCCGCTGAAGCACTATTTCCTTGAGGGTTTAATGATCTTCGGACGAAGGGCACAAACATAACATTACGAAAGTAATAAAAATAACATGAAACGATGCGAAATGTAGAATATTGAAAATAAATATGTTGGAGATAAATGGCACCATTCACATATTTATTATCTGAATCTAAAATGTTTGGATACAACGTTCGAGGTATGTTTATACCTTTGCCTTGACAAGCAATAATTCCCGAGTGATGCTCTTGCAATTACAAGAATGTGTGAACAGTAAAGGAATACTGTTCACTATTTATAGACACAGGACACAGCCTATGAGGAATTACAATCATGCCCTTCATAAAAGCTTACAACAATGACTCAGACCCCTACAGGCTAAAAGGTCATTCTATCTTTAAGTCGGTTCGACCCCTCATCTTCGGATTGTTATAACTCCGAAGCTTCACGAATGATACCTTTGTCATCACGCACGAGCAGCTTTAGCCGCATCTCTACAGGACCTTCGGCGACGAAGCATGGTCCCAACAGTAGCCCCTTCGCGGTACTAGATCGTTTTTTGTAACGAGCTTGATCCGTGAAAAAAGTCTCTCAGGCTTCAGGAAGCCGAAGGTCCGAAAAACACCTTCCCTGAGCTCGTTGTCGAGAAACGATACAGTTTTTGAGCGCGTAGCGATTCCACCATGCGAGTTCATTATTCTGGTTTTTGCGGTCCACCGTTCAGCGGGCGCGAGCAAACGTTTGCTTGGTGTAAAAATTCCCCGACGATTCACCTTCTTTCCTGCAGCACTATATAAACAGACTGGTAGGTGTAAAGTTACCACAGCATTCATTGCTACTGCACTGTTTTGCTGCCAAAATTTTTAACCATAGCCGAAGCTTGACTTTCACATTCGAACAAAGCTCTAGTTTAGCATCTGCTTCGTCAGAAGAAGAGCTTCGGAAAAAACGTTATTAATTTCTAAGCAATTTTCAAGATATTCAAAATCAAATGGCCAGGGTGCGCTCTACTGCTAGGGCTGAGCGCGAAGGAGACGAAGCTGAAGCTACGGAGACTGTCCCTATTTCAGAAGCAATGAGGCGAAGTGGGTTGGTGACATCGGAGAACACCCCTGCTGCCGAAGCAGAACAAGCAGATATTGAAGAGACTGATTCTGAAGATGATCACAATATCGCAATACCAAGCAAGCCTAGCCACCTGGACTTCGGAAAGTCAACCATCTCCAAGGCTGATTTCCCGAAGATGGTAAAATCGGGCTACTTTAGCGAAGATGAGAAGAAGGTGGTTCGCTTCGGTGGAGAAGAGACTACTCCGAAGCCACAGAAAGATGAAATAGTTATTTTCAAAAGTTTCCTCAAAGCTGGTTTGAGATTTCCTTTGAATAGGATGATTGCCGATGTGCTGAAGAAGTTTGGTATCTATTTTCATCAACTAACCCCTAATGCTATTATGAGACTTAGTGTTTATATTTGGGCTCTCCGAAGCCAGGGGGTGGAGCCATTTGCCGAAGGTTTCTGCCGAGTACACGAGCTACATTATCAAACTAAGGCTAGGAAAGATGGGTTACATGAAAATTTTGGTTGTTATAATTTTGCCTATCGGAAAACTACAAAATTTCCTGTGATCAGCTACCGAAGCAAGTGGCCGGCAGGCTGGAAATCAGAATGGTTCTACGTCAAAGTTGACGATGACAAAGAGAAGCTAGTTCAGAGCCCGCTTGAGTTGATCTTCAGAGAGACCAGACCCCATTGCAATATGTCACCAGAAGGTCCAACTCAAATCGCGCTTGCTGAATTCAGGACTATTGCTGAGCACATTGGCACTAGAGATCTTGTGCAGGAGTTTCTGTCGTTTAAAATATTTCCAACTATGAAAGAATGGGCTATGCCGAAGCTCAAAAAAGAGAAGAAAGAGGGGGAACTTGTCCGCCTGCCCTACCACTACAAGTTCAAGAAATATTTTAAGGAACCCTGCCAAGAGTGGCTCGAAACGATCGAAGTAATGAGTACTGAAATTATTGGGAATTATTCCAAAAAAGAAGATCAATTGATGACAGCAGCCTTCGGCACCCGGCCAAAGCGAAGGCTGAACAGAGTGCTTGATGCTATAGGCTTTGAATACCCTGACTACAAGCGATTAGACAAGGGTGCCGAAGGGCAGAAAAGAAAACGAATGACTAGCACTTCAACTAAAGGCGACGAAGATCAACCAAAAAAGAAGAGAGAAAAGGTTGAACCGAAAGCAGTTGTTCCAAGAAGGAGAAAAGCTGCATCTCCGAAGCCTGTGTCTCCAGAACCAGAGACATTGATCCGAGATGAGGAAACGTCTGTGACACCTTCTGCTGCCGAAGTAGAAGAAATTTTGAAGGTAATGACTGAATCTTTGCCTGTCAAGCTAAGTCCGCTGGCACCGGAACTGACAAAGTTTTTTCAGAAGGACCAAAAACCTTCGGCAGCAGAAAGTCCTGCGAAGCCGAAAAAATGGAGAATCATTCAAGTGACAGATGTGATTCATCAGACGCCGCCACCGGCAACAATGTCAAAAATTGCCCTTGCAGAGACTGCCGAAGCCGAAGACACCACAGCCGAAGCTACCGGAGTGAAAACCATTGAAGCTGAAGCCGGCGAAGCCGAAGCTACTAAGGCCGAAGCCGAAGCTACCGGGGCCACAGCCGGGACCACTGAAGAGTCGAACTTGGAAACCACACTTGAGGTTATTGACAATATACTCCTGAAAATGGCTGAAGAAGAAGCTGTTATGGCTGCGGTGAACACGGCAACTGAAAAGGGGAAAGAGCAAATTGGTGAAATTTCGGAGGAAGAAGATTTTAACTTTCAAGATTTGCTTGGACAAGAGCTAACAGACACCGAAAAAGAAGAATTGAAAAAACATGCCATATCTTGCGGATATAAATCAGGAGCTATGCTATTTGGTGGGGTCAACATAAGGGAAGTTAAGGTGCCTTCGAAACCGTACCCAGGCCAAAATTGTTAGGACCCTCTCAAAAAGCATTGGCTTGCCGAAGATAGAAGCAGACCTCTGCAGATACCAGCGACATCATATCGCTGGCAGCCTGCCTTACGTGAATTTTAAGGTAGAAAATATTATTATTATTTTATTATTGTTATTTTTATGTCTTTCTCTGACAAAAGTTGTTTTGGCAGAGTATATTATTAAGTAAAGTGTTGAAAATGCAACAAGATCTTGAAGAGGAGAAGAACAAGGCTATCATCAAAGATTTTGAAGAAAAAGTTGAAAATTACGAAGCTGTTCTGAAGAAGAAAGACTTCGCCATTCAAGATCTTGAAATTATGGCTAAAGAACACGAAGGTGCTTTAGAAAAGAAAGACTTTATTATTCAGTCCATGGAAGGCTCCTTGGTCGAGATCCAAGCTGAAAATGACAGTTTAAAGAATGAATTGCTCAAAAAGTCGGAAAAATATGAGCAAGAAAAAGAGAAGCTTGAAACAAGTCTTAAAACCGCGCTCGAGAAAAATTCAATTTTGCAAGAATCATTGAAAGATCTCCAAGAGAAATGTCTAAATTTCGGCAGCCGATGCGTGCAACGGCTGAAGGAGGTATTTCACTCTATTGGAGCTAGCTCTGAAAAGTTTTCACCTTCAGCCGAAAACCTGCCCAGCACCTTGGAACATATTGAAGGCGAGGTTGATGCTCTTGACGAAGTTATTGGGGGACATGCTGACTTCTGCGCCCTGGTAGCTTCTCGAGGCACAGCTGCCGCTTTTCTGAAGGCCGGCTGCACTCATGGAAAAATCGTGAATAGACCAAACTTTAGCTTGTCAGCAGCAGACTTGATCGATATCCCAAGCCTAGCCCGAAGCATCGGGAATAGATTTATGACCCAAATTTGGGTAAATGGCGGGCGAAGGATGGCTGGTGACGAAGCTCGAAGTCACCTTAAGCCGGTAAAAAACTTATATTTGTTACTTTTACCTTCTCCTTGAAATTTGCACCTTTCTTATTCTGCTCCTTGATATGTGCAGGACGACGAAGCTGAAGTATGACGAAGCTGAAGCTTGATAGTTGCTAGAATAGTCTTTCCTTGTAATATATTCTGTAGGGGTCTTTTGTAATATCATTATGAAAAAAACTTATGTAAATTTGTACATACCTTGTAATATATTCTGTCTCCTTTATCCGTGTGCATTCTGCTTTGCTGTGGACGAAACTTCTCCTTTTGAGCCGAAGGCGAAAAACACTTTCCCTTCTTTTCGTACACAACGAAGCATGAAAACTTCCTCTTTTCTAAAAAGCTTTTCCTGATTGCCGAAGCATCTGTCTTTTATGTGTGATGTGATGATGATTCTATATGTCTAAATGAATGTTTATGAATGCAAATGACATGATGTAATGTATCATGGAAATGAATAACGGAGCATATATTCAAACACCATAATTATAGCATTTCATCCCCTTGGGAATGATTCAAATCTTTTTGCCGTTTACTTTTCGGCTTCACCGTTTACTTTTCGGTGTATCAGCGTTGACTTTTCGCTCTAAGCCTCCCTTAGGAGCTTCTTCGCCTTTTACTTTCAGCGGAATCAGCGTTGACTTTTTGCTGTAAGCTCTGCATTCCCTTAGGAATGACTTTTGAGCTTCTCTCTGAATTCTTTTCCTTTTGCTTCGCACTTACATTTACATTTTTGGGGGATATTATTCTTATAGAATTGAAATAAGGGAAATTACATGATGTGGCCCCATTAAAAACCTTTCTCCCCCTTTGGAAAGGAAAAGGGTGCCACGAAAAAGAATAGAAAAAATTACATCAGGCTAAACATAATATCGCCGAAGCTCATCCGCATTCCACGATCTAGGGATGTCGTTGCCGTCCATATCCTTCAATCTGTAGGAACCGGGTCTTGACGAAGATACTACCAAAAAAGGGCCTTCCCACTTCAGCTGTAATTTGCCTACTGTGTCTGGGTTGGCCACTCTTCGAAGCACCAAATGCCCTGGCTTAATGTTCTTCAACCGGACCTTTCTGTCACGCCATTTTATTGTTTCGGCTTGGTATTTATTGATGTTTTCCACAGCCTGAAGCCTGATCCCTTCTATAGCATCCTTTTCCACAGAGCAGTCAGCTTCATCTTCGCCTTTTGCCAAAGCTATTGTTCTTATTGACCCTGCTTTGGCTTCTTCTGGGGTTATTGCTTCGTCACCAAACAATAGTTTGAATGGCATAAAGCCTGTTGATCTTGACGCTGTTGTGTTATGGCTCCACACCACTTTGATTAATTCTTCTGGCCACTTTCCCCGATTGAAGATTGACTTCATTATTCCTGTCATTATGATCCCATTAGCTCTTTCGACTAATCCATTTGACTCTGGATGTCGAGCTGACGCGAAATGGATCTTCGTGCCAATTTGGTCACAAAACTCTTTAAAAACTTCGGAGTCAAACTGCGTTCCATTGTCCACAGTAATGGCCTTCGGCACTCCGAAGCGACAAACAATATTGTGCCAGAAAAACTTTTGGACAGTGACCGAAGTTATTATGGCTAAGGGCTTTGCCTCAATCCACTTAGAAAAATATTCCACTGCCACAACAACATATCTTAAATTTCCTTATGCTGGTGGTAGCGGTCCTAACAAATCAAGACCCCACCTTTGCAACGGCCAAGTGCGTTGTATTAACTGAGTTAAAGACGAAGGTTGTTTTTGATCTCTTGCACATTTCTGACAACCTTCGCACTTTTGCACTAGTTCCGCCGCGTCCGAAGCTGCTTTTGGCCAATAAAATCCTTGTCGAAAAACTTTTCCCAACAAAGGCTTGGATCCAATATGAGATCCACACAAGCCTGCATGTATTTCTTTCATCAATTCTATGCCTTCGGCTCTGGATAAACACTTGAGCAACGGGGAACAGACCCCACGCATGTATAATTCCCCTTCTATAATGACATATGGTCGGGCTCTTGCTTCTATCCTCCTGTTATAAGCTTCGTCATCTGAAAGAAAATTACCCTGAAGAAAAGAAATGATTTCAGTTCTCCAATCTTCACTATAGACAGGGGATATATTGAGGACCGCTCTTTCAAGAAGCTCGACCGAAGGTGCTTTTATTGTTTCGAAGAATACTTCCGAAGGTAAAGGCAACCCCTATGCTGCTGATTTGGCCAATAGATCAGCATGTTCATTTTCTCCACGAGGAATGTTTTTAACAGAGAATCCTTCAAAGGAAGCCTCAATCCTTCAGACTGTATCTAAATATTTTTCAAGTTTCAAATCTCTTGCTTTATAGCTTTTGTCAATATGACCAGAAATAACTTGGGAATCAGTTTTAAGAATGGCCCTTCTAATTCCCATTGCCTTTAACTTTCGAAGACCTAAGAGAAGAGCTTCGTACTCAGCAATATTGTTTGTGCAACTGAAATCAAGTCTTGCCGCATAACAAGTTTTAACTTTGGAAGGTGAAACCAATACAGCAACCGCTCCTGCTCCGAAGGTTCCCCAAGACCCATCGCAAAACACTGTCCATGCTTTGGCATCCTTATTCGTTTCTTCCTCCTGAGCCCCTGGCGTCCAGTCAGCAATGAAGTCTGCCAACGCTTGGGACTGAATCGAAGATCTGTGCACATAATCAATACAAAATTCATTGAGCTCTGCAGCCCATTTTCCGATCCTTCCAGTAGCTTCTCGGTTTCTCATAATATCCTTCAACGGTTGTGAAGAAGGAACAATTATATTATATGCTTGAAAATAATGCCGAAGCTTCCTGGAGGCCATCAGAATAGCATACAATACCTTCTCCAATTCTGTGTAATTTTTCTTTGATAAACTAAGAACTTCGGATACAAAGTATATTGGGGCCTGCTTTTTGACTTGGCCTTCCAGCTTCTCCTGAACAAGTGCTGCACTTACCGCTGAGTGCGAAGCTGCCACATATAATAATAGAGGAGCCCCTGGCGTTGGTGGAGTTAGTGTTGTTAAATCTATTAAATATTGCTTCAGCTCTTCGAAGGCTTTTTGCTGGACTCGTCCCCATTGAAAAACTTCAGCTGACTTCAGCACTTCGAAAAATGACAAATTTCTCTCTGCTGATCTAGATATGAATCTGTTGAGAGATGCCAGTCTTCCTGTCAATCTTTGAGCCCCCTTCTTTGTACTTGGTGGTTCCATTCGAAGGATAGCTTCGATTTTGCTTGGATTAGCCTCAATTCCTTTTGTTGAAACTAGACAACCAAGAAATTTCCCCTTCTTCACTCCGAAGACACATTTTTCTGGATTCAGCTTTAAACCAGCCTGTCTGAAATTAGCGAAGGTCTCTTGCAGATCAGCAATGTGATTATCTTGCTTCGTGCTTTTCACAATGATATCATCAACATAAGTTAGCACATTCCTGCCTATCTGAGAATGGAGAACCTTTGCTGTCATTCTGCTGAAGCTTCCTCTAGCATTTTTAAGCCCTTCAGGCATCCGAAGATAACAATATGTTCCACTAGGGGTTATGAAGCTTGTCTTCGACTCATCCTCCTTCTTCATCCAGATTTGATGATAGCCTGAATAACAATCCAACAGACTCATGAGTTCTAATGAAGCTGCTGCATCAACTAAGGAATCTATCCTTCCTTGGCAATGGGAACTCATCCTTCGGACAAGCCTTATTAAGATCAGTAAAGTCGATACACATCCTCCATTTTCCATTGGCCTTCTTTACCATGACAGTGTTAGCCAGCCATTCTGGGTACTTTACCTCTCTGATAAATCCGGCACTGAGGAGTCTTTTTACTTCATTCCGAGCACCTTCAGCCTTATCATCAGACATCTTCTGAAGCCTTTGCTTCCTGGGTCTGAATGATGGATCAACATTAAGGGAGTGTTCAATAACATCCCTGTTAACTCTGCAAAGATCATTAGCTGACCAAGCAAAGACATCTTTATTGTTGAACAAAAACCTTATCAAGGTTTTCTCCTGTTCTTCAGACAATTGAGATCCCAGTAGTACCTTCTGCTCTGCTACATCCTCACATAAGAGCATGGGCTTCGGCTGATCAGCCGAAGCAGCTTTTTCCCTTCTGAACTTGTACTGCTCACAAGCTTCAACTCCATCTATGTTATGGATTGCTTTTGAATATGTCCAATTTCCTTCGGCCCTTCTGGCAGCTTCCTGACTTCCATGAATAGCAATGGGCCCTTGGTCCGAAGGTATCTTCATGCAAAGGTAAGCTGGATGAAGAACTGCTTCGAAGGCATTGAGAGTACCACGACCAATGATAGCATTGTAAGGATACTCCATGTCAACAATGTCGAACACAATTTGCTCAGTCCTTGTGTTATTAACAAATCCGAAGGTTACCGGCATGGTAATCTTCCCAAGTGCTGCAATTTGCCGCCCTCCGAAGCCACAAAGAGGGTGCGTAGCATCATGGATCTTGTCTTCGGGCTCTTGCATTTGTCTAAAAGCTTTAGCAAATATGATATCTGCAGCACTGCCTGTATCAACCAAAACATTATGGACCAGAAATCCTTTGATCACACAAGAGATAACCATAGCATCATTGTGTGGGTAGTCCTTGAGTTGAAGATCTTCTTGAGAGAAGGTAATCGGAATGTGAGACCATCTTAACTTGATGAAGGGTCCTTGCACCCCGACATGCTGTACCCTTCTTTGTGCCTCCTTCTTCTGCTTCTTGTTAGCTGGCTCTGAGCATGATCCGCCTGTTATGGGGAGTACCAGCTTCGGAGCCGAAGCAGCTCCAGCTTGATCGTTGAACAAAGCCATTAGCTCAAAAAAGGTGGAAGTGAGTTGACCGGAGGTGGGCGCCAATGTTGGGTACTTGTTCTCAAATGCTAGGAATCAAGAACAAGGCAACACAAAAGATGTTAAATATCAAATACCCTTCGTCCGCTGAAGCACTATTTCCTTGAGGGTTTAATGATCTTCGGACGAAGGGCACAAACATAACATTATGAAAGTAATAAAAATAACATGAAATGATGCGAAATGTAGAATATTGAAAATAAATATGTTGGAGATAAAACACCATTCACATATTTATTATCTGAATCTAAAATGTTTGGATACAACATTCGAGGTATGTTTATACCTTTGCCTTGACAAGCAATAATTCCCGAGTGATGCTCTTGCAATTACAAGAATGTGTGAACAGTAAAGGAATACTGTTCACTATTAATAGACACAAGACACAACCTGTGAGGAATTACAATCATGCCCTTCATAAAAGCTTACAACAATGACTCAGACCCCTACAGGCTAAAAGGTCATTCTATCTTTAAGTCGGTTCGACCCCTCATCTTCGGATTGTTATAACTCCGAAGCTTCACGAATGATACCTTCATCATCACGCACGAGCAGCTTCAGCCGCATCTCTACAGGACCTTCGGCGACGAAGCATGGTCCCAACAATTACTATTACAAACCGTGAATAAAGTTTGAAATAAAAAATTACAACACAATAAAAACCACTAGTTAATACCTATTTGCCCTTCAGGCCCTGAGCTTTTCTCAGCAGCCTCTGCTACCTTCCTAGCATCATGGATGCCTTTTTCGCTTCTTTGAATGATTTCTTGAGCCATTTCTCGGTCGCCATTGTCCCAAATGTCGGTGAAAAATTTTCCACCGACCTAGCTTGCTTCAGCTGAAGGGTCTTTAATATCTTTAGAGGATAAAGCAGCTTCAGATTGTGCTAAAGATTTCACATGCTCGCACCCTTTCTTCTCCAAAATAGTAACAAGTCCCCTGGCGCCCGAAAAAGCACAAATGTCCCCGCGACTATTCAAGATTTCCTCGAAGGCCTCAGCTTCGTGACTGATCCATTCAATCGGGCCTTCTGGATTCCCCCTTGTGAAATTTTCTTCACTAGAGAACGCGCCAACGCTGGCGATGCTGGATTTTATCTTCTTAACACACTCTATGGATTTATCATAGCACCTTTTCTTGGAAGCACGAAGCTCTTCAACATTTACTTCCAAATGATTTGCCCATTGATCACTTAGTTCTCGTTTTGTTTCTTCAAGAATGCGTTCTTCTTTAGCTCGGGCTAGTTGTTTCCGAAGATCTTCGATTTCCCGCTTCTGAGCTTTGGCTTGAGTTTTAGAATTAGCTTCGTTTTCTTTTATCTTATCCACTAATGTAAGCAGGATTTTGTCCTTTTCCAAAGCTTCATTTCTTAGCCTGATAACCTCTGTCCGAAGGTTGTTAAGAGCAATAGTGCAGCTCTCATCTTCAGCATTCTTTTGTGCCCTTAAGGCATTGCTAAGTATTAAGCCCTATTCAAAAGAATGAACGGATTAACATAAGAACAAAAGACTAATTTAAAATTCATAAACTTCAAAATTTACAATTTTTACCTTTAGACTATTGTATGCAAGGCTATCCGCAAGATCATCCTTCGTCATGGCACAAAGGCCAGCTTCAAGCTTCGGAAATCCCATGCTTCTAGCCATCTCCCGACAGACGGATAATTCTTTATTGTCTGGGAGACAGTATAGGAAGTCATCTTCGTCTGTCCCATTGAACACTACGGCCCCCTTCGGATACTTCAGTTCTCGGGCATAGTGATTAGCTTCAAAAATCTCATCTTCAGATAATTTCTTTCCCGAAGCATACCGCACAATATAATCACGTATTTTGGAAGATGCTTCGGGGACGGCAGTGTCAATTTCCTCAATCAAAATTGGCTCTGTCATTTTTGTTTTTTCGGTTTCCAAAGTTGCCTCTGTCAATTTTGTTTCTTCAGCTTTCAAATATTTTACCTTGGTGGGCTCTGAAGGCCCAACTTCAGTTTCAAATTGTTGCTTCAAAGCTTCAGCAACGAAGGCTTCAGTAGACATTTCAGAAGCTTCAACAGTTTTCTTCGGAGTTATACTTGAAGATTTAATTATTTCCAAAACATCCAGCACATTAACCATCCTTTTTCTTTTCGGGGTCGCTGCTGGACCCTTTTGGATTTTTGTTGAAGGACTTAAAATTTCTAATGTTTTTGCTTCTTCAGTCCTCGATTCTTCTGTTTTCTCTGTTGTCGGTACTTCGGCCATTTTCTCGATTTTTGGCACTGGAGTTGGTTCTCTGGCTTCGGTGGCCGAAGAGGCCTCACCAATAAACTCAGGCACTGTGGCCGGCTCAATATAACGTGGCCGGTGTGTGAGCACCTTTACCTTTTTTCTCTTCGGTGATGGCTCGCTAGGAGCAGCTGAAGCAGTTTCCTTTGCAGGAGAAGTATTTTTTCTTTTTTGGCCTCGCACTGGGTAATGGTAGTCGGGGTAGACAAACCCAATTGCATCGAGTACTCGGTTAAGTCTTTTCTTCTTTTGGCCTCCGAAGGCCGCTGATAATGCAGTATCTTTGGCTTTCGAGTATACTCCAAGCAATTCGTTACTTATGGCCTCAATACTTTTTAACCAGTCATCATCTGGTTCAACAAACTTATCTCCGTATTTGAATGTGTATTTTAGTCTAACTAGTCCACCTTCGTCAGCTTCCTTGACGGTCTCCTTCGGCATTTCCCACTTTTCTACAAGCGGCCATACTCTGAAGGCAATATGCTCTTGAACCAAATCCCTTGTCCCAATAAAAGAGCAAACCACGCCGAAGGCTCTCTGGCATTCTTCGGCCGCTTCATCCATTTCCACCTTCGGCTTCCGGAGGCCGAAGCGTTGCCAGATAGGGCGCATAATGATACCCTTGATATCTTCACGTGATTTCAAGTCATTTTTCACGTAGAACCATTCTGTCATCCAGTCGTCGGGCCACCTCTTTCGAAAGGTTGGCACAGGGCAGCTTGACCCGGACCGAGCGCCGAAGCTGTAACAGCCAAAGTTGTTGTGATACTGCTCTTTGCCCCAGGGTTTTGTCTCAAACAATAGCTCGTGTATGTTACAGAAGCTTTTTGCGTTAGGTTCCAAACCTTGGCTTCTCACGGCCCACACAAAGATGTTCATCCTTATGATTGCTTCGAGGATAAGTTGGTGAAGGTAGATTTCGAATGTCTTCAGTACTTCCACGACAAAACTGCTCAAGGGAAATCGTAATCCAGCTTTTAGGAAGCTTCGGAATATCACGACCTCATTTTCTTCGGGAGTCGGACAAGTCTTCTCTCCTTCGTCAGCCCTCACAACAGACAAGTCCCGAAAGTATCTCCCTCTCATATTGACAAGATGATTTTCCTTAATACTGGACTTACCAAAAACTGCATGGCTTGGTCGCCAGGGTCGATCTTCGGAATCTTCACCACCACTATCCACATCGTAACTTTCACTATCGCCAGTATCTTCAGATAAACCCTCCAAAGTCTCCCTGGTAATCTTCTCCGTATTAGTCTTTGACATTGATTCAAGAAAGCCTAGGTGCATCTCCTCAGAAAGGCTTAGCTTCGAAGCACCAACAACTTTCTTATCTTCAGGCATCTTCGCAAATACTGACAAAACACACTCGAAACCGAAGCTTAAAAATTTAAAACCGAGCAAGTGTTGTTGCGCGCAGGCCGAAAAGTTGGGTGACTAAAAGCAGATGGCAAAAGAGCGTGCCAAATAAACTTGCGGTGGGCTCTTATTTATACACCTAGTGTGCCGAAAACTGGAGGGCCCCGTTTGTCAGTGACTGTTGCTATTCTAGCAGAGGGAAGGTGTTTTTTTCGGACCTTCGGCTTAAAGCCTTCGTCCATGTCGCAATATTAATTTATCATTACAGAAAATTAATATTGCGAGGGGCTACTGTTGGGGGCCTTCGGCTTCCGAAGGTCCTCAAAAACATGATCTGACAATATTTCCCGAGTGAAACATGTGAACAGGTACCTTCGGAGTCAGGTTGCGGGTGTACAAGAGCATGGTTAAAACGAAGCTTGACTGGGGTGGAAAGCGGTCACGACTAAGGATAAAACGATCACGAAGCTACGTACAGAAAAGCTTCGGCATGACGGCAGAAAAGAGGAACCGACTTAACGATGAAAAGTCAAATTAAACCTCAAGGATTGCTATAAAGTTATTGTCAAATGTAAAGGGCATCAATGTAATTTTACACGGGCTGCGTCCCGTGCCTATAAATAGATGAACAGTACTCCCGTACTGTTCACGCTGACCTGGCACACGCTTTTTCGCATCACGACTGTACCTTTACTTTCCATCAATCTGAAGGTACATTTGTAATTTGTTTTTATGAGTTTGATAATAAAAATAAGTCGATGATAATACTTGTATCATTACTCGTGTTTTATATATGTGTGTTCTTTTTTACCATCTATCAACCTTACGAAGGTCTTTTCCTTTATAACCTTCGTCCAAGATTCATTATATCCGAAAGGATATAATGTTTTTAAGGACGGAGGAGTTTAACATTTAACACTTTCTATGTTGCCTTGTTCTTAATTCTTAGCATTTGAGAACAAGTCCCCAACACTGTGTTTGAAAGGTTGCTGAACCAAAAGTGTCGAAGGCAAGGCCCGCCACGATGCTCAAGCCCAAATCGCGAGTTCACATTGGATTTAGAGAGTAAAAAAGAGATAGTTGAAAGAAGAGAGATCATGAAAATTATAAAGACAAATTCTTGAATTCTACTCTAACCTGTCCTCGCAATTCTAGTTTGCCTTCTCCTGATCTTCTTCCTCACATCTCCTGCCTCTTCTAACATACGGTATCAGACTTCATACACTTATCCTTCCTCCTCGTCTCACACTCTGTTCAACCTAGATGCAGCGATAGTCCTAAGATTTTCTGATCCAAAACAAGATTTAAAATAGAAGTTCTTCTAATTATTTCGAGGGTTGTTCCCAAGAAGAATATGAAGATATGGGACGAGTGTCAGCCGCATGTTGAGTTAGTTTTATAATATGGTAGTCTACTCCACCACGGTAAGTCCTTTTAGAAAGTATATGGTTTTAATCCCCGTGTTCCTATTTATATTTACCTACTAGTGAGAGTTTATCATGATGCTAAGGAACATGTTAAATTTATTATAAAGTTGCATGAAACCACAAAAGAAAATAAAAAATGGATGAAAGGAACTCAAGTAGGCAAGGTATAAAAGAAGTAAAACTTGAACCAATTTGATTTAGTGTGGTTACACTTGAGAAATGATCGCTTTTTAGAGTTGAGAAAGTCTAAATTAATGTCTAGATCCATTGGTCCTTTCAAGATAATTAAGAAAATAAATGATAATACATATAAGCTTGAACTGTCTTCCAAGTTTGGGGTTAGTTCCACATCTAACATTGCATATTTAAAATCATTCTTGAAAAGTAGAAGGTAAGCTTGAGTTGAGGACAACTCCACTTCAAGAGGAGGACAATGAGGACATCACTCCTATGCATATGTTTGAGACTCATCCAGCTCGTCCGATTACAAGAGCATGAGCACGACAATTGAATCAACATGTGAGCTCATTCCTAAGTTATAGTGCATGTACTTATGAGAATAGTATTGCTACCTAATGAAATTGTTTATTATATTGTACTTAGGAACTTCAGAGAGGATCATGAATACATTGTGAATCAGCAAGCACAATGAGGGAGGCAAAGAGGGTGTCCAAGTCAAATTGGAGGCCTAATTCATCTTGGAGTCGGTCACCTTGGCCTTCATGACCAACATGCACCAATTTCGATGCCAAGGCCGCAAATAGGCTCCAATTTTGATGATCCGCATATTCCTATAAAGTAAAAATATAACGCTTACAATGGCGTTGATTTGGGACCTTTTAGACTTTGAAGTCGGTGTGAAATTGTGTCGCAAGTTGGCAGATAGAATCTGCCCACAATGTTGTATCACCAATTTGGCCTATTGGGCCATGTATCATGTGAGAGTCCATCACAGATGCGTCTAGGGTTGCCAGCACACCCCTTAGCTGATATAAACAATAGCCACTGCTAGGGAAAAGATAGGTTTTGTTGAGATATAATCCTATCATTGAACAATGTTTTTGTTCATCGGTTTGTGAGACCCCAACTTATGAGCTTCATCTATAATTGCAAATTAAGTTGCATCATGTTCTTGATTTCACTTTTAGGGATTAGCCTTCTTGATAAGGTCAACCAAGTTGTGCTGGTTGATAACTAGAGGGCATGTGGTGGTGTTATTGTGGGGTTCTAATTTGTCAATTAGAAGTCAGATCGTGTGTGTTTTGTGCCATCAAATCGAGTTATCCACCACTTGAGAAACATTTGGGCACCCCCCGTTTCCATCACAATTTGCGAGAAATTTAGGCCCATCTACATGCCTCACTAGGTCTATGATTATCCTATGGGCTCTGTTAGTGTCCAATGAACATCATACCCTTGGATGCTGCCAAGACACCTTACAAAGAACAAAGGTTTGGGCCCATCATGCCACAAGTCCCAGTCTCGAGGACACCATATCTCTGAGGCTCTTATATCCTCTTGCGAGCGCCAGAACGAATGAGATTTGGGGCCTCCATGGCCCTAGGGTTCTTGAGACTTTATGGCACTCTTGGACTTCTAGGACGTTCCTAGTCATTCCTAGATCTTCAAGGCCCCTGACCTCGGATCCCTCCTAACCAATGGCTTGTCCCCAAGGGCAACCTCTCTGCTCAGCCAAGTATTAGAGCTCCTACAAGGCTGCAAACAAAGGAATATATGTGGCCCTACCCACAGGACAGGACGGTCCAAAAAGGACAGTCATAGTACCACATCCATCTATGCTCTAGATGACCTCTTGATACTGGTGGGCTAGATAAGGTTGCCCATCCATCGCAAAAAATGTGATGGACATCACTACAACCAAAGAGTTATGTTGTTGTCATGACATAGGCAACATATGTATTCAAGGCCACTATTCAATATGTGTCATCATCCCTATAGTCATGCTTGAACGTGCTAGCAACAAGGATTGTAAAGAAAAGACAGCTACAACAGTTAACAACAATGCCATACCAATAGTGTGGAACTGTGGACTCTGATACCTGCCACTAAGATAAAGACATGCCTACCACTAAGCAAGCATACTCAATAGTGTGGCATGTCCAAGACAAGCCAGTACATATGACTACATGCCTATGATAGGATAGAAGTAGTTAAGCCTCTAATGGGTAGGACCATGGTTATTAAACTGCCAATTAAAAATTGTTTAAGCGAAGTTTAAATGGTAAAACATGTTTATGAGTTAGAGCGTCTGAATGTTTTGATCACATCACTTATAATGTCTACGAAACACGTTTAAACACTCGTTTTGTGTCGTTTAAACATCTTTGGATGTTTAACTCACATTTTGGGCGCTTTAGAGTATTGGACCTCTCAGAGGCCCATCATTGTGAGGCCCATCGGCTTCCAAGTCAGTCATTGACCACTAGATTCTTTTGTCTGCCTCTTAGAGTGTTTCTAGTCTACACAATCCGCATCTCCACTAGGCAATGCCTCCTCTAGCACGTCAGGCACCACTATCTCCAGCGCCGCCAGCAACCAGCGCCTCTAGCTCCACCACTCGTCGCCTACCTCTAGCGTCACTCACAAACTTTGATATTTTGGTTTTAGAAAACTTTGATTGGGAAAATTAATGGGTTGATACATTAGATAAATCTTCTCATGCTGGCAATGCACTTAGAGATGATTTCGATTTGACATGAGACCAAGTTGATGAAGGTATTGATGCATCTACACATTAGAGGTTGCCAATGGGTGTTGAGAAGAAATGAGGTCCTTGAGGAAGAGGAGGCTAATTCAACAAATGAAGATGAAGAGAACGAGTTGAGTTTTAGAAAAGTTCTTGGAGATGCTCTTCAAACACATAAAAATACTCCCTCCATCCCATAAAATAAGGCATTTTTTGGCAAAGTCTTTCGAGTGAAATTTTAACCATTATATTATTTTAAAATATGACATCAAAAAATACAAATTGAGTATCACATTAAAGTATTTTTGAATATAAATTCAAGTATATAACATGCATACACTAAAAGCATATGTTTTTTTGCTAAAATGTTGGTCAAAGTTTTAAAATGTTGACTTTTCTAAAAACATGCAAGCCTTATTTTATGGAATGGAGGGAGTAGTAAATATCACAACAAAACGATTAGCTTCCATAGAATAGAATTGCATATCGAAGTTATTAAAATGTGACGCCTTTTGGGAGCCTCTCCGCGTTCGATGGGTTGGCGTCGTTTCGCAGCGCGACACATGCCAGAAACGTATGTGTGGCTTCTGTGGATCTGTTCAGCCAAAACAGCGCCTTCCTAGCTCAGCTGTGTCCCACTCACAGCGTCCCCGGCGGCTTCCTCTTCTCCGTTAGTTTGCACCGTTGGGAAGACCTGTCACCCACGACCTCCGTTACACCCGCTATGAGACGACCCACAAGGGGGGGTTGGAGCAGGTTGGTGTAGCAGATCTGCTGTCGCGACTGCGACACGGTGTTCTCTGTTTTAGCGGACACGACACTTCATCCACCCATGTCGTCCTCTCCATCCTCTTCACCGATGTGTCGCGCTTCACCGCAGCTAGGTGCCGACCCACGTCCACATTCAGCCCTCCCGTTGCTAGGTGGGCCCCTGCTTTCGTGTGGCCCCGCGCACAGCTACTACAAGAGAGGGTGCAGTGCGGTTCGTGACGCCCCTCGCCGATCTCGGCGCCGCACAGATCCACGACGCAGGGAGCTAGGTCCTCCCACGCGTTGAAGCCGCTCTCCCGCTACTATGGCAAGCCCTGTTTCGGCGAGGCCCCACGCATAGTTGTTGCTGCTATGCGGTCTATGACGCTCACCGCCGCACAGATCCATGACACAAGGAGCCAGGTCCCAACACGCGTTGAGGCTGCTCTCCCGCTACTATGGCGGGCCCTGCTTCGACGAGAACCCACGTGCAGTTGCTGCTGCTGTGCGGTCTGTGACGCTCCCTGCTGATCTCGCCGTCGCACAGATTTACGACACATGGAGCCAGGTCCCGACGCGCGTTGAGGCTGCTCTCCCGCACATGAGAGAGGATGGGATACGGTGTGTGACGCTCCTCACCGAGCTCGCCGCCATGCAGATATACGGGACGAATAGGTCTTGACACTATCGCGTTATGGTCCTCGACAGTGCTCGTCATTCCACACCCACAGGGTTTGTACCTTTCTTCGTTTTATTTACATGCCTCCTCGAACTACACGTCCCCTCTCCATCTCCTCTTGGTATTGTGGCAGCCTATACATCTACCGTCGTCCTCAATCGTACGTTTTGGGGTTTTCTTGGGTCGACGAACACCCTCCTGAAGGGTTTCCCGTTCTACTGCCGATGGCATGCGTGACCTAGATCTGGCGAGGGCGTCCATGGATATAGGTTGGTTTTGGCCACTATCACTCTGCCTGTCCACCTTATTCAACTGGTTAAATTGTGATTTGGTCTAGGCATCACATTCGTTGGTATGCTCGATTAGTTTGAACAGCCCCAACGCTTGATGCACCATGCTTGTCTCTTTTGCGTAGTGTTAGTCTTAAACTGCTTCTCAGAGTGGTCTGAATGCGCATTGAGATTCTTCTCTTTTCGTTTCCCCATCATGCAAGTTGCGTTGGTGAGTTTGTGCTAACCAACAATACTGATGAAGTGTATTTGCATGTATTTGTGAATTTTTAGCGTGTATGATTGGTTTGGTTCTACGTTGTTCCCATGGATTGTTTCTAGACTACATATGTCTGTGATATGCCAATGTTGACCAGAGTTCCTATGTGTGACATGCTCTAATGCTTGGCCTTCCCCTTCATAGGTGAGTGTTGGTGGGGTCTGCGAGAACATGCTCATTGCTTTATCTTCTCAGCAATTCGGTTAGTTTGCGTGTTTCCTCACGCGTGCCTCGTGATTATTAAGTGTGTTTCATTGGTTCAGTTGTACATTATGCTCCTATTCTAAGTGTGAACTGTGTAGATCTGTGAGGTGGTGCTGTGCGGAGTCTATATGTGCTTCTAGCACCTTCTGTGTTGGCCTACGTCGCGCGCCATAAGGTATGGTCGGCCTTCTTTTCTACTCTTTAATAATGTCTGTGATGAATGAACAACATTTTTTAGCTATAGGATTCCATTAATGCTCTACATATTATTCTATTCTTTTGGGCTCCTTGTTTAGTTTGACGGATAACAGTTGAACAATTTTGTGTATATGCCATATATGAAACGTTGTGTCACCTTCTGTATTTTTCATGAACTTGGGAAGTTGCAGAGTTAGAGCAACTCCAAAAGGATGTTAAAATTTTTATCCCAAAAACTGATTATTAAGAGTAGCCTAAAAAGTTTTAAGAGTGAATCATGATGGTTACTCCAACAGTTCCTCTAAATATGACATGTGGCACAATCTGTACAATCGTCGGGAGGCTGTGAATGATCTCATATGTTGAGGATTGGATTGGGGAGGGATGGAACACACCAAAATATGAGGGAGAGGAGGTTGTGGATGTGGGACGTGATTTTTTGGGGAAGAATGAGGGAGCTATAGGAGTAAGAAAAGCCATTATTCTTTACTAATATCTATTTTGGAGTTAGTTTACACGTTCTTTTGGAGTTGCTCTTAGTATCCTTCTAATTTTTCCTACGCCTATACATGTTTCAGGTTCCGCTTCATTGCACTCCAACGCAACTTTATTACAGGCCTTCATGCTTCCTAGAAACAAAAATTGTAACCGATAATGATTAGTGTAATCAAATGTGACCAGTTCAGCCATACAAAAAAGAGCAGAATTTTTGTTGAGGACTACATATTACCCTTTTGTTGAGCAACCCTTCGGTTGTTACCCTTTTGTTGAGCATACTGAATCCATTCTAAAACAAAGCCTCATCTGTTAGATTAGTACTTTGGATAGAAGACAAAACTGAACATGCGCTTTTGAAATTGTTGTTAACCAAGCTTTCATTCTAGGACAAGGTCTTTGCCTGCAAAGACAGTTGCAAAGAGGCTGTTCACCGATGTAGATGGAGGAACCACTGTCTCCAAGGGTGCTACAGATAGCGCTGCTGCCCCTAGGTACCTTTTCCCTCATACCTCTAGGTTGTCCATGAACGCTTAGACAAGAAAATGTTTTTGCTTCGATTCCTATCCTAGACTGATTTGACATACCAGATGTACACACATATTTTTGACTGTGTAATTGTAACTCAGTCCCCTTTTCAGTCCTACCAAAGATGCTTAGTCATAGAGGGGCACATGTCTTTTGGGCTCATAGTTGCAACTATTCGCTCTTTTGGATGAACATTGTCTACTACTTTTGTGTCCAAACGTGAAAGAGAAATGGACTTAATCATTTCCTATAATCGATTTTGGTGGTTGACGTCCAACACAAACCATGTGGACTAACTAGTTTGACTAGATGTCATTTGTCTGAGGTGTATAAGGTTCAACACAAACCAAGAAAGAAATTCAGGTGGGAACACAATAAAAAATGGAGCAAAGGACTTAGAGTGTGCTGAAAAATGGCGCACCAGACACTATCTGGTGCACCAGGCCCGTACAGACTCAAACCAGCCACTCTTGAGAATTCAGCAGGCGCGCTCCGCTATAATTCACCGGAATGTCCGATGTCACACCGGACTGTCCGGTGAGCCAGCGGAGCAACGGCTCCATGCGCGCCAACGGTCGACTGCAAAAGTGTATAGTGCCAAACAGTGCCGCGCAGAAGTCAGAGCACAGAAGTCAGAGGTCACCGGACTGTCCGGTGTGGCATCGGACTGTCTGGTGCAGCAAAAAGACAAAGGGCTCCAACGGTCCATAGCTCCAAACCCTAACGGACACACTGACGTGGCGCGCACCGGACAGTGAACAGTGACTGTCCGATGCGCCACTGGACTGACCGGTACGCCCATCGCCAACAGAAACAACCAACGGCTAGGAAGTGGTTGGGGCTATAAATACCCCCATCCACCTCATTCAAAGCTATCCAAGTGTTCTAAATTCAACATTCAATACAAAAGCAAAAGACTTGACTCCAAGACATATTCAATAGATCAAAATCCTCTCTAAGTCCCAAAATCAACTCCACCACTTACTGACTTGAGAGAGAGAGTTTTTGTGTTCATTTGTGCTCTTGTCGCTTGGATTGCCTTTCTTTCTTCCTCATTCCTTTTGTAAGTGATTGTAAAGCTAGCAAGAGACACCTAAGTGTGTGGTGGTCCTTGCGGGGTCTTAGTGACCCGTTTGATTAAGGAGAAGGCTCACTCGGTCTAAGTGACCGTTTCAGAGAGAGGGAAATGGTTGAAATAGACTCGGCCTTTGTGGCCTCCTCAACGGGAATTAGGTTCTTTGGAACCGAACCTCGATAAAACAAATCACCATGTCCACTTGTGTTGATTTCCATTTGATTTGTTTACCCTCTTTCCTCTCTCTAAAGTTTCCTTGCCAATATTGATTTGAGTTTGCTCCCAAATGTCATCCGTATCATTTGAGCAACTCATGGCAAGAGAAACAATCTTCCGCCTCAGATTTAATTCTAACGCTAACTCCGGCCTTAGTGTATGTTTAATTTTATAAATTTCAGGTTTCGCCTATTCACCCCCCTCTAGGCGGCTTTCAATTGGTATCAGAGCCAGTGCTTCATTAAGAGTCTAACAAACTCGAAGTAATGTCCGGAGGTCACGCCAAGAGGGAGATCGTCACCGGCGACAAGGTCGTAGGCTCGGGAAGGACTCCGTCAAGGGAGTCCGGCGACAAGTACAAGGATTAATCCTCTTCCTCCAAGTCACTTAGGAGGGGTGACAAGAAGAAGATGAAAATGAAGAAGGTGGTCTACTACAAGACCGACTCTTCATTACCCTCCACATCCGGCACTGAGTCAACAACTTCAAAGCGCCACGAGCGTAAGAAGTATAGTAAAATGCCTCTACGCTATCCTCGCATTTCAAAGAGCGCTCTATTACTTTCAGTTCCCTTAGGCAAACCACCATATTTTGATGGTGAAGATTATTGTATGTGGAGTGATAAAATGAGGCATCATTGAACCTCACTCCACAAAAGCATATGGGACATTGTTGAATTTGGAGCAGGCACCACAAGTGGGGGACGAGGACTATGACTCGGACAAGGCCGCCCAAATTAGGAACTTTAACTCCCAAGCCACTTCTATACTCCTTGCCTCTTTATGTCGAGAGGAGTATGATAAGGTGCAAGGGTTAAAAAATGCCAAAGAGATTTGGGATGTCCTCAAAACGGCGCACAAAAGGGATGAGGTGACCAAAATCCCCAAGCGGGAGACGATCGAGGGAGAGCTCGGTTGGTTCGTCCTCAACAAAGGAGAAGAGCCACAAGCCATGTACAACCGGTTCAAAACAATGGTGAATCAAGTGCGCAACCTCAAGAGCACAAAATGGGATGACCATGAAATGGTCAAGGTTATTCTTAGATCCCTCATTTTTCGTAATCCTACTCAAGTTCAATTAATACGTGGGGATCTAGATATAAACAGATGTCTCCCGAGGAGGTTATTGGCAAGTTTGTGAGCTTTGAACTTATGATCAAAGACTCCAAACACATTGTCAACTTGGAGCAAGGCGGCACCTTTGCACCTGAGGTGCAACCCGTTGTATTTAAGGCAACAGAAGAAAAGAAGGAGTCTACACCAAGTAGGCTTCCAATCGATGCCTCCAAGCTCGACAACGAGGAGATGGATCTCATCATTAAGAGCTTTCGCCAAATCCTCAAGCAAAAGAGGGGGAAGGACTACAAGCCCCGCTCCAAAAGGGTGTGCTACCGGTGTGGTAAGTCCGGTCACTTTATAGCTAAATGTCCATATTCTAGTGAAAGTGACAGGGACGAAGATAAGAAGGGGAAGAAGAAAATGGAAAAGAAGAAGTACTACAAGAAGAAGGGCGGCGAGGCGCACATGGGGCGGGAATGGGACTCCGATGAGAGCTCCACCGACTCCTCCTAAGACGAGGACGCTGCCAACATCGTCGTCAACAAGGGACTTCTCTTCCCCAACATCGGCCACAAGTGTCTCATGGCTAAGGACGACAAAAAGAAGAAGGTAAACTCTAGAGGCACCCCTAAGTATACTACATCCGATGATGAGGGTAGCTCTAGCGATAATTAAGATGATTTAATTTCTCTCTTTGCCAACCTTAACATGGACCAAAAGAAAAAAATTAAATGAATTAATAGAGACCATTAACGAGAAGGATGATCTCTTGGAATGCCAAGAGAACTTGCTCGTTAAAGAGAACAAAAAATTTGTTAGGTTGAAAAATGTTTATGCTCTAGAAGTAGAAAAATGTGAAGACTTAACTAAGGAGCTTGGCATTTGCAATGATTCAATTTCATGTCTTAGAAATAAGAATGCTAGTTTAAATGCTAAGATTGATGAAATGAATGTTTGCAAACCCTCTACATCTTCTGTTGAGCATGTTACTATTTGCACTAGATGTAGAGATGTTAATATTGAAGCTATAGATGATCATCTTGCTATGATTAAGCAACAAAATGATCACATAGCTACATTAAATGCTAAAATTGTCGAGCATGAACTTGAAAATGAAAAGTTTAAATTTGCTAGAAGCATGCTCTATAATGGGAGACGCTCTGGCATTAAGGATGGTATTGGCTTCCAACAGGGGAGCCAAAACAACACCAAACTTAATGCTCCTAAGAAACTTTCTAATTTTCTTAAGGGTAAGGCTCCCATGGTTCAGGATAGAGAGGGTTACATTTTATATCCTACAAACTATCCCGAGCATAAAATTAGGAAAATTCATGCCAGGAAACCTTATTCTGTTTCTCATCATGCATTTATGTATAAAAATGAGGCTTCTAGTTCTAGGCATTCCACTCATATCAAAATGCCTAAAAAGAAAATTCCTAATACATCAAATGAGCATAACATTTTATTTAAAACTTTTGATGCTTCTTATGTGCTAACTAACAAATCAGGCAAAGTAGTTGCCAAATATGTTGGGGGCAGACACAAGAGTCCCAAGACTTGTGTTTGGGTACCCAAGGTGCTTGTTTCTAATGTAAAAGGACCCAAGACCGTTTGGGTACCTAAGAACAAGGCCTAAATTTGTTTTGTAGGTTTATGCATCCAGTGGATCAAGTTGGATAATCGATAGCGGGTGCACAAACCACATGACACGGGAGAAAAGGATGTTCTCCTCATATGAGAAAAATGAAGATCCCCAACGAGCTATTACAATCGGGGATGGAAATTAAGGTTTGGTCAAAGGTTTGGGTAGAATTGCCATATCCCCTGACCATTCCATTTCTAATGTTTTTCTCGTAGATTCTTTAGATTACAATTTGCTTTCTGTTTCTCAATTATGCAAAATGGGCTACAACTGTCTTTTTACTGATATAGGTGTTACTGTCTTTAGAAGAAGTGATTATTCAATAGCATTTAAGGGAGTGTTAGATGGTCAGCTATATTGAGTTGATTTTAATTATAACCAAGCTGAACTAGACACTTGCTTAATTGCTAAGACTAATATGGGTTGTGTCGGAGAGGGAATTCTCCGGCCGGGTGGCGGAGTGCACCCGCCCTAAATCCTAAGATGAGGAAGGGGCTTAAGTGTTTTGCCTGCTTTGCTAAGCGATCATCAAGCACATGAACACGCGAGGATTTAGAGTGGTTCGGGCCGCCGGAGCGTAATACCCTACTCCACTGTGTGTTGGATTGCTGTGTAAGCTTGAGTTGTGTGTAAGCCTGAATGACTTGTGTCTAAGTGTCCCTGTCTAGTGCCTGAGTTGTAACGTTGTATGCCTCCCCTTTTATAGTTCAAGGGGGGCATGTACAAGGGTTCTGAGCCCCAACACATGGGCCTAGGGACAAATGGAAGGATGGAACTTTTGCTTGTCATGCCCGTGTAATCTTCGTGCGCCCTGACAACTAAGATCTCGGCGTGCAGGGGGAAGCTTCTCGTATAAGGGATGAGTACAGTGCACTGCGTAGCACGGGCACACTGTTTCGATAATGGATTGGACAGGTGCGCCGTCTGCAGGGTGGCCCTGGCACCGCCTGCTAGTGGAAAGGACAAGACGCAATAAATGCCGTGGGGGCGCATCAACTGTCAGAAGGGTGGACAGGCGGCATGTCCTCTCCGTAATAAATGCGGAGGCCACGCGGCTCAGAGCCCTTACGTCACGCTCCGCCCGCTGGCCTACGTCACGGACAATAAGCCATGTTGCTTCATTAGACCCTTGGCCGAGCGAGGGGTGGAGGCGCTACGGACAGAGCCAGGACACGCGTCAGTCCCGGACCCAGGCCTAGGTTATGACACTCCTTTTCCTGGGACCTTGTTATGGGCGGTCCGGAGCTCACTTGGTGGGGTCCAAACCCTATCCAATGGCTTCGGGCTGCTTTACTTCGGGGGTCCAGATCATGCGCACAGGGGTCCGGCGTCTTCTAGGCCCGATAGCGTTATCTCCGAGAACGCCACCTTAACTGCCCACAAGATACCCCTGAGGCTGTTCTCCGCGTGGCTATGGGTAGCCGCACAGACATCGTGCCTTCATACTGTAGTAAGGGGTACCCCTAATCTAGGGTACCGACAGGTTGGCTCTGGCATCGCCGACTTGCCCATGTTGGGATGAAGAATCTTCACAAGCTTCTAAAGGGAGAACACATTTTAGGACTAACAAATGTTCATTTTGAGAAAGACAGGATTTGTAGCGCATGCCAAGCAGGAAAGCAAGTTGGAGTCCATCATCCACACAAGAACATCATGATGACCGACAAGCCACTTGAGCTACTCCACATGGACCTATTCGGCCCGATCGCTTACATAAGCATCAGCGAGAGTAAGTATTGTCTTGTAATTGTGGATGACTATTTCTCTTCACTTGGGTATTCTTTTTGCAGGACAAATCTCAAACCCAAGAGACCTTAAAGAGATTCTCAAGACGGGCTCAAAGCGAGTTCGGATTGAGAATCAAAAAGATTAGAAACGACAATGGAACAGAGTTCAAGAACTCTCAAATTAAAGGATTTCTTGAGGAGGAGGGCATCAAGCATGAGTTCTCTTCTCCCTACACACCTCAACAAAATGGTGTAGTGGAGAGGAAGAATAGAACTCTACTGGACATGGCAAGAACCATGCTTGATGAGTACAAGACACCAGACCGGTTTTGGGCAAAGGCGATTAACACTGCCTGCTACTCCATCAACTGGTTATATCTTCACCGAATCATCAAGAAAACATAGTATGTACTCCTTACTGGTAAAAAGCCTAATGTTTCTTATTTTAGAGTCTTTGGGAGCAAATGCTTTATTCTTATTAAGAGAGGTAGAAGTTCTAAATTTGCTTCTAAAGCAGTAGAAGGCTTTTTACTAGGTTATGACTCAAACACAAGGGCATATAGAGTCTTCAACAAGTCCACTGGATTAATTGAAGTTTCTTGTGACATTGTGTTTGATGAGACTAATGGCTCCCAAGTGAAGCAAGTTGATCTTGATGAATTAGATGATGAAGAGGCTCTGTGCGTCGCGCTAAGGAACATGTCCATTGGTGACGTGTGTCCAAAAGAATCCGAGGAGCCCATACAAACACAAGATCAACCATCATTTTCCATGCAAGCATCTCCACCAACTCAATATGAGGACAAGGCTCAAGAAGAAGATGATGAAGATCAAGACGATGAGCCACCTCAAGAGGAGGACATTGATCAAGGGGGAGATGAAGATGATGATCAAGACAAGGAAGATGATCAAGAGATCCGGGATCAAAGACCGCCACACCCAAGAGTCCACCAAGCAATTCAAAGAGATCACCCCGTCAACTCCATACTTGGTGACATTCACAAGGGGGTAACCACTAGATCTCGAGTTGCTCATTTCTGTGAACATTACTCTTTTGTGTCTTCTATTGAACCATACAGGATAGAGGATGCACTAAGAGATCCAGATTGGGTGGTGGCGATGCAAGAGGAGCTCAACAACTTCACGAGGAATGATGTATGGCATTTTGTTCCACGTCCTAATCAAAATGTTGTAGGTACCAAGTGGGTATTCCCAACAAGCAAGATGGGCATGGTGTGGTGACAAGGAACAAAGCCCGACTTGTGGCAAAGGGATATTCACAAGTCGGAGGTTTGGATTTCGATGAAACCTATGCACCTGTAGCTAGGCTTGAGTCAATTCACATATTACTTGCCTATGCTACTTACCATGGATTCAAGCTATATCAAATGGACGTGAAAAATGCCTTCCTCAATGGCCCCATCAAGGAAGAGGTCTATGTTGAGCAACCTCCCGGCTTTGAAGATAGTGAGTATCCTAACCATATTTATAAGCTCTCAAAGGCGCTTTATGGGCTCAAGCAGGCCCTAAGAGCATGGTATGAATGCCTAATGGACTTCCTTATCACTAATGGCTTCAAAGTCGGAATGGCCGATCCTACTCTCTTTACTAAAACTATTGCAAAAGACTTGTTCATATGTCAAATTTATGTTGATGATATTATATTTGGGTCTACTAACAAGTCTACTTGTGAAGAATTTAGTAGGATCATGATATAGAAATTCGAGATGTCTATGATGGGGGAGTTGAAGTATTTTCTCGGATTTCAAATCAAGCAACTCCAAGAGGGAACATTCATCAGCCAAACTAAGTACATTCAAGACATACTTAAGAAGTTTGGAATGAAGAATGGCAAACCCATCAAGACATCCATGGGAACAAATGGGCATCTCAACCTCGACACGGGAGGTAAAACCATAGATCAAAAGGTATACCGGTCGATGATAGGATCTTTACTCTATCTATGTGCATCTCGACTGGATATTATGCTTTCAGTATGCATGTGTGCAAGGTTCCAGGCAAATCCTAAGGAAGTTCATGTTAGGGTCGTGAAAAGAATCATGAGATATTTAGTTTACACTCCTAAGTTTGGGCTTTGGTACCCCAAGGGATCTACCTTTGATCTAATTGGGTATTCAGATGCCGATTATGCTGGGTGTAAAATTGATAGAAAGAGCACATCAGGGACTTGTCAATTTCTGGGGAGATCCTTGGTGTCTTGGGCTTCAAAGAAACAAAACTCAGTAGCTCTTTCCACTACCGAAGCCGAGTACATTACCGCAGGTCATTGCTGTGCGCAATTACTTTGGATGAGGCAAACTCTTAGGGACTATGGCTACAAATTGAGCAAAGTCCCTCTCCTATGTGATAATGAGAGTGCAATCCGTATGAAGGATAATCCCGTTGAACACAGCCGCACTAAGCACATAGACATCCGGTATCACTTTCTAAGAGATCACCAACAAAAGGGGGATATCGAAATTACTTATGTGAGCACCCACAACCAATTAGCCGATATCTTTACCAAGCCACTAGACGAGAAAACTTTTAGCAAACTTATGAATGAGCTAAATATACTTGATTCTCGAAACTTTGATTGAAACATTGCACACTTAGCCCATGTATATACTTTTGATCATGTCTCTTTCATTTGGTACAAATGCATATTTCTTATTTTTCTTGTGCCAAGGCCATGATTAATGTGTTGTCAAGTATATCTCTATGATTAGTCTTAGATTGAAAGAGAAATGGAGTTTTCAGCAAAGACAAGGTTTCCACTTCAACTCTGACGGTATCATTTACCCTTTGCCGCTACTCATGTAACTCTCCATTTGGTATAACCCTTCACTCATACTTGTTTTACCATTTGGGAGAAAATATTAGGCCCTAAAGGGGGAGAAAATGCAAAAGGGCTCTCAAGTTCTCTGTTTTTGGCGATTAATGCCAAAGGGGGAGAAAGTATTAAGCCCAAAGCAAAAGGACCGCACCACCATTTCAAAAATTTTCACAAATGTTTATTTCAATTGGTATTTGAGTTAGTCTCAAAATGAATTTTCAATTGGTATTTTAAGTCAATTTTCAATTGGTATCTTATTCAGTTTCAAAATATCAAGTTAGTATGAAAAATTTCAATTGATATAATATCACTTGGTATCTATTTCAAAAACCCTCTTGAAAGCTAAGGGGAGAATTCACTCAGGGGGAGCTTTCATTTAGTCAAAGGAAAAGCATTTGAAATAGGGGGAAGAATTTCAAATCTTAAAAAATGCTTCTTGCAATCATATTCCTTTGACTATTTGCAAAAGACTTTGAAAGGTTTTTTTCCAAAAAGATTTGCAAAAACGAACAAGTGGTGCAAATGTGGTCCAAAATGTTAAATAAGAGAAAAGCAATCCATTCATATGTATAAAGCCTTTCATTGGTTTAATTCTAAGTAACCTATGCACATCTATCTCAATTGCAAACTAGTTACATTTCTACACTTCATATTTGCTTTGGTTAGTGTTGGCATCAATCACCAAAAAGGGGGAGATTGAAAAAGAAATGGACTTAATCAATTCATATAATCGATTTTGGTGGTTGACGTCCAACACAAACCATGTGGACTAACTAGTTTGTCTATATGTCATTTGTCTCAGGTGTATAAGGTTCAACACAAACCAAGAAAGAAATTTAGTTGGGGACACAATAAAAAATGGAGCAAAGGACTTAGAGTGTGCTGAAAAATGGCGCATCGGACACTGTCCGGTGCCCCAGGCCCGTATAGACTCAAACCAGCCACTCTCGAGAATTCAACAGGCGCACTCCGCTATAATTCACCGGACTGTTCGGTGAGCCAGCGGAGCAATGGCTCCCTACGCGCCAATGGTCAACTACAAGTGTACAGTGCCAAACAGTGCCGCGCAGAAGTTAGAGCGTAGAAGTTAGAGGTCACCGGACTGTCCGGTGTAGCAAAAAGACAAAGGGCTCCAATGGTCAACAGCTCCAAACCCTAACGGACGCACTGACGTGGCGCGCACCGGACAGTGAACAGTGACTGTCTGGTGCGCCACCGGACTGACCGGTGCGCCCATCGCCAGCAGAAACAACCAACGACTAGGAAGTGGTTGGGGGCTATAAATACCCCCAACCACCTCATTCAAAGCTATTCAAGTGTTCTGAATTTAACATTCAATACAAGAGCAAAATACTTCACTCCAAGACACATTCAATAGATCAAAAGTCTCTCCAAATCCCAAAATCAACTCCACCACTTAGTGACTTGAGAGAGAGAGAGTTTTTGTGTTCATTTGTGCTCTTGTCGCTTGGATTGTCTTTTTTTCTTCCTCATTCCTTTTCTAAGTGATTGTAAAGCTAGCAAGAGACACCTAAGTGTGTGGTGGTCCTTGCGGGGTCTTAGTGACCCGTTTGATTAAGGAGAAGGCTCACTCGGTCTAAGTGACTGTTTGAGAGAGAGAGAAAGGGTTGAAATAAACCCGGCCTTTGTGGCCTCCTCAACAGGGATTAGGTTCTTTGGAACCGAACCTCGGTAAAACAAATCACTGTGTCCACTTGTGTTGATTTCCATTTGATTTGTTTGCCCTCTTTCCTCTCTCTAAAGTTTCCTTGCCAATATTGATTTGAGTTTGCTCCCAAACGTTGTCCGTATCATTTGAGCAACTCGTGGTAAGAGAAATAATCTTCCGCCTCGGATTTAATAAAAACGCTAACCTCGGCCTTAGTATATGTTTAAGTTTATAAATTTCAGGTTTTGCCTATTCACCCCCTCTAGGTGACTTTCAAAGCTACTATGTACAGTTGCTTTCGGAAGGATATATGATCCATGTTCATGTCCACACGCTCGATACAGATTAGCCCAAAACAGACTTAACAAGGTACTGGTTTGACCTTATGCTACATACTTCGTCTAGATCTGCACATTTTATGCGCCACAAATCACAATTCCACACCTTAGACTTTACATGATGAATTAACTGTGTCTGCACACTTTGTTACATGTAGTAAGTGTTAGACATTTCTACTGAGGCGCCTTGGATTGGTGTGCAAGGCTCTACTAAAACATTATTGACTCATTTTAGATCTATGCTATGAACACCTATCTTGTCTCGGTCATACCCTTCTATTCTCAGTTCATCTTGTTTTGTCGACGTTCTAATTTTTACAACAAGCATCATTTGCTCTTGTTGTTTTCATTTAGAAAACATTCTTCTATGTTTCCAATTAGGAATGAAATTTGAATGAAACTCGGTTGTGTTATGGTGTCATAGAGTTAAATCCATGTTTCCAATTAGGAATGAAATTTGAATGAAACCCGGTTGTGTTATGGTGTCATAGAATTAAATCCATGTTTCCAATTAGGAATGGAATTTGAATGAAACCCGATTGTGTTATGGTGTCATAGAATTAAATCCATTGTATTTCGCTTTTATCTATCAGTCAATTACATTAGGTCAGCATGATATTTTTAAGTCCACGCCACACTCTACATTGCTTTGTCAATTGCTACAATTTGTTTGTATTCATGGCTTACTCCAAAAAAATTGGCTATTGTGAATGTTTCTCACAACTATGTTTCAGGTTACTACTGGATCATGGTTCACCATCGATGCTATGCATAGGCCATGCTAGAGTTGCTTCTTGACGTGAATGTGCTTCTCTACCTTCATGTTTAAGCCTAAGCAGCTTGTTGTGCTTGTGCCAAATACTTTTTGAGCACTAGCACAACAAACCAACGCCTACAACGCGCTTTTGTGTACAACGATCATCTGCTTGTTTGTCACACTCGGATTTAAGGGGTAAACTCAGGTGCGTTTCATATGTGCGCCAAAGAAGAACAACACATATAATGACCAAGTGTATAGAGATAAATGTCACAAATGTTATTACATAGCGGAAGTGTCTTACAAAAATAAATGATAACAAATAAAACAAACTAATATTATTCCTTAGCGCCAATAAGCTGACTGGGAGATGCCACCTAGACTTCATCAAACTCTTCATAGTAGTCCTTCTCCTGTGCTACCTGCTCTTCACCTATGTGGGGGTTTATATATAGCAAGGGTGGGCTCACAAAAGATCATAGCTCAACAAGTTGTGGAGAATAATGTGCATGAACTCACCAAAAGTGGGAGCTCATGAGAATTGTAAGGCTGATTAACAAATAATGGTTAAAGCTGAGCATTGCTTTTAATAAGTTGGTCAAATTTTATTAGCGGTTACTAAATGTAAGTATATACCAACCCAAAGTAATAGTAGATCAAAATTAATAATAAAACCACAATGCGATGCATATGACAAATTAAGTTTAATTAAATAAGTTAATCATGTGAGTATCCGAGCCGCTCATGACCGTGAGCACGGTTGATATACCAGTTTTACACTCTGCAGAGGTTGCACATCTTTACCCACAAATCATGCTACCAATTTGCCAAGGGGTCTAGAAGTCTCATTCATCTCTACCGAGGAGACGAGGCAGGGTAGCACTACCAGGCCTTTCCAAAGTTCCACTAGTTTGAGAAAACCCGCTACGGATTCAGGAAGAATGAAGCATAGGAATCCCCCGTCCGGAAAGCTAAACAGACAGTCCGACCCGAGAACCTCCCTATACTCTGTAGCGACGCCTCCTCGCTTGCCCCTTTCAGGTAAGGTAGTATCTCCCTAGCTTTCCTAATTACTTGGCCATGGATGTCTCATTCCACCCTTGTGGTATCACTATTTTCCCGGGTGGTTCTCCATGTTCTAATTAACACAGTAATATTATCATGAACAATAAATAATCAATAGTAATAATAAAGAATGATCATGTGTCAAATTTAACTTAACACCCAAAACCACATATAGCAATAGCAAAACTACCCAAAAGTTCATTGGTAAACAAGGTATGAAGATGACCAAACTAGGGTGGCCTATTGGGTCCCATCAAAATTAAGCCTAAACATGCCAAAGTGATTATAGAGAACATTATTGGGTAAATAAAAGTGGTCAAGGGCAGAACTTGCCTTTAATGAGCTCCTGCTCAGAATTTTCCACCTGCTGAGTACCGGGGACCTCGGTTACTTGTTTGTCTACTCGCAATAATACAAACAAACATTGCGTAGGAGAAATTAACATCACACCGAACAGAAGAACATAATGCATGATAATAATCTACGCATCGTAACGAGATCCTAGGTTTGAGAACCACCAAATTCGAAGTTACGGTTATAAAGTTACGATTTTCCGAAGGTTTAAGTGTTTACTATAAAACAAATGAGGTACAAGATTTTAACCATATGTTTCATAGTGATACAGGGTTACTAAATGTTAAACAATATTAATATGAGACTAATACAACTGAAATGGATCAAAAAGGTGTTATAATGAATTAAATATGACTTAAACAAGGTTCTAGAATTATTTCTATACTAAAAATCCTTTTCTGGTTTATTTTTTAATATCCCTACTGACTCTGGACTGCGGGCAATTTTACCAGATATTACAGGGTCTACTATATAAAAGTCTGGGGCTCTTTCGTAATTACTTTACACAGGCCGAGACAGTGGGTTAATTCCTAAAATCTCCAAGGTCTCTTTACTAAAACTACGTGGCCAAAAGGGTATCAGTCGTTGTGAGCCGCACAGATCACGATCAACGGATTTGATTAGATCTGCCCCGCATCAAACCGGTACGCGCCCGTGGCCGTTAGATCTGTGATCAACGGATCCAGTTTAAAATATTAAATCCTATGCGCTCGACTCGAATCGGACGGTCCCGCTCACCCGAGCCAAACCAGTATGCGTGCTATCATCTCGGCCATCCGGTGGACATCTAACGATCAGTGGTCGCCTTCTCTACACCGTCATGGACACAGCAGCGCCGCAGTGCATCGCGGTGGCGACATCGCCGGTGAGCCCACAATTGCGCACAAGCGCACCAAATTCGACACCGAAAGATGCTACGCGAAGCTGAGATTATGGGGAAGATGTGGGGGAGATCTTACCAAATGGCTAGTTCGGCGTTGGTCCACATTGGCTCCGCGGTGATTCTAGATTCCGGTGAGCAATTGGGAGCCGCCCAGCAAGAGTATGCTCCTACCAAGACATCCCACACGTGCTGCACGATTGGGGCAACGTCCTAGGCCACTTTTCGAGAGCGCGACGACGACATAGCGGACAGACCACGGCAGCGACGCTTTCTCCTCTCTGAATTCCCTCTCTCTACGGTCGCAGGCGACTAGGTGATAATGGAGACTCGGTCTAGGTTGGGAAGGCCACAGGGAAGGCCGATTTTTATGGCTGGGCATGACTCGGTCGACTGGCGGCCAGCTAATGCGGGAAGGTCATTCTGTCACGCGGCTTCCGCGTTGGTCGTTACGGTGACGCTGACGGAGTGGTCCCCAGCACAGCGAGGGAAAGGGGAAGAAGAGACATAGTGGACGGCGCTGGAGGTGAGGCTAGCCCCCTAGGTCCACAGGTCGGAGACGCGGAAGTCACGGTGGGGGTTGCTATCCTGCCACGCGGGCCCACCTAGCGACGTTTGCAAGGGGAGTATCACGCGCACACACTGAGACTGGCAAACGGCCCCACATGTCGGCGCAAACTGCAGGAGTTTTGGGCCACCATGGTAGTGAGTCGGGCCAAGGGAAACCGACGCCGACCCAAGAGCATTGGTTCATCTTTTTAATTTTTTCCTTTTATTTTCTATTTGGATTTCAAATTTGAATTTCTTTCTTGTCTTCAAAATCTAATATTTGATGTCAAATTTGTTTGTGGGCTTCTGTGAATCATCTAGGCCCCTAAGTGGTGTTTTGGTAATTAATGACAACTGATTATGGACTAATAGTTCTTTGAGTGATAAGATTGCATGACTGAACCACGAGATACAGCAAAGTTCTTGAGGACTCATAACCATTGATTGTGGATCAAGTGAAGGCAAAGGTAAAACATAGGTTTTTTCTTTTGCCGGTCAGCAGGTGTTTAGAGAAGAAACTGATTAGATTAATAGGATAGATAGTCGTACTATTAAGAGGGGTCAATGAACTTGAATGGTGTATAACTTAGTGCCTCGTAGAGCATAAACGGTAACATGTGCATGAGGGCTAACAGTGCTACGAGTTTCAAAATTAAAATTCTTTTGAATAAGTGCAAAACTTTTTTCTCTGAGGATGACGAACTGTCCGGGCCAGATGGCCGGACCGTCCGCGACTGTGCCAGAGAGGTCAACTAGTCGTCTGTCTCTGCCTCCTTCTGGCGAACCGTCCGACCCCGGTAGGCGGACTGTCCGCATAAGAAGAATTGAGTTTGGGCAGGGACAATGTGTTATTGAGACTTTGTACTACGGACTGTCCGGGGTTTTTAGCCGGACGGTAAGTGGTCCATGTGCGGACTGTCCGGCCATGAATGGCGGACCGTTCGCTCGAATTACTGAGACGGACCAGACACTCTGTTATTCAAGTTTGTCAGGTTCCGGACCATCCGGCCCCGGTGGGCAGACCGTCCGACCTTGACTTTTCTGACAGCTCTGACAGGTTTCAAACGGTCGATATAGTCGTTACTGGTACGGCGGACCATCCGCCCATAGGGCGCGGACCGCCCGCGTGTGCGCAGAAACTGTGCTAGTTGCACATAACGGCTATGTATGTGTTGAGGGCTATAAATAGAAGTGGAGCTCGTGTGTGGGAGCTCTCTTGGCCATTCCTAGCACACATTGAACTTATTTGTGATCCTCCCACTCAAACACTCACACTAATTGATTGAGATCGCATTCTAGTGAGTGATTGGGACGCTCTAGTGCATTTGCATTCGTTATGATCTTTTGAGGCACTAGGTGGTACACTAAGCAAGCGTCATCGACTTGTTACTCTTGGAGGTTGCCGCCTCCTAGACGACTCAGGTGTTGTCTCCGTTGAGCCCTCCGTGAAGATTGTAGAGAAGCCGCGGGATTGATTGTGAGGGGTTCACGCCCACCTCACCGGAGCCGCAAAGGCGACACTAGTGAAATCGAGGTATTGAGTGAGTTCTTGTCCACTTAGCTCAAAGATCAAGCCGTGTCTTGGTAGAGGAGCAAGTGAGAGCTTGAATTCCACCTCAACGTGGATTAGGGGTGAACGACAAATCACTGATACCACGGGATAAATTTCGGTGTCTCTCTCTCAACTATTATACATTACTTACAAATAGTTGGTAACTTATATATTGTTTATCTTTGTGGCATTAGATTAAATTGCTCATTGTATTTTTTTGTTCCATCAAAGCTAGAAATATTTACATCTCTTATTGTTTTGATTAAATTTGTCTAATGTATTTTATTTTAGTCAAAATCATCTATTCACCCCTCTCTAGCCGGTGTCCTCGATCCTACAGCTTCACACAAAGATCAAGTGTACAAATGAAAGTACCAGCATAAAGAGATATATTTATACATATATTTTTTCTTTATAGTGTATATTCTTTTCTTATCCATTTCATTTTCAAATTCTAGATTTCAAATTAGGTTAGACCCTAATTTCAGCATTAATATATTTTTATTACTATTATTATTATTATTATTAAGTGCACAAACAAATAACTTCCAACATGATGCATTATTTTCTTTATTTAATATAATTGTTAGTAGTCAATGTGAGCCATGATTTGAATATGGAAAAAGGAGAAAACAAAACAAGTAATCACATAAACCTTTTATAGTTCCCAATACTTATACATTTTTATAAATCTAATTATTTGGGTATTATATTGTTGCACCATATATGTATAGTCTACGAAGCTGCAAACTGTTAGAGTTACGTATTGCTGTATTGAACACCCTTTCATAACTGCCTGTACGCTGTTTTTTAGAACCATTGTGAAACCTGCGCCAGCGCCATATGTATTGTTGTATCCTACAATTTATTTATGTTTATACAATAAATTTATGTTCCTACAATATGTTTATATATGATGAGCGCCATATGTATTGTTGTATCCTACAATTTATTTATGTTTATACAATAAATTTATGTTCCTACAATATGTTTATATATGATGTATATGGTGCGCATCATTCCTATATACATATAAAGATAGCATGTATCTCTTTTGACACGGTAGGGTAGGGCGCCGCGGAGAGCGCCCTTTATTTCTAGTCAACTGCAAATTCACACCCAAAACTACTTCAAAGAAGGTCACGCACTCCCTTAAGTCGCGTTGGCATTTCACCGCTCGTCTCAAAGACATGCTCATAAACAGAATAGTACGTTGGCGAATTTCAGCAGAAAAATGAAGTCTCGAGCCTATTCTCACCATTTTCTGTCAGCGACAGCCTCGGTGAGGAATGGTGATCGAATTGTTCTTCGTCAAAAGTACATATAGCCTACGACTTCATCAAAAGTCGTGCCATATAGAAACTCCAGGTCGCGCACCACCGTCATTCAGCAGGCAGTGACTCCTCCATCCTCTGAGCGATCAAACGGACTGCAGCGTTGGCGGCCGAGAAGGGGCCGTGGAAGCTCTCCCTGTACGACAGCTTGTCCAGGTCGCCCACCATCCTCAGCAAGATCTCTCCCAGATCAGACTGCCGCGCTATCAGGGATTCGCGATACGACCGCGCGGCGGTGCTACTGATGTCCACGTTGGCCGGCTCCGGGCAGTACTCGTCGTCGAGCCACTTGCGCAGTGTCTCCCTCAGCCATTCAGATTCCTGGCGGTCAGCAAAGAATGGAGGTAAGTTCCGCTGTGATTCGTAGCAGGCAATGTGGCCATAGGATGGTTTCTAGCCTCGATTCTTCTCAACCCACACCGTGAATTAAGACATCCCATGTGACACAGAAATGCATTGGGATGACCCCAAAAGGGGTCCAAATGTGAGCAACCAGTATCTGAAGTCTGGACACACGAACATGACCCCTGCAAATAGCGATATTTAACCTTTTGTCCCCGTTGCGAATGCCCCTAAACCCTAAACCATTATTAAAATGCCATGTATTCTTCTTCGTTTCTTGTCAATTTTATCTGTGGCAAGCCATATCAGCATATCTGTCATGGACCTTCGGTCCATGGTGATAGCTGTCTTCTCCGGCGAGGTTATACCCCTCTGCCGCAGGCTTGGTTCTAGGGTAGCAGCCCTAGGCGCTCGAGAGTCATTGCAAGAGAGAGAGATTTGTTTGATAATATATTCCTTCTTCCTTTGTCTCCTGCGTACAGGCCTATATATAGGCCACCGGTTGGCCAACTAGGCAACCACTAATTAGGCAAGTGACTAATTAAAATTATCTCCCCTACAATTTAGGTCTATCAATTTAGCCACCAAATCAGTCACTTTCCTTTGCCATGCCTTCCTTGCGCGCGCTTTCCTTTGCCATGCCTTCCTTGTGCGCGCTTTCCTTTGCCATGCCTTCCTTGCGCGCGCTGCTGCCAGCGCCCGTGCCTTCCTTGCACGCGCTGCTGCCAGCGCCCTCTGCGGCCTATCGCTTTTGGCGCGCATAGGTGCGGCCCCACATGAGTGACCGCTCCCTATGATGCCCATGACATCTCCCCCTCCCTTGAGGACCGGCTCGTCCTCGAGCTGCCATAGACTTACCTGACACGACTTAAGGTTAAGCCTTTTACATCTCGGCTTACCTTTATTATTTAAGACGAAAATAAAAAATAATTGTGGAACTAAAATATAAATTTGAACTGCAGCTATGTCCTCCTATCCTCCTGGATCCCAAGGAAAGAGCTGAACTGCGGCCTTCACGTTGGATGAAAGGTGGAGGAGAAACCAGCCCGTTCTTATGTTGGGTCTGTCCAGCACCAAGGCAGGTGCCCGAATGAAGGAGACAACCCTCTTTGGCCATGCAGGGGGGGCTGCATACCCAGATCTCGACTTCTGCAGGGGGTTCAAAAAGTATAGACGAGACCTGGTGGTTGGGCGCGCAGGCTGCGAGTTGGTGCAGCGATGAGCTGATCAGCAAGTGCAACTTCCGCACCGCCCGCCTAACAAGGAAGCCGCGCACTGCGGCTTGCAGGCGCACCACGGCCTGCTCATGTGATGACGGCCATGGGGTGGCCCTGGAGGGCACAACAAGGTGCTTCTCCCCACGAAGGGACTGTACCTGGCGGCGTGCCAGGAACTCTCGCGCTGCCGTCTGAAGCCGCACCGCTGCTTGGAGTTCCTTCTCTGTCTTCTCCTTGTAGCGGTGGAACATCACAACGAACTGATCCCACTGCTCTGTGAAGCGGCCAAAACTCTCTTTGAGCCGAGTGAATGCATCTGGAGTTGGAGAGGGCGGGTGGGAGGGCGTTGCGGCGGCTGATGGCGTGGCGGCTGGTGGTGGTGAGGGATGGGCGGCTGGTGGTGGTGAGGATAACCTGGAGCTGATACCAGGTGCGGTCCATGGGGATAGCTGTCTTCTCCGGCGAGGTTATACCCCTCTGCCGCAGGCTTGGTTCTAGGGTAGCAGCCCTAGGCGCTTGAGAGTCATTGCGAGAGAGAGAGATTGGTTTGATAATATATTCCTTCTTCCTTTGTCTCTTGCGTACAGGCCTATATATAGGCTACCGGTTGACCAACTAGGCAACCACTAATTAGGCAAGTGACTAATTGAAATTATCTCCCCTACAATTTAGGTCTATCAATTTAGCCACCAAATCAGTCACTTTCCTTTGCCATGCCTTCCTTGCGCGCGCTTTCCTTTGCCATGCCTTCCTTGTGCGCGCTTTCCTTTGCCATGCCTTCCTTGCGCGCGCTGCTGCCAGCGCCCGTGCCTTCCTTGCACGCGCTGCTGCCAGCGCCTCCTGCGGCCTATCGCTTTTGGCGCGCATAGGTGCGGCCCCACATGAGTGATCGCTCCCTATGATGCCCATGACAATATCAGTGTGGTTATGGTACGCACAAAGACGCAAATATTCCCATCTTCCTATCTCTTTCCGTGCCGGGTCGAGCCGATTTAATCGAGTCGAGACACGACACAGATAAATGGTGTCATGTTGTGTCTGTCCGTGGACCGAAGTCTAAGTCCAAGCACAGTCCGACTAGTTTTAAACGGCTCATTGTCGGGCTATCGTGACGTGTCGGGCAGCCTAGAGCTCACCTTATAATAGAGCTTGAAAATAACTTATTTTTTCCTATTTTTGTTGCCCCTTTTCTCCATTTTTCGCAACAGAACTCGAAAATAGCTTAAAAGTGGGGGACGAGTTGGTCATAGTTGTATATATCACTACCGGAATCGACGGCTTTGCCGAGTGCCTGAAGCACTCGGCAAAGCCTTAAAAACACTCGGCAACGACTTTGCCGAGTGTCGCACTCGGCAAAGAGGGCTCGGCACACAGTGCATCGACAAAGCCTTCTTTGCCGAGTACTTTTTCTCGGGCACTCGGCAAAGAAAAGCAGCTGTTACGGCGCCGGGTGATGGAGACGGCGTCTTTGCCGAGTGTCCCAGGTGACACTCGGCAAAGGAGTTACCTTTGCCGAGTGTCTGCCTGACAGCACTCGACAAAGAATCCGTCAGAGGGGTCCCCATGTCAGGTACTTTGCCGAGTGCTTGGTATGGCACTCGGCAAAGCGTGCTTCTTTATCGAGTGCCAAAGCCATTACACTCGGCAAAGAACCTATATCGGTGCCCATGTCTTGGTTCTTTTCCGAGTGCTATGGTCCTGACACTCGGCAAAGCACCTCTTTGCCGAGTGTTACACTCGGCAAAGTGACCAGTACACACCTTTTTTATTAGTTTTCCCTATTCCATCCAAACAAACAAAAGATATTTCACAGATATCACATATATACATCACAGATCATCACAGACATATATAGCCAACACAAACAGTATTAACACAAATTCTGACATAAGTATTCAACATAAGTTGAGAGGTTCTCAACACAAACAGTATTAACAGAAGTTCAGAAGTATCAACACAAGTTCACAAGCTCTGACAAGTATTCAACATAAGTTTTGTGTTTGAAACACTAAAAACTTAACTCTCATGGAGATGGGCGGTTGGACTGGTGCTGCGTTGGGTTGTACCCTTCATGAGGGTTGTTGGATGCCGCCCCAGATTGGCCCTGCACAGAGCAGAGATTGCATGTGTTATACCAGATGCATTACCAACATGTAACTACAATTTTGATACTCACAGGAGTATGGAACAGAGCAGGGTCAACTACAGGGAACAATGGAGGTGGCGCAGCGAAACCCTGTGCGGCGCCAAGGCTCTGCATGTACTGGAACATCTCTGTCATCCTCTGATCAGCCGCCGCCCGCTCTGCCATTATCCTCGCCTCCATCTCTTGACGTTCCCTCCTCTCTTCTTCTAGTTGGGTCTGTAATATTACAAGCCAACGTTATAGTAACTCAAAGAGAAGGTATATAACTCAAGGAAGGACGAGTTACAGAAGCACTAACCTCGAGTTGTTGTATGCGATGTTGTGAGCTGTCGTGCCAAAGTCGTATGGCTGGACTCGAGCCTGTGCTCCTTGCTCGTACCTGAGACATAGTGGGAGTGGAGGACGAGTCGATTGCCCCGTCGGTAATCCAGTACCGTCCATGTCTCTTGCCTCCTCCGACCCTCATGAGCACATCGGGGTCGATCTGCTCGGTGCTCGGATCATATTCTGGGCCATGGACACGTTGTCTCAGCACCTCCTCTCTCGTATGATGCGCTTCACCATGAAAGATCCACTGAGTATAGCCCGGCGTAAATCCATTCTTCCAAATATGTTCTACCATGGTCTTCTTTGGTTTTCTTTTCCGATTGGCACATTTGCTGCACGGGCATGGCACTAGACTCGCTCCTTTAGCAGCTTCGCCATATGCTCGTTCCACGAAATCATCGGTCTTTCTAATCCATTCAGTGGTGACATCGTTCCTTCCTATACGGCCTGTGTACATCCACTCACGGTCCTCCATCCTCTAACACAAGCCTAGCAATAGAAAATTTCGGCAGCACCTCCCCTACACGGGGAGGTTTCGAAATCCTGCAAATAAAACTATCAGCACGATGACTGACATACACGCATAATTCAACGGCACGATGGCCGGCAATCACATATAATCATAGCCACATACGCATATATTAGAAATGTAATTTCCTATAGACCAATCATACGCATATATTAGAAATGTAATTTCCTATAGACCAATCACATGCAAACTACGTTTAACCACATATAATCAATCGCATGTAATTTCCTATGTACCAACCATATGCATATATTAGAAATGTATACCCTAGCCGGGGAAGATGGCGTGGTGTCTGGAGATGGCCGGAGCGACGGTGATTGACGGAGATGGCGCGGCGTTCGCGAGCGGCGGCGGCGCACGGGTGTGGTTGGGCGCGGGGCAGGGCGCGCGCGCGGGGGTGGCGGGGCGCATACGGGCAGCGGGGCGCGTACGGGCAGCGGCGCGCGGGCTGGCGAGAAGCGAGGCCGGGAGCGCGCGGGGGGTGGCGCCGCGAGCAGTGGGCGATGGCGCGCGCGAGCGTGGACGGCGATGCAGGTGGTCGCGGGGCGCGGCGGGGGCGCGGGCGGGCGGCGGCGCGCGGTGGTGGCAGGGTGAGAGAGTGACGTGAGTGAGTGAGAGAGAAGGAGAACTGGATATCGGTTAACATTCACTTCTTTGCCGAGTGCCCGCGATGTGGCACTCGGCAAAGTTTTTTTAAAAAAATTTTAAAATAGTCTTTGCCGAGTGCCTCGGATCCGGCACTCGGTAAAGGAGTCTTTGCCGAGTGCCCATTGACAGACACTCGGCAAAGAAGTGAATTAGGGTTTTTAGAAATACTTTGTCGAGTGTCACACGGCTGGCACTCAGCAAAGGCTTCTTTGCCGAGTGTCCAAGCCTGGACACTCGGCAAAGTATATTTTTATTTTTTAAATTTTGTCAACCAAATTTTTTGTGGTATGTTCCTACACTATGTAGACCTACATGTACCATTTTGGGAAAATTATAACAGTGTTTTCAATAGCCAGTAGATTTAGTTCGTTTATTTGAATTTCTTCGGAAAATTTATATTTGAACTGTAAGTCACTCGAAACATGGAAAACCGTGAATGCAAAAATGATACCTATCCTGTTTAGCACAAGTTATGACCGATTTCAGGAGCAAACCGGAATCTTCGAGCAACATGCTAACTAAACATGGCCGTAAACTTGTCATTCACATGTTTAAAAATTGTATAAAACACAAAGTCAGAAAATCATGAAACTTGTCCACGTGTCATGATATCATATATAGAGCCTGTGATAAAAATTTGAGAAAGTTTCGAGAAAGCTGTGACGCACTATGTGTAGAAACCTAAGAGATCCACATTGAAACTCTATGATTTCTTGTGTGGATCTCTTAGGTTTCTACACATAGTGTAACACAGATTTCTCGAAACTTTCTAAAATTTTTATCACAGCCTCTATATATGATATCATGACACATGGACAACTTTCATAATTTTCTGACTTTGTTTGTGTTTTATACAATTTTTAAACATGTGGATGGCAAGTTCACGGCCATGTTTAGTGAGCATGTTGCTAGAAGTTTTCGGTCCGCTCCTGAAATCGGTCGTAACTAGTGCTAAATAACATGCGTATCATTTTTGCATGCACGATTATCCAAGTTTCGAGTGACATGCAGTTCAAATCTGAATTTTCCGAAAAAATTCAAATAAACGAACTAAATCTACTAGCTATTGAAAACATTGTTATAATTGTCCCAAAATGATACATGTAGGTCTACATAGTGTAGGAACGTACCACAAAAAGTTTGGTTGCCAAAAAAATAAAAATAAAAATATGCTTTGCCGAGTGCCAGGTATTTGACACTCGGCAAAGGCTGACAGCCGTCAGCTGTAGACGGCCGCTAACGGCCCTTTGCCGAGCGCCATCTTTGCCGAGTGCTTGCCGCTCGGCAAAGGAGTCTTTGCCGAGTGTTCCTCTGTGCTGAGTGTCCCGCACTCGGTAAACAAGCTCTTTACTGAGCGCAGGACTTTGCCGAGTGCGGCTCTCGGTAAAGTCTTCTTTGCTGAGTGCCCGATAAAAAGCACTCAGCAAAGAGTCTGGCACTCGGCAAAGGCCTGGATTCCGGTAGTGTATGGTGGGCTATATTGGGACGAATAATAAGGTCAGACCACAAACGGGTTGTGCTCGGCCTGATAGGCTATCTATGCCTAGCATCGGGCTAAATGGGACGATAGTAAACGGGTCGTTCCCGTGCCGCCCGATGGGCTTGTATCTAAGCCCAAGCATGACCCATGACGGGCCTCGTGCCGGCCTAAGCACGATTACTATCGTGTCGTGCCTCGTGCTGGCCCATATAGCCAGCCCCATCTGGTCACCTATAGCCCCAGCTGCATCTCTCCAAGTTCGCCAAGGAGTTTTTCAAGGTGCCAAGCACTTCCTTGCCAAGATCCACCGTGTTAGGATGCACTAACCATATCAATTCAAAAGATTAAGTTGATGGAATAAGGTAGATAATCTACTTATACACTTCAACATCCCCACTCACATGCATCTAAAGAGGAACAAATGAAGCCTCTGCTAGGATTTAAACTCGAGTCATCTGGCCTTGATACCATGTTAGAATCGACACACTAACCAATTCAAACAAAAAACTTAAACTGTTAGGGCAAGACAAGACAAAGACAGCAACTAAACAGCTGCAACCTGTCACTGAGAGTGTGCCATTACAAGCAATTGCACCCGTGGCAAAGAAGGATAGCTTGGTTTTGATGGATCTCACCGGTTTTACCTTCACTGATGCAAGGGCTAAGGTGGAAAACCGAGACCTAACAGTCCCTGTTAAGCCTGGCGGTTCCATCAAGGCTATCAATGATCAAATATGGAACAATATGGATGTCGATGATAATCTGCTGATTGCAGGTAGAGGAATGTCAAATGGAAGGCAGGTTGATAAATCTGAACAACCAGTGCTGAAACTGACTGCAGATGAGGACATGACAACTAAGGCTATGAAGAGGGTGGCTGCTAGAAACCTTGATGTACACACACGCAAGGCTAGGATGAACAGCCCAAGGGGAAGTTCATGTTCTCCCCCACCAGTTCTACAAAAAAAAAAGGTTTTGTTTTCAATAGCGTGATGACTCTTAAAACGGGCTGTTCTCCAACTGTCATAATTGCAGGAGCAAGTTGTGTCGGGCTTGCAACTTTTGATGCAAATGGCTAAGCTTTTCTTCTTCTGGGCACATAGGTGGTGATCTAGTCTATGGATTGAAGGCCATTAGAATGGTGCTTGAGCTCTATTATTATTGTCATTGTCATTGTTATTATTAGTATCACTACTCCTACTATTACTATTATTATTATTTTCTTTTTTTTGGCTATGTGGTATGCGCTTTATGAGCATAGGCCGGAAGTCTCCTAGCCAAAGCTCAAAGCTTTTTATCATCTTAATGTACTGTTAATGGTTTCAATATATCGCTTCCCTTTTCGAGAAAAGAGAAGGGGAGATGTATTTGTGCCTTTACGCGTGTCTTAGCCAGCTGACATACTATTCTGATTTGCCATTTAAGCAAAATTGATAAGAAACAAACAAGAATGCACGCTTCGATGGCAAATATGTAAGTGGCATTTTAATAATGAATTATGAAGGCTGTGTTGGGAAACCGGGGAGCAATTTTTGGTTTGAAGTGACGGTATACTATCATTCTACAACATGACCCCTGCAAATTTCGTTTGAAGTGACAGTATAGTAGTACCATTCTACACCATGACCCCTGCAAATTTCGTTTGAAAGTGAGAAGCATCAATCTGCCCCATGAGCGTAGTATGTTCACCCTACTACCCTAGATTGTTTACCGGTACCTAAGAACTGGAGAACAGCTATAGCAACCACGACGAGGCTGCGACAAGAATCGGTGGAAAAAATTCAGAGAAAAGACCAAGTTGGGACCGAACCTGCGTTGCTCCTGCAGGCGTCAGCCAAGAATCGGGCACCCTCAGCTCCTGCACGCGGTTGTCCCGCTCCCCGTCGGCGGCGCGGAGAGGCCACCGGGGAGGATAGGCGACCCGGACGGAGGCGGAGGCCAGGAAACGGGTAGGGTTGTTGGGGAGAGCTAGGAAAAGATGCGCCTTCGACGGAGGGAATGGATAATGGGGGCGGCCATGGAGAAGAGCAGCTAAGGAGGTAGAAGATAACATTTTCTCCTCTTATCTTTTTTTTTGGAAAAAAATTGTCTATACTTTTCAGAGGATTGCGCTCTCCAGCGGAAAAATTTTGTGGACTTCATTTGCCCCAAATCCATAGTGTCATTTTTTTTCTTGAATACGCAGGAGAGCTGCGTATTTTTGTATTAAGAAGAAGAATAAAATGGGGAGAAAAAACCCCGTACAAAGGTGTTACATTTGGCAAACCAAAACCAAAAAACACCCCCCAAACAACTAAGACACCTAAGACACCTCTTCTAAATGAAAGAAAGAGAGCGCTTTGGCTCCAGCCATACGCCAACCCATCAACTCCTCCCTTGCAGCTGCCAACACCACCGCAGCGCTAGGGTTACAGTTATCAAAAACACACCTATTTCTATGCTTCCACAAAGTCCATGCACCCAAAATGACAAGAGAATTGAATCCCTTGGATAAAGGCATGCCCACCCTGGCAGCACTATTCCTCCACCAGGTTTCAAAACAGACGTCATCCTGGGAAGGGCAGAGCTCCTGGAAACCACCCGACCGCAGAAGGCTGAACCAAAACTGTTTTGCAAAACTGCACTGAACCAGCAAATGGTTGATAGTCTCTTCCATCTGGTCGCATAAAGGGCAGGACTCTGGGTGATCCAGGCCCCGCTTAGCGAGTCTGTCGGCCGTCCAACATCTATCATGCTCCACAAGCCAGAGGAAGAATTTACACTTTCCTGGAGCCCAGGATTTCCAAATGCGTTCAGCAGGCTCAAAGCTAACAGAGCCAAGAAGCAAAGCCCTGTAAGCTGAACTAGCCGAGTATTCACCCGATTCACTAAACCTCCAGGTATGCACATCAGGAACATCCGGCTGCAGAACCATCCCCTCGAGTAAGTCACAAAGGTCCATGAGATTAGCAAGGGCTGTAACAGAAATAGCCCCTCTCAGATCAGCCAACCAATTGAGATCAGGCAAGGCATCCTTGACCAGGCGTCTAGAAGCAATACGCTTGGGCACCATACCGAAGACAGCAGGTGCCACCTCCTTAATCCATAGTGTCATCCCTCCGAGCTTCCTTGCGTGCTGGATCCTGCCGAATTTGAGTGGCAATGTTCTCTTGTGACAGTTTGTGACCGATGCTACAGCTCATCGCTGAAAGTTGATTTTATACGTAACAGTAAAAAAACTGCCACAATTATTGTTAATGTGTTCCATTATCACTGGTTCTCTTATTAAAAAAACTTTCTTCTTAATCCTGTCCTTAATCTGGCTTATAACTCAAGTTGTGATCGAGCAACCACAAAGCTGAAAATTCATCAACGCTCGTGGTTCTGGACTCGTGGTTAACAATACCATGGGGAAGCACATGACATCCTGGTATTTGCATATATCTGCATCCCAAGCTCAACAATTAGTACTGCATCTGATTCAGACTTTCATGTGTGTGACTTCCCAAAACTAAAAAAAAGCAACAGTTGCATTGACTCTTCATAACAGTCCATTGGTTTCTCTATAGCAGCACTACAACATACAACTTCAAAGTGGAATGAACTGTCCTCATCTGCTTCATGTGGCCTTTGTGGCTATCTAATTCACCTCAGCAACACCAATACAAAACCTCATCTTGAATCATCAAGAAAGAACAAATGGGGCAACACGAACAAATTAACACACAACAGAGATCAAACGCAAGGTCGTCGATCGCAAGGTTGCTGGATCTAGACGACCTTTGGAGGTGCCTCCAGCATGAGCTTCTCGATAAGGTCCGCGGCATCCTGCACTGTTGCGATGTCCTGTGCACTTGTTTCGTCCACAGTTATGTTGAACGCCTCCTCGAGGCCCATCACAATCTCGACCTGCAGGAGAAAGTTGGCGATATTAAAGTGCTGTTTTTTTTGGTTGAGCTACAGTTGATTTCGATGCAGAGGGATTACCGTGTCCAGCGAATCAGCACCAAGTTCAGCGAATTTTGATTCGCCAGTGATAGTGGTCCCATCGGGAAGAGCCAACTGCTCCTTCACTATACTGCAAACCTTGTCCACTGTCTCTTTCTTAGCCTAATCAATAAACATGAGAATGATGATATTTCATGTCTTCAAAAAGATGTGACTGCTTCACATCAGGAGTAAGCGCATGCTGACAATCTCAGAAACAGGTAATATAGCTGTCAAGAACCAGGTCACACTCTTCACACCATCTAGCGGTTTGTACTTTCTATACAAATATCTTTTTTTGGCTAACTATACAAAGAATCCAACTTACTTATAGAGTCCAGTATGATGTTAGTAAATAAAGATAATCATCAATATGAACAGCTGCTACAAATAGGTTGTTGCTTCATCCACCAAACACTTTTAGTTTTTAGACCCAGAACAACTGTTGCTAAGCAACAAAGAATAAAATGATGCATACCGAACAGCAAATCTTAAACCCAAGAGACCTTTGTCTTGAGCGGATGGATACAGAAGTCATCCTGTGGCTCTGGAAGGAAACCGAGGTCCAGCTTGGAATCACATTTGTGACCTGAAATAATTGGATTGTTCATATGCACAGAACAACATAGAGTACAATATTGAGAGAATGGCAATTGACACTGAAAAAAGATTGACATAGGGCATGTAGTGCAAATACCCTTTTCTAAAAAAAACTTCAAAGCTGCTCCTACTCTCATGCTGGATGTTCAATGAAATCAAAACCAAACAACATATTTGGAACGGGAAGTCCTTCAGAAATTAAAAATAAATACTAAAATGTGTACATTAAGGCAACATATATAGTGAAGCCAACACATCGCACATATTATATCAGTAGCATGATCTAAGTCTGTGATGCCTATGAAGTATGTTCACCTAAACTGAGAGCAAGCTGGTCGCTATTTCAGGTATTCAGACATTATGTTTTTTATATTTAAGAAAAATATAGATATATATAGACAAACCATGAGTTGAAAAAACTTCTACAAAATTAACTGGATTGCCTCCTGGCAAGGAACTAGCACCAGAACTTCTGAGGAACTGATCTGGTCAGGGATTTTGAAATGCCTAAACTAGGACATCAGTTCAGTAATATACAGGATCAAGATGTAGTATAGCTTTTGAAACCAGGTCTAAAATCCAGATTTAAGTGTGTGGAGCCCAACTATGCGTTTTGAAATCCCATGACATGATGCAGGACATTCAGACCAGGCAAGAAAACACATGGCAACATACGCTTGTAACAAGAAAGCTGGCATTTTCTATTGGGCTAGCACATCAACATCGATGTACAGAAGTAAAGCATTGGTAAAGAAATGCTCCTTAATTAACTTGAGCAAGATCTGAGGCATGTGCTGTCACTTGCTGTGCTAGTGTGACCCCTAGACGGCCGGACCTCTCCTGCTCCTTTTGGGATCCAGCAAAATTTCTCTACCAGAGGTTCATTTCAAAATAAACCATATGAACTACCGAGCTGGGCCGGCGCCCGTTTCTTTAGTCACAACAGTTTTGGAATCTTTGCAGGTTGCACTAAAATATGCGAAACTGCCCCCATCTGTTCATCATTCATCGTGATAGATGGTACCCATAGCTTTGTATGCTCAACAAGTACTAATCATAGGCAAAATTTGCCAAAAAGAACAAGGCAACTTTGTTCGTTAAAAAAAGATTAGGGAACTTTTACAAAAGAAGATCCCCCTGAATCAAGCACGGAAGAAATGCTCACAGAGAAGTTCTTAAGCTGTTGAGTGAGCTTGAATCTAATCACAATCAAGCAACTGAATCGAAACCAACAAAGCATCCCAGCATCACCAGAAACTACGGCTACGGCATCAGTGATGAGTCCATCCATCCATGATCCCATCTAAGCGAGCCAGCCCAAAAACCCGACAAATCACAAAACCAAACGCCACGAATCTAGAGCGGCTGACGGCGGCACGCTCCTCGCATCAGGTTTCAAGAAACAGTGGCAGCCTCGTAGACCAAGCTAGCTACCAGGTCAAGGCAAGAATAAGTCCAAGAAATGCGGACCTGGCGCCGGGCGGCGGCTGGCGAGAAGGAAGCGGCGAGAGAGTGCGCCATGCTCGCTCTCGGATCGGGGGCGACGGCGGGAGTAAGAAAGCTAGCTGAAGTCTGTGGGAGTGGAAGGCGGCCGTGACTCGGGAGCTAGCACCTAGCAGCAGCAGCAACAACAAAAACCACGAAGCCTTGGGATAAATATATAGATAGGATTGCGATAGAAAGCGTCCGTCCGGAAACCTCTGACGCTGCACGCTCGCGCCAGCCACAAAATGGGAAACGAGGATTCTCGATTTCTTGGTCGCTGGTGGCTGCCTGGCCGCGGCCGGATTGCTGGGGTCGGGGAGGATTGGATCTGCACGCTGACATGTACGTAGATCTCAACAGTTTCTGAGGGCACGACATTTAGGCCCTTTGAAACGTAGTTCTACGTGAAAAACATAGAAAATGGTAAAAATTCTCGTATTTTAAAGGGGGCTTTATAAATTTTTATGACCGGATAACCGGAGAAAAGAGTCGTCTCTCGCTTAAACGATAGTTTTGGGTTTATGCACGGAAGCGGAACCGCAGAAGAACAGACGTGCAAAGTAGATGTTGCGGCAAAGCAACAAAGCTGAAATACCATTCTCATTTGTCGAAGTCAAATAGCCATCAATTGTATTGACCGGACAATTGGAAGAAGCTAGACTGTTTTTGTACTATGTGAAAAATGTTTATACAAACCATTTTCAAATTTCTACTTGTTTATTTTTTTAAAAAAATAGCTGCAGTTCAAACACGGCTAGCAGAAGTGCAAAAATGACGATTGCTAATCCAAATAAAACAACAAATATCGGTGATAAGTAGACAAAACTCAACAAGCAGAAGGCCAGCTATGCTGGCCAGCATAGACTAAATGAAAGTCACCTTGAGGCGATGAATAGGTGAAACATGAAAATTATAAACTTTGAACAAGAACTTCACCCGAGGTTAGGATTAGAAATGAGTAATAACGAAGTTACAGTGCGGAAGAGAGTTCTTCTTACTATGAGTTGCTCGATCAATACGGAAAACTTTAGAAGCTAACTCAAAAAGATTGTAAGCAAAAGAACTTAGAGAGAAGGAAGAGGAAGAATCAAATCGTAAGGTAATGATCAACACAAATGAACACAACGATTTGTTTTTCGCGGTTCGTTTCCAAAGAACCTACTCCCCATTGAGGAGGATATGTAGGCCGGGTCTCTTTCAACCATTTTCCTTTCTCAAATGGTTACTTAGACCGGTTGAGTGCTTCTCCTTAATCTTGAGAGTCACTTAGACCCCACAAGGATCACCACACAATTAGGTGTCTCTTGCTAGCTTTACAAGTTACTTGAGAGTTTAGAAAGAGATGAATAAAACACGAATAAAAAAACCAAGCAACAAGAGCAACAAGTGAAACACAAGATCACACTCTCTCTAGACTTTCCAAAGTACTAATCACTAATGATCACTAGTCACAATTATGGCACTTGGAGAGGCTTGGAAGCTTTGAATGTGTCTTGGGATGAAGTACTTGCTCTTGTATTGAATGTGAGTAAATGAGATGCTTGGATAATATGAATGGTGGTGGTTGGGGTTGTATTTATAGCCACCAACCACTCCCTAGTCGTTGCCTCCCTTTTGCTAACCACGGACGGTCCGCGCTCCTGATTCAGACGGTCTGTTCCCACACATCAACGGTTGAAATCGCAACGGTCAGCAGTAACAGCTATATCAATGGCTATAAGTGCATGGAATGTGTCGTTAGATGTTAGATAAAGCAGTCACGGACGGTCTAGTCGTGCACCCCGGACGGTCCGTGAGGATGCTAAAAATACATTTTACCGAACCCGTCATCTTCAAGTTTCTCTAGTTTTCAACGAGCGGATGGTCCACGCCTGAGGCCGGACGGTCAAGCTTGGTCCCAGACGGTGCTCTCTTCTCATTCGGACAGTTCGTAGTGTAAATGCGAGTTTTGCATAGTTTCTGTCTGAGGCGCACCTAGGGATGGCAATCGGGTGGGTAGTATGCGGATATATAGTTCGCGAATCCATACCCGCGAGACAAAACTCAACCAATACTCGTACCCATAACGTTCGTGGGTATGGATCTCTACCCATACCCGTACCCGTCGGGTATCCGTTATCCGGTGGATACCTATTACCCGCCCGCCCACTACAATTTTAGCATTCAACATCAAACAACAATTTTATCACATTTCAAAATCAATTATCCTTCCAGCAGCATCAAATGATAATTCAACACCAAACAACATGTCATGGATAAAAATTAAAAAATGATACTTTAGGATAATATATTAAATCCGGATGGCCCACATGTCAGATATCCATTGGGTAACGGGTATGAATACTGGATATCCATACCCGCGAAAAAATTATCGCAGATACCTTATTATATTCATAACTATACCGCGAATACCAAATTCCACTGTACCCATATCCAATGGATAATTATCCACGGTTATTTACCTAGACCCATATCCATTGCCATCCCTAGGCACACCTTGGTGTCACGGACGGTCCTCCAGAAACGCTCCATGGACCGCTTGATGGGCCTCCCGATGGTTTGCCTAGGAAGGCATGTCCTTGGGCCGCAACCAGGCTGGATGAGCTCGACCTAGGGAGGCAAAGATCAGACGACCGAGTTATGCGCCAAAGGAGCACTAATACCTTGGGCAGGGAGGTTGAGCATACCCGAAGAGCTAGATACTCGGAGATAACTCAGATGAAGGGCAACCGAAATCCGGATAAGCACGAATGCATGTCGAGTTAAAAGATAGATTCAGATAGAGTTAGATAGTCATCATGACTTGTAAAGGGATAACCCTTTGGTCATCTATATAAGGTCGAGGGGGTACCCCTACGAACTCATCTCATCTTGTCACATCCCATCATCACCTCATAGCTCATTAGCCTTCTAATAGCAACCACGCCACCACTAGATCGACATGAGAATTCATCCATCACCGCCCACAAGCTCATTTATAACACGTGTACACCAATAATACTCAAATACTCAGCCTTGACAGGACGTAGGGTGTTACACATTCCAGCGTCCCGAACCTGTATAAACCCTTGTGTGATCCGACGTGCATCCACACGTACCATCGAGTCGCAATCAACGACGTCGTCCTGCCCAAAAGCATCACATGGGGAACCCCGTGGTGCGCAATTGGGTCATAAACACCAACATTGGCCAAGACTACCTCGTGGACTAAGCTTAACTTTTCATCTGACATGAAACATGTTAGTTCACTATTGTTTTCATTCAATTACCAAAACCCAAATGGATCTTTCATTAACATGCTGGAGTTGGCATTACTTGAAATGAACTAAACAAATTGGTCGTAACTTTTAAGAAGATGTAACGATTAGAAATTATATGTATAAAGATATAGCACTCAAGTAGTTTGAAATTCAATGTTTTCATTTAAACTTGAGTTTTAAAGGTTTGTCATACTATCAAGAGGGGTGCAACATGATAAGAATTGATAAGGCACTAGTGCTTAAGAAAACTCGTGTGAGATGTGAGAGTGAACCACCCAAATGCTAATTTGTTTGTGTTGTGAGTCTGCATACTGGATGGTCCGGTATGAATACGCAACACTATTCAAAATCAAGTCAATAAAAAATCAGCCTAGACATTTTGGGAAATCGATTTGTGAAAGGGTTTAGATGTCGATTAGAGGGGGGTAAATAGTCAACTCTAAAATAAATCGTAAATCCTAGCTAATATAAATGCAACAAAAATAAAGTAGTGGCATGATAATCACTTCACCCCAAAACCTTAGCACCTTATGCACAAGATAAGTAATCAACCTCTAGGGTGACTATCAAGAGATCTTACACAAGTCTAGTTTGCAAGGACAATCAACCTAAATGACTAGAACAACAAGCATAGAGAAGAGCTCCTACTCATGCTAATGATCAAAGTAACAACAAGCTACAATAGCAAAAAACACTAACATATGATAATACAAAAGTGAAGAGCTAATGTTATCAAGTCTTGTAACACCCAAAATCCACCACCTAAAAGCAACCCAACTTTAGTTTACTAGTTTCTAATAGAAAAAATGTTTATGTTTTCAAATAATGAAAATGGAGATAAGAACATATTAACTATTTTTTGAATTGATAAAATTTTGTCAAGTGTTTGATGAATTCATGTTGGAGCATATATTTTGTTTGAATTGTTTTGAAAAAAAATCAAATTTTATGGATTTATTTCCTTAAGTAGAACCCTTTTTATAAAGTATAATGGGTTGCTAAAAATAATCTTTTCTGAAAGCACGTATTTTGTTTTGTTAATAATATTTATGATTTTTTTCTAGTTATGTTAAATATATATTTTATATTATTTTGGCTTTATAAAAGAAAATAAAAAAGAAAAGAAAAATAAGAAACTATCACCCATGCTTTTCGGCCGAAGTTGGTCCAAGCGCTCGTGTTTCGGCGCATGCCACGCGCGTCCGACTCTACCGCCCACCTGTTAGGGCCATCTTCCCCCTCCCCATTGCGTCGCGCCGAGGCGTTGTCGTGTCGTGGTGCCTCTCTCGCGCCTGCGAGTTTGCTCTCCTCTTGTGCCCGCTCTGCTGCCAGCGATGGCACCCACAATCAAGTTGTAGTGGGTCGCCCTCTATCGTGTCCATTCCACCCACTTAGCCACCGCCACTTCCCTTCCCCGGCCACCATCACTGGCTAAGCTTCATTGGTGCCCACTATGTTCACCCCCACGGTGCTATAAACAGCCCAGCACTTCGTGCTCTCCACCCCACACCTTCTCACCCCTTCGTCGAGCCTCCCTCCACCCTGCCCACGCACATCGACCGATTGCCACCGCCACTGCCCTTGGCCAGGACCACCTGGAGCCTCCCCCACTGTCGAGCCTTCCCAAAGTTCTCTCGCACTATTCTGCGCCTCCCCGACGCTGTTCCTAGTGCCGCCATGCCATTCCAACCACGTCAGAGCTCGCCATGCCGAGGTTCGACGTTAGAGAAAGGCCATTTTGCAAAAAGGCCCATGCACTCTGTTTTAATCACAAGCACGGGGATGAAGAGCCATTTTCGGACGAGGAATTCCCCTTTGACATCCCTAAGTCACGTCTGGATATCGGTCACTTCGCCAAGCATGTGGACAACAATGAATCAATGATGCCGACCTCAATGTGGCTGTAGTGGCTGTGACGGAACTTCCCAAGTCATTAGGCCCACCTACAGTTGTCCTTGTCCAACGGACCTCAGACAACCCTGCAGGTGCCCCTGAATCACTTGACAAGTTCGGTATCGGCTTTCGTTTCCTTTCCCAAGAGCGTTTCACCCGTCACACAGACATCACAAAGCATCGGAGATACGAAAATGCGGAAGAAATTACAATAACTTACCTTATATTAAAAGTAAGAAAGAGTTATAATATTATAGACTAGAAACAAATATAGAAGTGTTGAGTATTATTATTATTACAAAACTAGGGAGGCAAAAACTCCTCCCGAATAAGCAGTAAAAAGTTTTTAACGGAGGATCCTTTCCTCCCTAAGCTTTACTCCTAGTTTTCCTCCTTAGGCACCACCTTTGAACAAAAGCAGCAAAAGTTTGCCGCTTCTTCACCTAAAACCACATGGGACAAAGCCCTGAGTACGAAGTGTACTTTCGCAAGATTTACCCGACAAAGTAAAAGACTCTCAAGGATATGTTGGCCTTTTGGGATCAAGGAATGGCTTATCAATAGTCAAAGACTCTGTTTGCAGAAATGCTTACTAATAGTGGATCCTTAAAAATCAAATTTTACTTGTCAGGTTAAGTGAGTTTACCTGAAGCTAGAGTTCTTTCTACCCTAGTTCAATCACTTGACTTATACTAGCCAATTTCTTAACAACCCTTCCTCTTCACTAGATTGCTACGTGTAGGGCAGTGACCAAGTCTTCATATCCACGAAGTTACGACGATCCAAATCGATTATACTCAGCTGAGGATCTCCGATCACACGACATATGTAGCACTTAACCCTTGCATATGTCAACTCGCCACCATGGTTCTTAATACCAGATCAGGTTCACGCCAACCGAGAGCACAGATACACCACTATCCAGCCTCTTGCCATGGAGGGTATACGCTACTCTCGCCATCTCTCCACTCCCATTGCGTGTTATCTTATTCTGGTATTAGTCTACCCAAGGCAAAGCTTACCCATGACGAGGCATTTGACCAGTTAAAGGGTCCTCGATCATCAAGCCTACATCGAGACAGTCCTTAATCGACTCAGACGGAGACACTACACCGAGACTCTCTTCTCGTGCAAGTCACCCGTCCGGTCTCAGTTTTATCATTTCAAACCCAAAGTTTGGTACCTGGCAGAGGTACATCTTTTCCGATGTTGAACCCATCATGGCCATGATGGATCCACCATCAAGTTTTATTTTCAAAAACATCCCACCCACTTTGCAACATCATTTTTTGAGAAAACAAAACATTTTGTTTTTCTAAAGCAAAGCTAAGCATAAGAAAAACCTTTTGTAAAACAGGGATTTAAGGAGAAGTAATCAATCCAAGGAAGGATATGCAGGAATTGGTTTAGCATACAACTCCTATCACCTAGTGCATCAAGCAAGTGAGAAAGATTTTAAAAAGAACAAGGAGGTGGCAAATGCACTGGGGCTTGCCTTGTGTTACTGGTGAATCAGGCTCTGTTCTGCAGATATCAAAATAGAAACAATTACCTGCCTGATGTTCCTCAGGTGGTGGTGGTGGTGGTGAAGTCCTTGTCTCTTCTTCTTCTACTTCCTCCTCGTGTTCTAAATATAGCCAAGTATAATAATGAATGCTCATGTAGTGCTCATGAAGATGCAAAGATAATAAAAGTTTGTTATCTAAGGTTTTGAATACAACTTTCCTTCACGGATCTCCAAGAACTTAGGGTTTCTAGAGTCAATAGTGAAGTTCAAAGGGCAGGGGCTAGGGTTTTGGGTTCTAAGTATCAAACATGGTCCAAAATATACCAAACTTTACCCAAGGCTTCTAAATATTATTTAGAGTTTATCCTAAAAATTTAGTGAATTTTGGATTTATTATTTATTCCCTAAAAATCTAGAAGCATGGTTTTTGGCTATTTTAAATGCTCTATAATTTCCTATTTGGACTAAAAATCATGAAACTATTTTTAGTAAATACTATAGGAAATTAGAAACCTAACAAAATTGGTCTGGTATTTTTAGGATTTTTCTACAATTTTCTAGAATTTCTCTAGCTCTGGCAGAAAAAGAAAAAGAAAAGGTATGAACAGTATTGGACCAAAAGCGGCCCAAGTCAGCCCAACACAGGCAGAAGTGCGCCCGCGCGACAGGTTTTGTAGAAAGGCCCTGTCTATTTGAATAATCTAAAGCGAGGTCACAACACTATTCTTTGAGTCGCTGACAGTTTACGGTTAGACCCCTGAACTTCTAATTCTTTACAGCGCCAAGTCCACGACGTCGCGTGGCGGAGATCCGAGCACCGGCGAGTCTAGACTGGACGGATCACGCAAAGACCAGCGCTCTCCATCGACTGGCACCAAATTCAAGCCTTAACCGAAGTTTCCCCTAGACTAATTTCACTAGTGGCACACTAAAACGCCCTGACCACGGTGACCATATGGACAACGACCAACAGAACGCGTTCCCGGCGATCTATGGTAGCTCAGCTCAATTGAACGGGTTGGTGAGTATCAAGAGCAAGCAAGGGTGTTGAAACAAGAAAACAGAGGGCGAGATCGGACCTGAATTGGGCTGGCCACGGCGAGGTCAAACCGAGCGGAGTTCTTGAGTGATTTGGGGGAAGTAAGAAATTGGAGCTCTCTAGTGAACGATTGGAGGCAAGACTTGGTGGCTTGGTGCGTGATTACCCCTTACGGACCCGACGGTGCGCTCAATTTATAGAATCCACGAGCGGTGGTCGATGAATTAGACGACGACGCGCGGCGGCCGGAGAAGAAAAGGGGCACTGGTGCAAGTGCTTAGTGGCTTTCACCGTGGCTGTCCCTCCGGCGATCACCGGATACGCCAAACATGACTAACCGCGACTTGGTAAGATGCCTGGGCACGTGGCGCAAGACCGCGAGGTGGCAATCTCCGACGAACTCATCCGAAACAACCGTGGCTAGCTCGAGTACGGTGGTCGGAGTAGATTAGTGGCCGGAGCATATCCACGACGTGATATTTAGTGACCCCGGCGCTATCCAACCGATTCGAGCGCAAATCACCGCGGTGAGCACGGATCCAAGCGCAAAGCTCGTCGGCGGCGATGTGATCTGAACTTGATCCTACCCGGTTCACTGTACCATCGGAATCCTATTCAGTTAGCCTGACAGTCGATGTTTAGGGCAGGTTTTCTCCAAATTTGCCATGGCAACATAACCAATACTCTGCAGCAAAGTTGTAGCCCTACAAACCATATTCACCTTTGCTATAACATCCCTAGCCAAATTCCCACTGGATCATGATTGAATTCGAGCCCTAAGTTCATGCATTTCCACTGTCAGTCTGAAGTTTAGACTCCAAACAGCCTGACAGCCCAACTTCAGACTCATTTATCTTCAGTTTTCATTCAGCACCAGTGGTTAGTTACTTAAGCAAACTTGTTCTCCTATGATAGCTCTACAAACTTGATGTGGTGACCTAGGACAAAATCCTTATGGTTTGGAAGTTACAAGGCCCCAAAGTTGAGCCAATTACACTGAAATTCAGACTTAGTCAAAAAAAAATTCAAATAAGACTTTTTGCAAATAAGTCCAAATCTCAAGGTTTAACTTGCAAATCCACATACTTGTGAACCATATGACTTAAGGTGCCTTACTTTCATGGTTTTTGCACTTTAGTCCAAAAGTGCACTAATTTTGCACTTAGCCCCCTAGGGTTTAAGTCTAGGGCTTTCCAGGGTTGTTTTTAGAGTTTTTGGGGATTCTAGGGTTTAAATACCATGTATGTCTATTCATGGTGACATTATATGGTTATTTCAATTGAGTTTTGAAGTTTTCTCCTATTTAATCCTTGTTTGCTCTATTAAGCCCAATCTAGGGTTAGGTACCCTACTCTAGGGTTTTATCCACAAAATATCATATCAATACAACTTGTTTGAAATTTTTGCCTAGTGAATGCATTCTAGGTGTGACAAACACATGATATGTCAATGCTTATGATGTTATGCTCAAGTTTTAGTGGCAGTAACACCAGGGGTGTTACATCCTTCCCCTCATAAAAGAATCTCGTCCTGAGATTAAAAGTCCTAGGGCAAGTAATGGAAAAGGAAACACGTCATAGTTTTATTTCCTTATTTCTGGTACAAGACAGGGGTGGTGTGGGACTCATTCCTTTATTACAACAGATGTATGCACTTTATAAATTACATGAGGCTAAAAAGCCCGGGAAATTCTTTTTTGAAAAGTCTTGAGTTTCCCATGTAGCCTCATCTTCTGAATGTTGGTTCCACTGTATCTTATAAAACTTGAGAGTTTTCCTTCGGGTAATCCTGTCCTTTTGATCCAAGACTCGAATAGGGTGCTCTGAATATGTCAAGTCTGGTTCTAAGGCAACATATGTTACTTCAATAGTTCGATCTGGAACCCGAAGGCACTTCTTCAATTGGGACACGTGGAACACATTATGTACGGCAGACAATGTTTCGGGTAACTGGAGTTGGTACGCCACTGGTCCATATCTTTCAAGGATAGGGAAAGGACCAATGTATTGAGATGCAAGCTTCCCCTTTACCCCAAAACGTGATACACCCTTCATTGGTGAAACTTTCAAATAGACATAATCTCCAACTAGAAAATACAGGGGTTGTCCTCATTTGTCTGCATAACTCTTCTGATGAGCTTGAGCTTTCTTCAAATTATGAATTATTCGCCGAACTTTTTCTTTGGTCTCCTTTACCATATCTGGCCTGAAGAAACTTCTTTCACCTGGTTCAGACCAGTTTAACGGAGTACGACACCGTCGTCCGTATAAAGCTTCAAAGGGTGCCATTTTGATACTTTCTTGATAGCTATTATTGTACGAGAACTCCACTAATGGTAAACAATCATCCCATTTCTGTGGGAATTCCAAAACACATGCTCGCAACATGTCTTCAAGTATCTGATTTACCCTCTCAGTTTGCCCACTGGTTTGAGGATGATAGGCCGAACTATGGAGCAATTTAGTACCCAAGGATTTATGAAGTTCTTCCCAGAATTTGGATATGAATTGAGGTCCACGATCCGACACTTTTGTCTTAGGAATACCGTGCAAACTGAGGATGCGAGCAATGTACAGTTCCGCATATGCGATTACTGGATATTTTACTTTGACTGGAAGGAAGTGGGCGATCTTTGTAAATCGATCTATGATAACCCAAATAGAGTCAAAGCCTTTTGCTGTTCTGGGCAATCCCACAATAAAGTCCATGCTAATATCTTCCCATTTCCATGTTGGTATAGGTAGAGATTGTAATGGACCAGCAGTCTTCATATGTATGGCTTTGACACATCTACAAGTGTCACATCTTGCCACATTGCGTGCGATTTCAATCTTCATCTTTGTCCACCAATAATGTTGTTTTAGATCATGATACATCTTAGTGCTTCCGGGATGAATAGAATAGCGACTAAGATGTGCTTCATCTAGAATTTGCTGGCGGATCTCATCATTTTTAGGCACAACTATGCGGTTGTTAAACCATACAACACCTTGATCGTCTTTTCTGAAACATTTGGCTCTTCCGGCCTTTATCTTCTCATGGATGTATTTCATACCCTCATCATTCTTTTGAGCATCAATTATCCTTTGTAGAAGGACTGACTCAAGCTTTAGTTGATTTAAGGCTCCATGTTGGATTATTCCCAGGTTAAACTTCTCCATTTCTTGGCATAAGGTAATGTCAGAAGACTTCATTGTCAAACAATGGCAGGAAGCCTTGCGACTGAGTGCATCTTCCACTACATTGGCCTTGCCTGGGTGATAATGAATTTTCAATTCATAGTCCTTAATAAGCTCAAGCCATCGCCTCTGTCTCATATTAAGTTCTGACTGGGTAAACATGTACTTCAAGCTCTTATGATCTATATAAATGTGACAGACATCCCCCAGCAGATAATGACGCCATATTTTTAGAGCATGAACCACCGCAGCTAACTCCAGGTCATGAGTTGGATAATGTTCCTCATGCCGGCACAACTGCCTTGAAGCATAAGCTATTACTTGGCCCTCTTGCATTAGAACACAACCGAGACCACTGCCTGATGCGTCACAATACACATCAAAGGGCTTTTCAATATCCGGTTGAGCCAATACCGGAGCAGTGGTTAATAATACTTTCAGCTGCTCAAAGGCTTCATTACATTTTGAAGACCAATTAAATTTGGTATCATTCTTCAATAAACTTGTGATTGGTTTCACAAGCTTGGAAAATCTAGAATGAATCGACGGTAGTAACCAGCCAGTCCAACGAAACTTCGGACTTGATGTACAGTGGTTGGGGGTTTCCACTCCAAAATATCCTTGACTTTGCTGGGATCCACCGCAATCCCCTTGGCAGATAATACATGTCCTAGAAATTGAATCTCCTCCAGCCAGAATGCGCACTTACTGAACTTAGCATAAAATTGGTGTTCCCTTAAGCGCGTTAATATGATCCGCAAATGCCGAGCATTCTCCTCTTCATTCTTGGAGTATATTAAGATATCATCAATGAATACCACCACAAATTTATCCAGCTCGGGCATGAATACCGAGTTCATAAGATATGTGAAGTGGGCAGGAGCATTTGTTAATACGAAGGACATAACCAAGTATTCAAATAATCCATACCGCGTAGTGAATGCGGTCTTTGGTATATCTTCGGGTCGAATACGGATCTGATGATAGCCCGATCTGAGGTCAATCTTAGAGAAGACCCTCGCTCTAGTTAGTTGATTAAATAGAATATCAATCTGTGGAAGAGGGTACTTATTTTTGATGGTAACCTCATTGAGGGGTCTATAATCCACGCACATCCGAAGTGTTTGATCCTTCTTCTTGACAAAGATGGCTGGACATCCCCATGGTGATGAGCTTGGCCAGATGAATCCTTTCTCTAGTAGATCTTGTAATTGGGTCTTGAGTTCTGCCAATTCATTTGGAGGCATTCGGTATGACCTTCTAGAAATAGGAGCCGTACCGGGCTTCAACTCAATCACAAATTCTACATCTCTTTCTGGAGGCAATCCAGGCAAATCTTCTAGAAAGACGTCTGGAAACTCACATATTACCGGAATATCTTGGATCTCCGGTATGATAGCTTCATATACTCTGCCAAATGGTTTAGCTGGAATAGCTATGGGGATGGACAGAAGAACCTCTTCTTGGCCATAACTCAACCTGATGGTTCTCAGATCAGTGTTGAGGATAGATTTATGTTGTGCTAACCAATTCATGCCTAGAATTACATCTATATCTTGGCCTTTGAGAACAATCATATTAGTAGGAAAGTCCAATTCAGCTAATGTTACGGGCACTTGGAAAGCCACTTCTTTAGTAAATATTTGTTCCCCAGGCGAATGAATTTTAAACCCTTCCCTTGATTCATGGTATGGAATGCAATGTTGCTCCACAAATTTCTTGCTTATGAATGTATGTGAAGCGCTAGAATAAAAAAGAATAATTGCGGGGTGATTGGCCACGAGAAACGTACCCATCATAACTGGTTCGCCTTCCGGTGTTGTGGCCACTTGAGTATAATAAATCCGCCCCGTTTTCCTCATATTTTTGCCCGCGATATTGTTTGCCGCATTTCCCTTAACTTGAGCAAAATTCCCAGAATTCTGCTGATTACTTGATCGATTCTGCTTCAGGTATGGACAGTCCTTGATAAAATGTCCGGACTTTCCACAATTAAAGCAGCCTGTTGAAGAGCTTGGGAGAGCGGGGAAACGAGTGCCAGGGGCACCTGGCTGATTTGTAGTGGTGGGGGCAGTGGTAGGATGGATAAAAACCGGTTGTTTGAAAGGGTAGGAGGGTGGGCGCGACGAAGAACGATTCTGATTAAAAGGTCGGATTACCAACCTTTATCTTTTCTCAGGCCCCTGATTGGGCCTGTCACCTCCATAACCCTTGGATTTTCCGGAGCCTGCATATTTAGCCTCAACTGCCAGCGTCGTGCTGACAGCCCTTCCATAAGAAAGATCAATGCAGGTGGCCATCTTTTGTTGCATTCGATCATTAAGGCCTCTCATGAAGCAATTTCTCTTCTTTAAATCCGTGTTGACTTGATCGATAGCATATTGGGACAAGTGGTTGAATTTATTGAGATACTGAGTGACAGTATCCCCGCCTTGTTTGAGCTTCATAAACTCTTCCTGCTTCATATGGAGCACCCCTTCAGGTATATAGTGCTCCCGGAAAGCCAATTTGAACTCATCCCATGTAATTTGATGACCAGCCGGCTGAATGGCAACATAATTTCCCCACCATGTGCTGGCAGGGCCTCACAACTGTTGTGATGCAAACAAGGGCTTTTGAGTCTCCATGCACCAGAGAAGCCCGAACTTCTGTTCGATAACGTGGATCCACTCATCCGCTTCCAGAGGATCTTCCACCTTGACAAACAATGGGGGACGTGTCTCTGAGAAATCCAGATATGACGTTTCGCGGGGTCCTTGCTGATACGCTCGCCCGCCTTGCTGTTGCATTTTTTGTCCCGCCATCTCCCGCAGAAAGCGGGTGTTATCGGTCGTAGCATTAACTAAGGCAGCGATGGCATCAGCTAATGTTGGAGGTACTGGGGGTGGATTCGGGGTTGCTTCCCTCCCACGGGAGGTTCCTGCCCCATCCTGTGCGCGAGTCTTGGACGGCATCTGAGGCAAAGAACATTTGGAAAAAATATAATATGCCAAAGCAAACCATCCATTTTACATTACTTAAAAGGGTAATGTTACAGACTCAAATTTACAACAAGATTACATTACCTATTACACATTATTACTACTTCTATACTACTCTACTCTAGCTTCCTGTCACTTTTGGTAGCTTCACTGTCGGGCGTAGGAGACCATTCATCAACCAACTTCATAGAGGGAGGGGGCCTAAAAAGGTCCAGTTCACCACCAAGTGCTTCTCCCGCTACTCCAGAAGGTCCGGCTTCCATCCTAACAGGATCCGCAGGTACGTTAGGGTACAGTTGTGAATACAATACATGAACCTCCTCATGTAATGTATTACAATAAACCTGCAAGTTGTCCACGCCTGAGCTAAGCTCCTCCACGCAGGCTCGAGCTCTAGCTTTCTTGGCCCATGCAAGTGAACGAGAGTTAACCGCCCAGTCGAGCGCTAGATCTTGTTCCGCAAGCTGGTCTTGCAGGTGGCGAATGTCTGTTCTTAACTTCTTAATTCATTTATTCTTTCACCATCCGCGACCCATATATCGTTCCTGTGACGGAGTTCTAATCGAAGCTGATCAACTTGGGCTTCCAGATCCCCGATTGGATCGTTGCTACCACTGCTACTGTCTTCATGCCGTGGGGCAAGCTGATGGCGGGGTACGCCAATTGGCCCGGTAGACTTGCGCGCGGTCTTTCTTGTGCGCGGTGGCGTATCTCTAGGAGGGGAAAATCTTATTAGCATGGTTTTTAGCATGATGCATGTGTAATTACAGAATCAACCTTAGTTGATTCACACCTTTTATACATTGCACTCTACTATATGGTCTTTAAAATAAGTATCTCAGAAGGGGATTGGATAAGAAGAAAAGAAATTTTCTAGATAAGTCTTTGAAAAATCTTTTTGAAAATGTCTCATAATATCTGCAGAGATGGGCTTCGCTCCGATACCAGTTGTGACGGAACTTTCCAAGTCATTAGGCCCACCTACAGTTGTCCTTGTCCAACGGACCTCAGACAATCCTGCAGGTGCCCCTGAATCACTTGAAAAGTTCGGTATCGGCTTTCGTTTTCTTTCCCAAGAGCGTTTCACCCGTCACACAGACATCACAAAGCATCGGAGGTACGAAAATGCAGAAGCAATTACAATAACTTATCTTATATTAAAAGTAAGAAAGAGTTATAATATTACAGACCAGAAACAAATATAGGAGTGTTGAGTATTATTATTATTACAAAACTAGGGAGCCAAAAACTCCTCCCAAATAAGCAGTAAAAAGTTTTTAACAGAGGATCCTTTCCTCCCGAAGCTTTACACCTGGTTTTCCTCCTTGGGCACCACATTTGAACAAAAGCAGCAAAAGTTTGCCGCTTCTTCACCTAAAACCACATGGGACAAAGCCCTGAGTACGAAGTGTACTTTCACAAGACTTACCCGACAAAGTAAAAGACTCTCAAGGATATGCTGGCCTTTTGGGGATCAAGGAATGGCTTATCAATAATCAAAGACTCTGTATGCAGAAATGCTTACTAATAGTGGATCCTTAAAAATCAAATTTTACTTGTCAGGTTAAGTGAGTTTACCTAAAGCTAGAGTTCTTTCTACCCTAGTTCAATCACTTGACTTATACTAGCCAATTTCTTAACAACCCTTCCTCTTTACTGGATTGCTACGTGTAGGGCAGTGACCAAGTCTTCATATCCGCGAAGTTACGTCAATCCGAATCGATTATACTCAGCTGAGGATCTCCGATCACATGACATATGTAGCACTTAACCCTTGCATATATCAACTCGCCACCGGGGTTCTTAAGACCAGATCAGGTTCACGCCAACCGAGAGCACAGATACACCACTGTGCAGCCTCTTGCCACGGAGGGTACACGCTACTCTCGCCATCTCTCCACTCCCATTGCGTGTTATCTTATTCTAGTATTAGTCTACCCGAGGCAAAGCTTACCCATGATGAGGCATGTGACCAGTTAAAGGGTCCTCGATCATCAAGCCTATATCGAGACGGTCCTTAATCGACTCAGACAGAGACACTACACCGAGACTCTCTTCTCATGCAAGTCACCCGTTCGGTCTCAGCTTTATCATTTCAAATCCAAAGTTTGGTACCTAGCAGAGGTACATCTTTTCCGATGTTGAACCCATCATGGCCATGATGGATCAACCATCAAGTTTTATTTTCGAAAACATCCCACCCACTTTGCAACATCATTTTTTGAGAAAACAAAACATTTTGTTTTTCTAAAGCAAAGCTAAGCATAAGAAAAGCCTTTTGTAAAACAGGGATTTAAGGAGAAGTAATCAATCCAAGGAAGGAAATGCAAGAATTGGTTTAGCACACAACTCCTATCACCTAGTGCATCAAGCAAGTGAGAAAGATTTTAAAAAGAACAAGGAGGTGGCAAATGCACTGGGGCTTGCCTTGTGTTACTGGTGAATCAGGCTCTGTTCTGCAGATATCAAAATAGAAACAGTTGTCTGCCTGATGTTCCTCAGGTGGTGGTGGTGGTGAAGTCCTTGTCTCTTCGACTTCTACTTCCTCCTCATGTCCTAAATATAGTCAAGTATAATAATGAATGCTCATGTAGTGCTTATGAAGATGCAAAGATAATAAAAGTTTGTTATCTAAGGTTTTGAATACAACTTTCCTTCATGGATCTCCGAGAACTTAGGGTTTCCGGAGTCAATAGTGAAGTTCAAAGGGCAGGGGCTAGGGTTTTGGGTTCTAAGTATCAAACATGGTCCAAAACATACCAAACTTTACCCAAGGCTTCTAAATAGTATTTAGAGTTTATCCTAAAAATTTAGCGAATTTTGGATTTATTATTTATTCCCTAAAAATCCAGAAGCATGGTTTTTGGCTATTTTAAGTGCTCTATAATTTCCTATTTGGACTAAAAATCATGAAACTATTTTTAGTAAATACTATAGGAAATTAGAAACCTAACAAAATTGGTCTGGTATTTTTAGGATTTTCTACAATTTTCTATAATTTCTTTAGCTCTGGCAGAAAAAGAAAAGAAAAGGTATGAACAGTATTGGACCGAAAGCGGCCGAAGTCAGCCCAACACAGGCAGAAGTGCGCCCGTGCGCACGCCCGCGCGGCAGGTTTTGCAGAAAGGCCATGTCTATTTGAATAATCTGAAGCAGGGTCACAACACTATTCTTTGAGTCGCTGACAGTTTATGGTTAGACCCCTGAACTTCTAATTCTTTACAGCGCCAAGTCGACGACGTCGCGCGGCGGAGATCCGAGCACCGGCGAGTCTAGACTGGTCGGATCACGCAAAGACCGGCGCTCTCCATCGACTGGCACCAAATTCAAGCCTTAACCGAAGTTTCCCCTAAACTAATTTCACTAATGGCACACTAAAACGCCCTGACCACGGTGACCGTATGGACAACGGCCAACAGAACGCGTTCTTGGCGATCTATGGTAGCTCAGCTCAATTGAACGGGTCGGTGAGTATCAAGAGCAAGCAAGGGTGTTGAAACAAGAAAGCAGAGGGCGAGATCGGACCTGAATTGGGCTGGCCACGGTGAGGTCAAACCGAGCGGAGTTCTTGAGTGATTTGGGGGAAGTAAGAAATTGGAGCTCTCTAGTGAATGATTGGAGGCAAGACTTGGTGGCTTGGTGCGTGATTACCCTACGGACCCGACGGTGCGCTCAATTTATAGAATCCGCAAGTGGTGGCCGGTGAATTAGACGACAACACGTGGCGGCCGGAGAAGAAAAGTGGCACTGGTGCAAGCGCTTAGTGGCTTTCACCGTGGCTATCCCTCCGGCGATCACCGGATACACCAAACATGACTAACCGCGACTTAGTAAGATGCTTAGGCACGTGGCGCAAGACCATGAGGTGGCAATCTCTGGCGAACTCATCCGAAGCAATCGTGGCTAGCTCGGGTACGGTGATCGGAGTAGATTAGTGGCCGGAGCATATCCACAGCATGATATTTACTAACCCTGCGCTATCCAACCGATCCGAGCGCGAATCACGGCGGTGAGCACGAATCCGAGCGCACAGCTCGTCGGCGGCGATGTAATCTGAACTTGATCCTACCTGGTTCACTGTACCATCGGAATCCTATTCAGTCAGCCTGACAGTCAATGTTTAGGGCATGTTTTCTCCAAATTTGCCATGGCAACATAACCAATACTCTGCAGCAAAGTTGTAGCCCTACAAACCATCTTCACCTTTGCTATAGCATCCCTAGCCAAATTCCCACTGGATCATGATTGAATTCGAGCCCTAAGTTCATGCAGTTCCACTGTCAGTCTGAAGTTCAGACTCCAAACAGCCTGACAGCCTAACTTCAGACTCATTTATCTTCAGTTTTCATTCAACACCAGTGGTTAGTTACTTAAGCAAACTTGTTCTTCTATGACAGCTCTACAAACTTGATGTGGTGACCTAGGACAAAATCCTTATGGTTTGGAAGTTACAAGGCCCCAAAGTTGAGCCAATTACACTAAAATTCAGACTTAGTCAAAAAAAATTCAAATAAGACTTTTTGCAAATAAGTCCAAATCTCAAGGTTTAACTTGCAAATCCACATACTTGTGAACCATATGACTTAAGGTGCCTTACTTTCATGGTTTTTGCACTTTAGTCCAAAAGTGCACTAATTTTGCACTTAGCCCCCTAAGGTTTAAGTCTAGGGCTTTCTAGGGTTCTTTTTAGAGTTTTTGGGGATTCTAGGGTTTAAATACAATGTATGTCTATTCATGGTGACATTATATGGTTATTTCAATTGAGTTTTGAAGTTTTCTCCTATTTAAGTCTTGTTTGCTCTATTAAGCCCAATCTAGGGTTAGGTACCCTACTCTAGGGTTTTATCCACAAAATGTCATATCAATATAACTTGTTTGAAATTTTTGCCTAATGGATGCATTCTAGGTGTGACAAACACATGATATGTCAATGCTTATGATGTTATGCTCAAGTTTTAGTGGTAGTAACACCAGGGGTGTTACAGTGACGCTGACATGATCCCTGTAGTCCTACCCGACGTGCTCAAATTAGTCATTGTTTACGACGCCGTGCTTGTGTTGCGGCATGTGTCATTTGTGTGACTAAAATTTATTATATTAAAGATTTAATAAGCCATGTTAAAAAAATATGATAAACTTGGTAAACCAAATATGAGATGTTAGATATAATTCAATAGTAAATCAAACAATAGCCAAAATTATGTTTGCCAAATTATTAACTTTGACGTATTTTAGAAGTGAACCAATTAGGTCCGATGTCTAGTCATGGTTTCTATGGTATCTCCAGTAAATATATGAACCAATCAGGTCCGATGTCTAGTCATGGTTTCGATGGTATCTCGAGTAAATATATTAATTTTGAATGTTTTTCTTTTTGAGTTAGAATAGAATTTCTATTCAGATTATTTTAGGATCTATAAATCCATTTGAATTTGGATTGGAGCCTCAAAAGATTAAAGACAGTTAGAGACCGATTTTTACATTCACAAAGTTAGTTAAAAATGAAAAAATAAAGTAAATTGTTGACTCTTTGACATTATATATAGATATATATTTTAGCTTTCTATGTATAAATATAGTTATCTGTATATTTAATTAAAATATAGATAATGTGTTCAAGAAGGCATCTAAAATTGTATTTTTTAACGAAAGAAGGAACCTCAGGGCATGTACAACCCACATAAATGATATGTATCTTAAACGGTATCAAGGGGGTAAATGTAAAAAAACACAAGAGACGTATTTTGACGAAGGAACGTCTATAACACGGTTCTCTAAGTCTAGATACGGTTCCACCTATACAACCCAAATAAATGAACTGTATCTTGAGGGATTCTAGTGAATAAGATACAAGGTTTAGGTACAATGGGTTTAGGGATGGCAATGGGGAATTCCACGTTGGGGAATAGTTCCCTATACCCGTCCCCATGATAAAAAATTCCTCGCGGGGATCCCCACGAGCGTTTGCGGGGATATTTCTTCTCCATCCCCGTTCCCCACAGGGATAAATCCTAGACGGGGATCCCCGTCTCTGTTTAAATTATAATTAGGACATACATTTTCCCTTATACATACTATTAGATTATACATTTTCCCTTATACATACTATTAGATTGAAAAAATCATTATGTGTACATAAAAAAGAACACATGTATACAATGATTGATCTCTTGACAAGGCAATTATTTATTTTTATCATTAACTAGCACACAAAAACATCGTCACATGCGGACTTAACAGGTCCCTGCGGGGAGCGGGAATGGGAACCCGCCCCCATCCCCGTTTACCCGTCAGGTGGAGATTTTTCCTTGTTTATATCCCCGTGGGGGAAAAACTTTCCTATCCCCGTCCCCTAATGGAGGAATTATCCATGGGAATCGGGGATCGGGTCCCATGCCATCTCTAATTGGGTTGTATGAAGGAGTTTCTTAGGTGTTGTTTGGTTTACGAAATGTAACGTAAATGATAATGGTAATGATTCACACTTCAATATCGGTGGTAACAAGTTTGAATAGGCCGATATCCATTTTTTGTGTGGTATTCGATCACAGTTGTTGGTGCCTTTTCTGGGCGCCAATCATTGCGTGAGAACCGGTGGTGGTGCTCACTGCACAAGCGCGAACGGTCCGCGACCTAGCGCAGGGCTTAAGGTTTCCTGCCTGACAGGCGGACGATCCGCGCCTACAGGCTGGACGGTCCGCGCGTGCGCAGGGGCGGTGAGGGTCGCCGGCGGCGCCTGGATCTCGCTCCCAGGAGAGACCCCGTCGGGAAGGAGAGATCCTAAGTGTTGTCTAGGCTTGGCAGGCCGACCTAGACTCCTCTAATCGACGTAGAGTCGAAGAGAAGCGAAGAATTTGGGATTGAAAGGCTAAACTAGAACTAGACTAGAACTACTCCTAAATGTATAAGAAATAGATGCGAGATAAATTGATTATTAATTCGATTGATGATGCTTAATCGGCCGTATTCCTCTCTATTTATAGAGGAGGGGAGCTGGACCCATTACAAATAAACTCCCTGAGCTAATTCCGTGAATCTAGCCAACAAATACAACAAGAAACTCGGAACCCTAATCGGTTCTGCGCGCACGGACCATCCAGACCACAGGCGCGGACCGTCCGGACCGCGGACTGTCCGGCCCAAGGGCCGGACCATCCGGCAGCTCATTTTGGTGCTCAACATATGCCTCCCTGCCTTTTGGTGGAGCTGAGTAAACCAAAAGCAACTAACTCGATGCGATTACATCGGTTTTCTTAAGCATCTTGCCACATACTAGGATGGTACTATTTTAGGAAATGCCCATTCAAAGCTTTGGGCAAATCTTTGCCTTGTAATGTTTGCAATAAATAGGCATTACCAGAATTACCTGTTTTACTTTGTATGGACCCTCCTAGCTTGGCGACCATTTCCCAAACTTTTGGTCTTTGTTTCTTAGAGGCAGGATGGTCTTCCACACCAGGTCCCCTACCTGAAATGACTTAGCTTTGACCTTCTTGTTGTAGGCCCCGGCTACCATGATCTTGTCCTTTTCTATTTCTACTAAGACTGTCACCCTCTTGTCGGCTACTTCATCAATATTGTCCATCATTGAATTATAATAATCATCGACAGTTAGATCATTTTGTCTGGCGAACCTGATAGCATTTAAACTTATTTCCACAGGCAACACTGCTTCCTGCCCTAGACAAGCTCAAAAGGAGATACTTTAGTAGCACTGTGTTTAGATATTCTGTGAGCCCACAAAGCTTCGGACAAAATCCTATGCCAAAGATTAGGATTATCATATATCTTCTTTTTTATCAAGTTAATCAATGTTCTATTACTAGACTCGGCCTGTCCATTGGCCTGAGCTTAATATAGAGATGAATTGAGCAACTCAATTCTATATAACTCAGCAAACTCACGTACCTCCTTTGACATAAAAGAAGTCCCTTGATCTGTAGTCAAGGTCCGGGGAATGCCGAATCTATGAATAATATGTTCAGTTATAAACTCAATTACCTCCCTATGTGTCATGTTTTTCATAGCAACGGCTTTAGTCCACTTGGTAAAGTAGTCAGTGGCAACTAACACGAACTGATGCCCTTTTGATGATGAAGGATGAATCTCTCCTATAAAGTGAGAGCACCTAGAGGGGGGGGTGAATAGGTGATCCTGTAAAAACCTCAAACTTAAGCCACAAAAACTTGTTAAGCGTTAGCACGATTAATGCCAAGTGGCTAAGGTGAAGTCTCAACAAAACACAATACCACAAGAATCAAGCACAGAGGGACACGGTGGTTTATCCCGTGGTTCGGCCAAGCCAATGCTTGCCTACTTCCACGTTGTGGCGTCCCAACGGACGAGGGTTGCAATCAACCCCTCTCAAGCGGTCCAAAGACCCACTTGAATACCACGTTGTTTTGTTGTTCCTTTCACTATCCCGTTTGCAAGGAATCTCCACAAATTGGAGTCTCTTGCCCTTACAAGTATATGATCACAAAGAAAGCACAGAGTAAGGGAGGGAAGCAACACACACAAATCCACAACAAAAGCGCACACACACGGCCAAGACTCGAGCTCGAATGACTATCTCAGAGTTCACACTAGAACAGAGCTCGAATCACTTAGAATCACAAACGAATGCGCAAAGAACTTGTGTGGATGATCAAGAATGCTCAAGAGTTGCTTGTGTGTCTCCTCCATGCGCCTAGGGGCTCCTTTTATAGCCCCAAGGCAGCTAGGAGCCGTTGAGAGCAATTCTGGAAGGCTATCCTGGCCTTCTGTCGTCGGGGGCACCGGACAGTCCGGTGCACACCGGACAGTGTCCGGTGCCCGATTTGTTTCCTTTTCTGGCGCTTCTGACCGTTGGAAGACTGCCGTAGATCTGCGAGCCGTTGGCGCACCGGATAGTCCGGTGCACACCGGACAGTCCGGTGCCGTCTTCCGACCGTTGGCTCGGCCACGTGTCCCGCGCGGATTGCGCGGCCGACCGTTGGCCCTGGCCGACCGTTGACTCACCGGACAGTCCGGTGCACACCGGACAGTCCGGTGAATTTTAGCCGTACGCCGCCGGCCAAAATCCCGAGAGCGGCCAGTTCGAGTCGAGTCAGTCTGGCGCACCGGACACTGTCCGGTGCACACCGGACAGTCCGGTGCTCCAGACCGAGCTGGGACTTGGCTGCACACAGCCAAGTCATTCTCTCCCCTTTTCTCTTTTTCTTCTTTCTGTTTCTAACACTTAGACAAATATGTTAGTCCACAAAACCAATGTACTAAGGCTTGGAAACATACCTTTACTTCATGATTTGCACCTTGTTCATCCATGTACATAAAATCACAATTAAGCACATGTGTTGGCACTCAATCACCAAAATACTTAGAAATGGCCCAAGGGCACATTTCCCTTTCAATCTCCCCCTTTTTGGTGATTTATGCCAACACAACATAAAGCCACTAGAACAAGTGCAAACTCAATTCAAATAACACTTAAATTTATTTTGAATCAATTTTGGCATATATGGATCATCCTTTGCCACCACTTGGTTTGTTTTTGCAAATCAAACACAAATCTCTATCTCTAAGTTAAACACACATGTTTAAGCATAAAGAGAGTCATTCAAAAAGAGATTGATCAAGGATTTCAAAAACTCCCCCTTTTTCCCATAATCAATACTTCTCCCCACAAGAAGCCAACTTTTGATAAGAGAGACAACTTAAGAATTTTGACAAATCAAAAACTCTATTCTACTATTTTCAAAATCTCTCAAGTGGTAGCTGATCCATTTATTGCTTTGGCCTTTATTTTCTCCCCCTTTGGCATCAAGCACCAAAACGGGATCAATTGTGGCCCTTTAACCCCATTGCCTCACCAAAATCTTCAATTAAGAGCAAATGGCAATAAGAGTTCATGAGATGGACTTGGAAATAAGTTACCCCTCATCGGAGTGCAGTGGAAGTCTTTCATGGTCCAAGTCCACCTTTTCCCTTTCAATTCTCCTTTGTGACTAACACAAGCAAACTCAAACATATGGTTAGTCTCAAAGGGTCAAGTTGTAACACATCTCCCCCTAAACATGTGCATCACATTGCAACGGACTTGTGAGGTCCAGGGAGTGTTTGTACAACTTGAGCACCATAATAAGCAACAAAATGCAGAATGAACATGATCAAAGGCATAAATACATGTATGCTATATTTCAATCCAAGTTCCGTGAATCTAAGACATTTAGCTCACTACGCAGCCTGCAAAAGGTCTTCTCATCTAAAGGCTTGGTAAAGATATCGGCTAGCTGGTTCTCGGTGCTAACATAAAACACTTCGATATCTCCCTTTTGCTGGTGGTCTCTCAAAAAGTGATGCCGGATGTCAATGTGCTTTGTGCGGCTGTGCTCAACAGGATTTTCCGCTATTCGGATAGCACTCTCATTATCACATAGGAGTGGGACTTTGCTCAGATTGTAGCCAAAGTCCCTGAGGGTTTGCCTCATCCAAAGTAGTTGCGCGCAACACTGACCTGCGGCAACGTACTCGGCCTCAGCGGTGGATAGGGCAACGGAGGTTTGTTTCTTAGAGTTCCATGACACCAGGGACCTTCCTAAGAATTGGCACGTCCCCGATGTACTCTTCCTATCGACCTTACATCCAGCATAGTCGGAATCTGAGTACCCAATTAAGTCAAAGTTAGACCCCTTTGGATACCAGATCCCGAAGCAAGGCGTAGCGACTAAATATCTAAGAATTCGCTTCACCGCCACCAAGTGACACTCCTTAGGATCGGATTGAAATCTAGCACACATGCATACGCTAAGCATAATATCCGGTCTACTAGCACATAAATAAAGTAGAGATCCTATCATTGACCGGTATGCTTTTTGATCAACGGACTTACCTCCTTTGTTGAGGTCGGTGTGTCCGTCGGTTCCCATCGGAGTCTTTGCGGGCTTGGCGTCCTTCATCCCAAACCGCTTCAGCAGATCTTGCGTGTACTTTGTTTGGGAGATGAAGGTGCCATCCTTGAGTTGCTTCACTTGGAACCCAAGGAAGTAGTTCAACTCGCCCATCATCGACATCTCGAATTTCTGCGTCATTACCCTGCTAAACTCTTCACAAGACTTTTGATTAGTAGAACCAAATATTATGTCATCGACATAAATTTGGCATACGAACAAATCACCATCACATGTCTTTGTAAAGAGAGTTGGATCGGCTTTCCCAACCTTGAAAGCATTAGCAAGTAAGAAATCTCTAAGGCATTCATACCATGCTCTTGGGGCTTGCTTAAGTCCATAGAGCGCCTTAGAGAGCTTACACACGTGGTCGGGGTATCGCTCATCCTCGAAGCCAGGGGGTTGCTCCACGTACACCTCCTCCTTTATTGGCCCGTTGAGGAAAGCGCTCTTCACATCCATTTGGTACAACCTGAAAGAATGGTGAGCGGCATATGCTAGCAAGATACGAATAGACTCTAGCCTAGCCACAGGAGCAAAAGTCTCCTCAAAGTCCAAACCTGCGACTTGGGCATAACCTTTTGCCACAAGTCGAGCCTTGTTCCTTGTCACCACCCCGTGCTCGTCCTGTTTGTTGCGGAACACCCACTTGGTTCCCACAACATTTTGCTTGGGACGAGGCACCAGCGTCCAAACTTCATTGCGCTTGAAGTTGTTAAGTTCCTCCTGCATGGCCAACACCCAGTCCGGATCTAGCAAGGCCTCCTCTACCCTGAAAGGCTCAATAGAGGAGACAAAAGAGTAATGTTCACAAAAATTAACTAATCGAGATCGAGTAGTTACTCCCTTGCTAATGTCACCCAGAATTTGGTCGACTGGATGATCCCTTTGAATCATCGCTCGAACTTGGGTTGGAGGTGCCGGTTGCGCTTCTTCCTCCATGACTTGATCGTCTTGTGCTCCCCCTTGAACACACGCCTCCTTTTGATGAACCTGTTCATCGTCTTGAGTTGGGGGCTGCACCGTCGTTGAGGAAGAAGGTTGATCTCGTTCATCCTGTTCCTGTGGCCGAATGTCTCCAATCGCCATGGTTCGTATAGCGGCCGTCGGAACATCTTCTTCATCTACATCATCACAATCAACAACTTGCTCTCTTGGAGAGCCATTAGTCTCATCAAATACAACGTCGCTAGAGACTTCAACCAAACCCGATGATTTGTTGAAGACCCTATACGCCTTTGTATTTGAATCATAACCTAATAAAAACCCTTCTACAGCTTTGGGAGCAAACTTAGAATTTCTACCCTTCTTCACTAGAATGTAGCACTTGCTCCCAAAAACACGAAAGTAAGATACATTGGGTTTGTTACCGGTTAGTAGCTCATACGAAGTCTTCTTGAGGAGTCGATGAAGGTAGACCCTGTTGATGGCGTGGCAAGCCGTGTTCACGGCTTCCGACCAAAAGCACTCGGGGGTCTTGAACTCTCCAAGCATCGTCCTCGCCATATCGATTAGCGTCCTGTTCTTCCTCTCTACCACACCATTTTGCTGTGGTGTGTAGGGAGCGGAGAACTCGTGCTTGATTCCTTCCTCCTCAAGAAACTCCTCCACTTGAAGGTTCTTGAACTCGGACCCGTTGTCGCTCCTAATCTTCTTCACCTTGAGCTCAAACTCATTTTGAGCTCTCCTGAGGAAGCGCTTGAGGGTCCCTTGGGTTTCAGACTTATCCTGCAAAAAGAACACCCAAGTGAAGCGGGAAAAGTCATCAACAATAACTAAACCATACTTACTTCCTCCTATGCTTAGATAGGCGACGGGTCCGAAGAGGTCCATATGCAGCAGCTCCAGAGGTCTTGACGTAGTCATCACATTCTTGCTGTGATGTGCTCCTCCTACTTGTTTACCTGCCTGACAAGCTGCACAAGGTCTATCTTTTTCGAAATAAACATTTGTTAGACCTATCACGTGTTCTCCCTTTAGAAGCTTGTGAAGGTTCTTCATCCCCACATGTGCTAAGCGGCGATGCCACAGCCAGCCCATGCAAGTCTTAGCCATTAAGCATGCATCTAGACCGGCCTCTTCTTTTGCAAAATCAACTAAATAAAGCTTGCCGTCTAGTACACCCTTAAAAGCTAGTGAACCATCACATCTTCTAAAGACAGACACATCTACATTAGTAAAAAGGCAATTGTATCCCATTTGACATAATTGACTAACAGATAGCAAATTATATCCAAGACTCTCCACTAAGAATACATTTGAGATAGAATGCTCATTAGAAATTGCAATTTTACCTAACCCTTTTACCTTGCCTTGATTCCCATCACCGAATATAATTGAATCTTGGGAATCCTTATTCTTGACGTAGGAGGTGAACATCTTCTTCTCCCCCGTCATATGGTTTGTGCATCCGCTGTCGATAATCCAGCTTGAACCCCCGGATGCATAAACCTGCAAGGCAAATTTAGGCTTGGGTCTTAGGTACCCAACTCATGTTGGGTCCTGCAAGGTTAGCACAAATATCTTTAGGGACCCAAATGCAAGATTTATCTCCCTTGCATCTAGCCCCTAATTTCCTAGCAACTACCTTCTTACCCTTTCTACAAATAGCAAAGGGAGCATTACAAGCATAATAAATGGTAGAAGGTTCATTCACTACTTTCCTAGGAGCATGAATAACATTCTTCCTAGGTACATGAGCAATATCTCTCCTAGGCATATGTACAACATTTCTCCTACACATATCTCTACCATGATTATAAGAAGAACTAGAAGCAAACATTGCATGAGAATCATAAGCATGTGAATCAAAATGATTATAAGCATTTCTAGCATGTCTCCTATCATAATACATAAAAGCATGATTCTTTTTAGCATTACTAGCCATCGGGGCCTTCCCCTTCTCCTTGACGAAGATGGGAGCCTTATGGCTTGTTAAGTTCTTGGCTTCCCTCTTGAAGCCAAGCCCATCCTTAATTGAGGGGTGTCTACCAATCGTGTAGGCATCCCTTGCAAATTTGATTTTATCAACTTCATTCTTGCTAGTCTTAAGTTGGGCATTAAGACTAGCCACTTCATCATTTAATTTGGAAATTAGAACTAGGTGTTCACTACAAGCATTAACATCAAAATCCTTACACCTAGTACAAATTTCAACATGTTCAACACAAGAATTTGATTTACTAGCTACTTCTAGTTTAGCACTTAAATCAATATTAACACTTCTTAAGGTAGAAATGGTTTCATGACAGGAAGATATTTCACTAGAAAGCATTTCATTTCTTTTCATTTCTAAAGCATATGATTTTTGTGCCTCTACAAACTTATCATGTTCATCATACAATAAATCTTCTTGCTTTTCTAAAAGCCTATCCTTTTCATTCAATGCATCAATCAATTCATTGATTTTATCTATCTTAGATCTATCTAAGCCCTTGAACAAGCAAGAATAATCTATATCATCATCACTAGACTCACTATCACTAGAAGACGCATAAGTGGAGTCTTTAGTACTTACCTTCTTCTCTCTTGCCATAAGACAAGTGAGACGCTCGTTGGGGAAGAGAGCCGATTTGTTGAAGGCAGTGGCGGCGAGTCCTTCGTTGTCGGAGTCGGAGGAGGAGCAATCCGAGTCCCACTCCTTTCCTAGATGCGCCTCGCCCTTGGCCTTCTTGTATTGCTTCTTCTTCTCTCTCTTGTTCCCCTTTTTCTGGTCACTTTCATTATCGGGACAGTTAGCAATAAAATGACCAAGCTTACCGCATTTGAAGCATGAGCGCTTCCCCTTGGCTTTGGTCTTGCTTGGTTGTCCCTTGTGACCTTTAAGCACCGTCTTGAATCTTTTAATGATGAGAGCCATCTCTTCATCATTAAGGCCAGCCGCCTCAATCTGTGCCACCTTGCTAGGTAGCGCCTCCTTGCTTCGTGTTGCCTTGAGAGCAAGGGGTTGCGGCTCGTTGATCGGACCGTTCAACGCTTCGTCGACGTATCTTGCCTCCTTGATCATCATCCGCCCGCTTACGAATTTTCCAAGCACTTCCTCGGGCGTCATCATCGTGTACCTGGGATTCTCACGAATATTGTTCACGAGATGAGGATCAAGTACGGTAAAGGACCTGAGCATTAGGCGGACGACGTCGTGGTCCGTCCATCGCGTGCTCCCGTAGCTCCTTATCTTGTTGATGAGGGTCTTGAGCCGGTTGTATGTTTGCGTCGGCTCCTCGCCCCTTATCATGGCGAACCGTCCAAGCTCTCCCTCCACCAACTCTATCTTGGTGAGCAAGGTGACGTCGTTCCCCTCATGAGAAATCTTGAGGGTGTCCCAGATCTGCTTGGCATTGTCCAAGCCGCTCACCTTGTGATACTCGTCCCTGCACAAAGAGGCTAGCAACACAGTAGTAGCTTGTGCATTTTTATGAATCTGTTCATTAATAAACATAGGGCTATCCGAGCTATCAAATTTCATTCCACTTTCCACAATCTCCCAAATGCTTGGATGGAGAGAAAACAGGTGAGTACGCATTTTGTGGCTCCAAAATCCGTAATCCTCTCCATCAAAGTGAGGAGGTTTGCCAAGTGGAATGGGAAGCAAATGAGTATTTGAGCTATGCGGAATACGCGAATAATCAAAAGAAAAGTTTGAGTTAACCGTCTTTTGTTTGTAGTCGTTGTGGTCCTCATCCTTTTGGGAAGAAGTAGACTCGTCGCTGTCGTAGTAGACAATCTCCTTGATGCGCCTGGTCTTCTTCTTCTTCCCTTCCTTCCGTCTTTGGCCCGAGCCGGAGTCGGTAGGCCTGTCATCCTTCGGCTCGTTGACGAAGGTCTCCTTCTCTTTATCGTTGATCACTATACCCTTCCCCTTAGGATCCATCTATTCGGGCGGTTAGTCCCTTTGTGAATAGAACGGCTCCGATACCAATTGAGAGCACCTAGAGGGGGGGGGTGAATAGGTGATCCTGTAAAAACCTCAAACTTAAGCCACAAAAACTTGTTAAGCGTTAGCACGATTAATGCCAAGTGGCTAAGGTGAAGTCTCAACAAAACACAATACCACAAGAATCAAGCACAGAGGGACACGGTGGTTTATCCCGTGGTTCGGCCAAGCCAATGCTTGCCTACTTCCACGTTGTGGCGTCCCAACGGACGAGGGTTGCAATCAACCCCTCTCAAGCGGTCCAAAGACCCACTTGAATACCACGTTGTTTTGTTGTTCCTTTCACTATCCCGTTTGCAAGGAATCTCCACAAATTGGAGTCTCTTGCCCTTACAAGTATATGATCACAAAGAAAGCACAGAGTAAGGGAGGGAAGCAACACACACAAATCCACAACAAAAGCGCACACACACGGCCAAGACTCGAGCTCGAATGACTATCTCAGAGTTCACACTAGAACAGAGCTCGAATCACTTAGAATCACAAACGAATGCGCAAAGAACTTGTGTGGATGATCAAGAATGCTCAAGAGTTGCTTGTGTGTCTCCTCCATGCGCCTAGGGGCTCCTTTTATAGCCCCAAGGCAGCTAGGAGCCGTTGAGAGCAATTCTGGAAGGCTATCCTGGCCTTCTGTCGTCGGGGGCACCGGACAGTCCGGTGCACACCGGACAGTGTCCGGTGCCCGATTTGTTTCCTTTTCTGGCGCTTCTGACCGTTGGAAGACTGCCGTAGATCTGCGAGCCGTTGGCGCACCGGACAGTCCGGTGCACACCGGACAGTCCGGTGCCGTCTTCCGACCGTTGGCTCGGCCACGTGTCCCGCGCGGATTGCGCGGCCGACCGTTGGCCCTGGCCGACCGTTGACTCACCGGACAGTCCGGTGCACACCGGACAGTCCGGTGAATTTTAGCCGTACGCCGCCGGCCAAAATCCCGAGAGCGGCCAGTTCGAGTCGAGTCAGTCTGGCGCACCGGACACTGTCCGGTGCACACCGGACAGTCCGGTGCTCCAGACCGAGCTGGGACTTGGCTGCACACAGCCAAGTCATTCTCTCCCCTTTTCTCTTTTTCTTCTTTCTGTTTCTAACACTTAGACAAATATGTTAGTCCACAAAACCAATGTACTAAGGCTTGGAAACATACCTTTACTTCATGATTTGCACCTTGTTCATCCATGTACATAAAATCACAATTAAGCACATGTGTTGGCACTCAATCACCAAAATACTTAGAAATGGCCCAAGGGCACATTTCCCTTTCATAAAGTCCAATCCCCATCCTCTGAAAGGCCAAGACTTGATGATAGGATGTAATTCGGCTGTAGGGACCAACTGTAAGTCGCCAAATTTTTGACATACATGGCATCCTTTGTAGTATTTGAAACAATCGGCTATCATGTTAGGCCAATAGAAACCAGACCTTCGCAACAACCACTTCATCTTTGGAGCCGATTGATGGGTACCACAAATACCTTCATGTACTTCGGCCATGGCTAATATAGCATCACCTGGGCCCAAGCATTTAAGCAAGACATCATCGACTGTTCGGCGGTAGAGTTCATCACTCATTAAAACATACTTGAAAGTTGTACGCCGAATGTTCTTATCCATCCTAACACTGGGATTTCGTAAATAATTAATTATGGGTGTCCTCCAATCACTTGCATCGGCTTCATTATCAGTCGAATCAATTAGGAGAACTTTCCTGGCAACCTCGGACGGTCCAGAGTCTTCACTCGGACGGCCCGCGACCGAAGGAATTGGCCCTGTACCGGTTATCAGATTTTTAGTGTTGTGAAATCTCCCTCGCTTTATCCGATAACCTGATGCATCATGTGCCAAATTGTTAGCCCTGTGATTCTCAACTCTAGAGACATGCCAAATACTGAATTCGTCAAAAGAATGAATTATGCCCCAACACTTTTCAAGGTAACTATTTAAAGTACCATCAAAACATTGATATTCTTCTAATACCTGTTGGACAACCAGCTGAGAATCACCAAATGCCTTCACATGTTTTACTCCCATACAATTTAAAAGTTCCAAGCCGAACAAAAGGGCCTCATATTCGGCTTGATTGTTAGTGCAATAAGTTTTCAATCGGCTAGAGAAGTTGAAGGAGACATTACTTGGTGAAACAAGCACGATGCCAATTCCTTGCCCTTCATTGCAAACCGATCCATCAAAATACAGTGAGGTATGATATGTCTAGTTTATGAGTAGCATTGATCCGATGTTCTACAATAAAATCTCCTACGACCTGGCCTTTCATAGATTTCTATGGTTTATAGGCCAAGTCATACTCTATAAGTGCATAAGCCAATTTACCTATCCTACCACTCATAATCGGGTTTTGCAACATGTATTTAATCACATCGGTTTGACTGACAACGGTGCAATGACTAGACAGTAAATAACATCTACACTTGGTGCATGCATAAAACAGGCATAAGCATAACTTTTCAATAAAAGTGTACCTTGTTTCAGCATCCACCAGCCTCCGACTTAGGTAGGTCACCACATGCTCCTTTCCTTCGGTCACTTGCGTCAGAACAGCCCCAATAACCTTATCTTCAGCTGCAATGTACAATCTGAACGGTACTCCTACTTGTGGTGCTTTTAATACGGGAGCCGAAGACAAATACTTTCTGATGAGATCAAACGCTTCCTATTGTTCTGCCCCCAAGTGAATTCGGCATCATTCTTAAGCCGAAGGATAGGGGTGAAGGCATCAATTTTCCTAGCTAGGTTAGAAATAAACCTCCGCAAATAATTTATCTTGCCGAGAAACTTCTGCACTTCGACCTTACAAGTTGGAGGTCCCACATTCCGAATAGATTTGATTCGGTCAGGGTCTATCTCTACACCATGTTCAAGAATGATGAATCCTAAGAACTTACCAGCCGACACTCCAAAAGCACATTTACGTGGGTTCATTTTCAGACCATATCGACACATTTTATCAAAGGCTTTGCGTAAATCAGCTATATGAGAGCTAAACTTAGCCGATTTGACTACAATATCATCAATGTAGACTTCCACAGTGTTTCCCAACAGGTCGTGAAAGATCAAATTCATAGCCCTCTGATAAGTAGCACCAGCATTTTTAGACCAAATGTCATGACAACCCACTCAAATAAACCAATGAAGCCTGGACATATAAAGGTCGTTTTAGACGCATCTTCTTCGGCCATGAAAATCTGATTATATTTGGCATTACCATCAAGAAAGCTAATAATTCTATTTCCTAACGCATTATTGATCAATGTGTCGGCTATGGGCATGGAATATTCATCCTTAGGAGTTGCTCTATTCAAATTCCGAAAATCAATGCATACTCTGAGCTTACCTGATTCCTTCTTCTCCACCAGCACAATATTGGAGACCTCTGCGTATCTGCAAGGTCTAATAAAATTAGCTTCTAGCAGCCAGTGGATTTCGTCCTTGATTCGTGGAAGAAGGTCTAGACGAAATGTTCTAGCTTTCTACTTGGAAGGTCTGAAACCGGACTTAATGGGCAGCCGATGCTCTACGATCTCATGGCTTAATCCCGGCATCTCAGTGTAATTCCAAGCAAATCAATCCGAATATTCTTTCAATAGATCGATCATTTCATCTCTAGGATCGGTCTCTAGGGTCTTGTTTACAAAAGTCGGCTTTGGAGTTTTACCATCTCCTATGTCGATCTCCTCCAAAGGATCGGCTCATGTAAACCCATGTCCTAATTTGTCGAGATCTCTGAATTCCTCTATCATGTCTCCCAAAGAGGAATTAAATGATCTTTATGTGATGGTGGACTCTCCGTTCTTGAGGGCGGGATCATCCGCGATACTGACTTTATGCTGTGGTAGATGTTCGGTCTTAAAGACCGAACTGTTTTGTGAAAGACCGGACCGTCCGGCCTTAGAAGCCGCACTGTCCGTGACCAAAAACTCATTCATTTTGTATGTACTCATCATTTAAACTTTATTTAGGATTTAGCCGATTTTCCATCGGCTCTAACATCATAGGAATAAAACCCTTTTTATCTATACTTATAAACTGATAATCAAAAAAGTCTACTCCTGTGAGACATGTAGCAGTCTCATAGGTCTAAAGTATAGGAGCATCGGCCACAGCAATACAGGCCGGTGAATCAGCATGCACTTGTTCTACATCGTCGCCTACCCATTGTAGTAGCATTTGATGTAGCGTAGAAGGTATACATTGATTAGCGTGAATCCAATCCCTGCCTAAGATTAGACTGTAATTTCCTTCTACATTAGTGACGAAGAATGCAACAACAAGGGTCTTAGTCCCGATGGTTAGTTCAACGGACGTGACACCCCTGGCTTTGATCGAACTATCGGTCCCAACGCCGCTGAGGGTCATGTTGGTCTTGACAAGTTCGTCATCTTGTTTACCTAATTTTCTGTATAATGAATAAGGCATTAGATTTACAGCCGCCCCCATCTACCAATATTTTAGCAATCGGTATCCCATCGATGTGACCGCGCACGAAGAGCGGCTTTAAATGATTTACCGATTCCTTTGGTTTAGTGAAGGCGGTCTCTTTAGGACCAAAGTTAAACTGAGCAACAACGGGTTCATCATCGCCGATAATGCTATAGTCGGTGGAGAATGTAATAACATTTATATCCATACCTATGTGCTCTAGAGAAACTTTGTAGTCGACCAGGTCTTCCCCCAGTAGGTCGTCCTCCTCCATTGGTGTCGGCACGTCGTCGGAGGCGTCCTGGTGTAGTGCGGACGGTCTGGACTCCGGGGTCGGATGGTCCGCGCCTTGTGCAGAGGGTCTGGCCTTTGCAGCCGGACTGTCTGCCATACCTATAGGGTGCTGCACAATTGTTGTTTTATTTTCCATTTTTGTGGCCGTTTGCTTTTCCTCAATGGCCTTTGGTCTCCATTTCTTTTGCGGTGGCGGGTACTGTGGATGTGTGTCATTGAATATCTTTTCCGATTCCTTTTCCTGGTTCTCTTTTGCTCTTAGTCGTTGTAATTTTCACTTTCGGGATCGTGTCAATCCTAATGGGTACCATCGGGGCATGGAGTATTTTGAATTGGCTATTTTGATGGCAGTCGTATCTTCTTTTTTGTTTGTATTGGCTGATTCACCAAAAATCATCGACCCTTCATTATTTTCCTGTATGACAACATCTGTTGTACCTATTCTGATGATGTCCTTTTTTGTCGTTCTCTCAGTTGTTGTATGTATATGCCCCCCTACCAGATTGGTCGGCCTTTACGGCCGAGTAGTCCGGCAATCTTGTTGGGCTTGTGCCTGGTGACCGGATTGACTGGCGCTCAATCGGTCTTGTACTGGAGGTGCCAACCTATTGAATACAGATACTTGGGGTGCCCCCCAAGCAGGATACTGTGGCACCCCAAATGAATATGGTGGCATACCCCCACATTTGATTTGGGGCGTATGGCGGTGGTACATATGCATACTGATATGGCATAAGTAGATATGGGGTGGAGGTGTCCATGCAGGTATGTTAGGCCTCAACTGGACAGTATGACCTTCCGTTCTTTTCGATTGGTGAGGTGGTCCAATCTGTCTTACCTGCTGATGCTCCTGAATGGGTGAGCAGGTCGCTTTGCTGGCCGGTCACTTGGGCCGGCCTTCTTTTTTACATATTTGGACAATAATTGATTGAAGGTCGGGCCAGATTTGACCAGCCGACCAGCTGTCTTAAATGTATTTGTTTTCCACGTACCTATCTCTGGTCGTCATGGTCTGAAGGTACGCGGTTGTTGCGGGTCCTGAGTGTTGCCGGACCGTCCGCTGGAATTCTCCGGACCGTCCGGCGTAGTCCCGGACCGTCTGCGCCTGTGCGTGAGACCGTCCGAGATGCGTAGTACGGGCTCCTGCACCCGCCCCTTGGTCTGCACTTGCCCCCTAGTGCCGGAGGTTGTGATGGTCACCTTAACGGTCTCCCCTCCATCAGGAGTCTTCTCGGCCACCACTTTCCTGCAAGAAATTTTATTATTTTCATCGGCCTCCCGCGTGTTGCCGATGATGATTTCTTTGCCTTTCTCCTTATTGGTTGTGCTGGGCCGAATTAGGACCTTTTTGCCCTCAAAGTCGATCATGTTCATTGGAAAGGGCTTAGTGTCTACCTGCATTTCCTGAAATTTCAATCGTTCTTCGTTAATGGCCGATTGAATATGTCGACGAAATACATTATAATCATTGGTGGTATGAGAAAATGAGTTATGTCACTTGCAGTATGCACGGCATTTTAGTTCGTCGGCGGATGGAACAGTATGATTTATTTTAATGTTGCCATTTTTGAGTAATTCATCAAATATTTTGTCACATTTGCCAATATTAAATGTAAACTTAACTTCCTCTTGTCGTTTCTTTTGAACCGACTATAAGGAGGAACAAGCCGAAGATTTGGTCTGCTTTGGCCAAACCATTTCAGCCACATATACTTCCGTTGATTCGTCATCCGAGCTGCTTTGGTCGCACTCTATTATATGCATGTTGTGACAAATTGTTTTACAGTTTCTTTGCTTCGGCTTTCACAAGCCAAAGCTCTTTGATGTAATTGTGCTAGCATAAAAAATTGGATACCTTATAATCTTTCCTTTAAATAATATCATAGTCCATTGAAGGCTAACCCGGCTAACTGTTTTTCTGCTAAATGAATTTGAAAGCATTGGTTTCTTGTATCTTGAAACCTCCAGATGTATTCATTAACCGATTCATTTTCCCCTGTCGCAGGGCCACTAGGTCTACCAAATCTAACTCATAGTCACTGGAGAAAAAGTGATCATGGAATTTTTGTTCTAAATCCCCCCATGACGAAATATAATTAGGAGGCAATGTGGCATACCATGCGAATGTTGTTCCTGTCAAAGATAACAAAAATAAACGCACGCGGAATGCTTCTGTGTCAGCCAATTCTCCTAATTGTGCTAGAAACTGGCCTATGTGTTCACGTGTGCTTTTCCCTTGGTCACCCGAAAATTTTGCAAATTCGGGTATCCTGGTTCCCTGTGGGTATGGGTGGTGGTCAAATCGGCTGTCATAAGGTCTCCGATATGACTGCCCTCCAGGGACCATGCTTACTCCGAGCTTATCTCAGAACGCCCCAGCTATTTCTTTCCTCACTATATCAATGGCAGCCGGTGTGAGACCACCGACCCTCTGGTCAAACATAGGTGGGGTTGGCTAGATATTAGCATGTTGTCTTCCCCCCATTGGTTTGAGTTATGTGGTGCATTACTATTTGCCCTATATGGTTCATAGGATTGACCGTTCCTTTCCGGCCTTCTAGGCGGGGCTAGAAAGTACTCGCTCCCATGGGCCTGAGACTGTATTAATGGGCTGGTGCATTGTATAGTGTGATGGGAAGTGTTGCTGGGACGGGTGAGGATTTAGGTAATGATCTTCCTCTAACATCCCTATGTCGGACCGTCCGGTCGGATACGTGGACCATCCGTGATCATATGCGGACGGTCTGTCTGGGTGGTTTAGGGTTTATGTAACATGTTGTGGCTCGGATGCATATCTCGGTAACTCATTAAAAATAGGACCGACCATTGCTGGCCTGGACGGTCCACGCTCACGTGCGGACGGTCTGGACATGTGCAGATCGACTAATTTACTACCGATTTGTGGTTGCTCAGGGTACGTGTAACGCCCTGAATTTGGGGGTAGAATTTTTTCTTCTTTTCTCTCACCAAATTCAGGCGTTACTCTTTTCTTTTCTCGTTCTCATCGCTAAACCTTGACCTTTTCCAAAGTTTTAGCGGGGTTCGGCTTGGAATTCCCGCATAAAGCAAAACCTTAAAATACTTTATGTTGTTTGATGCATCATGCCGAACCATGCATTCTTTCGATTGCTTAAAAATGTAAGTGCATTCATCCAGGAAAAACGGATTTCGAAAAGGAGAAAACCTTTTTTTTCTTTTTCTTTTTTCCCTCCTTCTCTCTCTCCTCCCTTTTTCTCTCTCCCGCGCCGTGGGCCGCCCCGGCCGGCCCAGCCGCCCCTGGTCGGGCCCAGCAGCCCCCCCCCCCCCCCGCGCGCCCCCTTTGGGCCCAGCTGGCCCAGCCGCCCCTCCCTCTTTCCCCCAAATCCCTCTCTCTCCCTCCCTTTCTCCCATTTTCTCTCTAGCCGCCGCCCCCTGCCCTAGCCGCCGCCCCCTGCAGCTCGGCTGCCCCTGCAGCTCGGCCGCACCGCCGCCCGGCCGCCCCGTCCCCGTCCCCGTCCCCGGTGAGCCCTCCCCTCTCCCTTCCCTCTCCCCTCCCCTCCCTCTCCCCGGTCAGGCCGCCGCCCGGCCCAACCGCCCCTGCCCGCGCACCGCCGCCCGGCTCGGCCGCCCCTGTGCCCGCCCGGCTTGGCCGCCCGGCTCGGCCGCCCCTGTGCCCGCCCGGCTCGGCCGCCCGCACCGCCGCTCGGCCGCCCCTGCCCGCGGCCCAGCCGCCCCAGCTCGGCCGCCCCGCGCCCGCGCCCTGCCCAGCCGCCCCTGCCCCTGGCCGGTTCAAACCGCCCCCCCCTTTTATTTATTTTATTTTCTTTCATCATTGTTATTTATTTTGTTTTGGACAAGCTAATCATCGTTCATGTTAATGAAATAAGAAAACTTAATTTAGAATTCCGTTACGCTAGTTAATTCATATAATCAATTGTTTATCCAGTTCAATGTTGGTCAACTAAAAATGACTAGGTTTCCATTAGTGCATATAACTAAATTCTTTTGTTAGAACCAATTGTAACTAATCATTCGTGCATAAGCTTTAACCCCTGCGAGACCTTTCCCCGTTTCTTTCTAACCTTAACGAATGCGATACCGAATGTCATACTTGATGCATATTTACTTTATTTGTCCCCTTGTGTGGTGTACTGTTTGTTTCCTAATTTGAATGGATGTATGTATGTATGCTTGCAATCGCATAGAGAACGATCCGGTCAAAGAGCCCGAAGAACTCGCAGGAGAAGCCCCTGAGCAGCAGTCGGTTGGTGGAGGCAAGTGTCCTTTGACCTATCTCTGTCCTATTCATTCTTTAATTCACCTCCCGCATTACACATTTATACCTAAGGATTGACTAGCTTTTGTTATCCATGTCCTTGTTTACCTATTTGGGTCGGATTATTATTGTTTAGCTTCATGCTATTGCTCAAACTCTAATCAATGAACATGATGAGATTATATATGATACGCTGTTTTCCCTTCTCTTATTATGATGTTGTACTTGTGGTCTTCAAGGGGGCTCGAGCGGTTTCTCGAGTGCCTCTCCGTAAGGACCTGTTCTATGGATGACCGCTCGGGAAAACAGTGCAACCATGAGGGTGGAGTGGGATGCCCTTAGCTGAATAATTAGAGGAACCGGGGTGTAGTTCGCTTAGCCGTTGTGCCATCAATGGGGCTCGGTGTATGCGGCTCGCTCTGCCAAGGTTGATTTGTCCCTTGGGGAGGAGTGCGGTACATTTAGGAAACCTAACGGGCGGCTACAGTCCCGGGGAAATCTTTGTAAAGGCTACGTAGTGAAACCCTGCCTATTCACCTTGGTAGTGTTTAAGGGTTTGATCGGCCCGAGGCAAGAGGGAATCACGGCTTGTGGGTAAAGTGCACAACCTCTGCAGAGTGTTTGAAAACTGATATATCAGCCGTGCTCGCGGTTATGAGCGGCCAAGGGAGCTCCAATGATTAGTGGTACTTGATCAGAGACATTTTGGTTTACAGATGACAATGAGGATGGTTATGATTATGCTTATGGTAATGGTAAGTGGTATTCTTTCTGTTTGGAAAGGATACTTTGGGTTAATAACTTGGGTTAATGCTAAAACCTGGCTTTCTACTAGTAAATAATAAACTGACCAACTAAAGCAACTGCTTGACTTACCCCCACATAAAGCTAGTCCACTACAGCCAAACAGGATACTTGCTGAGTATGTTGATGTGTACTCACTCTTGCTCTACACACCAACCCCCCCCCCCCCCCCAGGTTGTCAGCATTGCAACCACGGCTCAGGCGAAGATGAAGCTGTGGAAGGAGACTTCCAGGAGTTCCAAGACTACGACGAGTTCTAGGTGTGGGTTAGCGGCAACCCCCAGTCGGCTGCCTGTGAAGGCCGCGGTTATCTACGTTTCGTTTTCGCACTTTGATTTATTGTAAGGACTATATGGACGTCTCAGACGTATGATGTAATCGACTATTATTTCCCTTTTAATACTATTTGAGCACTGTGTGATGATGTCCATGTTATGTAACTGCTGTGTACGTGAATAACTGATCCTGGCACGTACATGGTTCACATTCGGTTTGCCTTCTAAAACCGGGTGTGACAGTACGTGTCCATTGGCATCCCATAAAGGGGTTTTGACTGGTCGTGACAACCTGTAGCCGATGAATTACGTGTATTCTCCCCTAATTCAACCCCGTGCGAAGGAAAATTTGCAATAGTGGATTTATCAAACGCATGTACTATCCTTTTACAATCCTTTTGTATTCCCCCTATGATATGTTGCATTTGTTCTCGTTGTTCATCTATGTAAGCTATAAAAGATTGGAGCTCGTTGGTGTTACTTATATTGGGGATATCTGGTGTGGGTCGGAGCGAAGCCGGATCTGTCGCCCGTTGTCGAACTACCTTGTTGTTCCTGTCCACCTTGAAGTTGGCCAGGAATTTCGCTTTCGCCTCTTAGATCAGCTGCTCCTTGTGCTCCTCGAACTGGAGCTGTTCATCAGCCGGCAAGGTCTCCCAAGTCAGCTCTATAATATTGCTGGGGGAGATGTCAGAGTTATCCCTTGAACTGCCCATTGAGGGCTGATTTGATGAGTCTATATGTGTTCTCCCCAGTGGAGTCGCCAAAAATGTGTTGGTGCCTTTTCTAGGCGCCAATCAATACGTGAGAACCGGCAGTGGTGCTCACTGCACAGGCGCGGCCGGTCAACGACCTGGCGCAGGGCTTAGGGTTTCTTGCCTGACGGCCAGACGGTCCACGCGTGCGCAGGGGCGGTGAGGGTCGCCCGCGGCGCCTGGATCTCGCTCCCAGGAGGGACTCCGTCGGGGAGGAGAGATCCTAGGTGTTTGTCTAGGCTCGGCAGGCCGACTTAGACTCCTCTAATCGACGTAGAGTCGAAGAGAAGCCGATAATTTGGGGGATTGTAAGGCTAAACTAGAACTACTCCTAAATGTACAAGAAATAAATGCGAGATAAATTGATTATTGATTCGATTGATGATGCTTAATCGGTCGTATTCTTCTGTATTTATAGAGGAGGGGGCTGGACCCATTACAAACAAACTCTCCCGAGCTAATTCCGTGAATCTACGCAACAAACACAGCAAGAAACTCAGAACCCTAATCGGTTCTGCGTCCGCGCGGACCGTCCGGACCACAGGCGCGGACCGTCTCATTTTGGTGCTCAACAACAGTTAACTTAAACAAACATAATTTAACGTTATCCGTTACCCATTACATTACCTGAACCAAACCAAACAACATGTACGAGCCAACACTAGCTATAGCAGACCAATGCCCTCATGACCCTGTCTCCAACAAGAGATGCTACATGGTCATGTCCGATTTATTTAGCATGTGCTCTCGTTCCTACTCCCTCCAACAACGTACTGTATAGGCTTCTGTAAAAGCGGACGACACCCCTGTCTGCCAAATCTAGCAGGTCCTCTACTTAATATACAGGCGTATGCCCGTCTCTCTTCTCTTTGCTCCCAGGCCCGCCGTATGATGCCATTGCATTTTTACCAATATCTTCAGCAACATCATTTATATCTATCATCTATATCTGTCCTTTGCAATCTTCTCTAAAAGATTTTATCCTCTATATTTTCTTCCTCTCCAACAACATCTTCTAAATCACGTCCTCTACACATAAATACATATATTAAAGATATTTTTTAATTTTTAATTTTTATACATACGTATTTGTCATACTCTCAAATGTATTATACATATTTTAGTTTTGCTAAATCGGTTGTTTAAAGTATTTAATTAGATAGATGAGAGAATAGAGAAACTTTATATATAGAGGATTAATACCGTACTCTAAAATTTAAAGAACCATTTAAAGTACGGTGTTGGAGAGAGTAGAGGATGCCAACGTACTCTAAAATTTAAATTATAA
>JAOPSE010000021.1:29299251-29420133 GCA_029449295.1 Zea luxurians
GGGGCGCGCCGGGCATCGACCTCGCGCTTGAGACGAAGACGAGCGCTGTCTCCCCGTGACACGCCGATCCCGAGCAAACGGACGATGCCAGCACGCTCGCGAAAGGCTTGCTGGGTGTCACCCTCGTACCTAAGACGACGGTGCAGTCAGTCCCCGACGTGACTTCATCACCGCCCGTCGACCAAGAGGTACCGACCGATTCCATCTCACGCCTTTCAGATTCAGCCTCGAACCGCCAAGCGACCTCGCTTTGGCGGACGCCCTCGTAGAGGCGAGTCCAAACCCTCTGGGGTATCGTGTGCGGTCACCCTGGAACCGGCTGACGGACGTCTCGACCTACGGGCCCTCTAGGTCCGAGGAAGACGATGAGCCCAGCTTCTGTTGGGATTTCTCTGGACTTGTCAACCCAGTGCCATGCGGGGCTTCATGACTGCATGCGACTACTGCCTTTCCGACTGTTCCGACGGTAGCCGCAGCCTCGGCGACGAGGACTACGGCCCAAGCCGCGAATGTTTCCACGTCGATCTAGGGGGTCCCTCCGAAGGCAACCATCTCGGCATGCCGGAGGACGGTGATCTCCCTAGGCCGGTGCCTCGCGTTGACATCCCACGGGAGCTAGCTGTGGTCCTCGTTCCGGCGGGCGGTCACAACCCACAGCTCGAGCAAATCCGCGGGGCGCAGGCCAGGCTCGACGAGGGAGCAGGAGCGCTTGAGCCAATCCGCCGGGACCTCGGGCAGGCATGGGCGGGCCAACCTCCGGCCAGAGAAATGCGTCATCTACCCCGGGGCTTCTAGCACCGCATCGCCGACGATGTCAGGGTCAGGCCGCCACCCGCATCCAGTGGGGTCGGCCAGAACCTGGCTGCAGCAGCAATGCTCCTCTGCGCGATGCCGGAGCCATCAACCACCGAGGGGCGGCGAATACAGGGAGAGCTCAAGAATCTCCTGGAAGGCGCCGCGGTCCGACGGGCCGAGAGCTCCACCTCCCGAAGGCAGGGGAACCCCTCGGAACATCATGTCGCGACTTCCCGATTCACGCGGGAAGCCTCGGTCTACTCCGGGCGCACGCGCAACACAGCGCCTGCGGCCCCGGGACGCCTCGGCAACGAGCATCATCACCGCGACCGTCGGGCCCACCTCGACGAGAGGGTGCGCCGAGGCTACCACCCCAGGCGTGGGGGACGCTACGACAGCGGGGAGGATCGGAGTCCCTCGCCCGAACCACCCGGTCCGCAGGCCTTCAGCCAGGCCATACGACGGGCGCCGTTCCCGACCCGGTTCCGACCCCCGACTACTATCACGAAGTACTCGGGGGAGACGAGACCGGAACTGTGGCTCGCGGACTACCGTCTGGCCTACCAACTGGGTGGAACGGACGATGACAACCTCATCATCCGCAACCTCCCCCTGTTCCTCTGACACCGCTCGCGCCTGGTTGGAGCACCTGCCTCCGGGGCAGATCTCCAACTGGGATGACCTAGTCCAAGCTTTCGCCGACAATTTCCAGGGCACGTACGTGCGCCCCGGGAATTCCTGGGACCTCCGAAGCTGCCGTCAGCAGCCGGGAGAGCCTCTCCGGGACTACATCCGGCGATTCTCGAAGCAGCGCACCGAGCTGCCCAACATCACCGACTCGGATGTCATCGGCGCGTTCCTCGCCGGCACCACCTGCCGCAACCTGGTGAGCAAGCTGGGTCGCAAGACCTCCACCAGGGCGAGCGAGCTGATGGACATCGCCACCAAGTTCGCCTCCGGCCAGGAGGCGGTCGAGGCTATCTTCCAGAAGGACAAGCAGCCCCAGGGCCGCCCATCGGAAGATGCCCCCGAGGCGTCAACTCAGCGCGGCGCCAGGAAGAAGGGCAAGAAGAAGTCGCAAGCGAAACACGACGCCGCCGATGCGGACCTTGTCGCTGCCGCCGAGTACAAGAACCCTCGGAAACCCCCCGGAGGTGCCAACCTCTTCGACAAGATGCTCAAGGAGCCGTGCCCCTACCACCAGGGGCCCGTCAAGCACACCCTTGAGGAGTGCGTCATGCTTCGGCGCCACTTCCACAGGGCCAGGCCACCCGCGGAGGGTGGCAGGGCCCGCGACGACGACAAGAAGGAAGATCACCAGGCAGGAGAGTTCCCCGAGGTCCGCGACTGCTTCATGATCTACGGCGGGCAAGCGGCGGACACCTCGGCTCGGCACCGCAAGCAAGAGCGCCGGGAGGCCTGTTCGGTGAAGGTGGCGGCGCCAGTCTACCTAGACTGGTCCGACAAGCCCATCACCTTCGACCAAGCCGACCACCCCGACCATGTGCCGAGCCCGGGGAAATACCCGCTCGTCGTCGACCCCGTCATCGGCGACGTCAGGCTCACCAAGGTCCTCATGGACGGAGGCAGCGGCCTCAACATCATCTACGCCGAGACCCTCGGGCTTCTGCGTATCGATCTGTCCTCGGTCCGGGAGGGCGCTGCGCCTTTCCACGGGATCATCCTCGGGAAGCGCGTCCAGCCCCTCGGACAACTCGATCTTCCCGTCTGCTTCAGAACACCCTCCAACTTCCGAAGGGAGACCCTGACGTTCGAGGTGGTCGGGTTCCGAGGAACCTACCACGCGATATTGGGGAGGCCATGCTACGCGAAGTTCATGGCCGTCCCCAACTACACCTACCTCAAGCTCAAGATGCTGGGCCCCAACGGGTCATCACCGTTGGCCCCACGTACAAACACGCGTTCGAATGCGACGTGGAGTGCGTGGAGTACGCCGAGGCCCTCGCCGAGTCCGAGGCCCTCATCGCCGACCTAGAGAGCCTCTCCAAGGAGGTGCCAGACGTGAAGCATCATGCTGGCAACTTCGAGCCAGCTGAGACGGTTAAGTCCGTCCCCCTCGACCCCAGCAGCGACGCCTCCAAGCAAGTCCGGATCGGCTCCGGGCTCGATCCCAAATAGGAAGCAGTGCTCGTCGACTTTCTCCGCGCGAACGCCGACGTCTTCGCGTGGAGTCCCTCGGACATGCCCGCATACCGAGGGATGTCGCCGAGCACTCGCTGGACATCCGGGCCGGAGCCCGACCCGTCAAGCAGCCTCTGCGCCGATTCGACGAGGAGAAGCGCAGAGCCATAGGCGAGGAAATCCACAAGCTAATGGCGGCAGGGTTCATCAAAGAGGTATTCCATCCCGAATGGCTTGCCAACCCTGTGCTTGTGAGAAAGAAAGGGGGGGAAATGGCGGATGTGTGTAGACTACACTGGTCTGAACAAAGCATGTCCGAAGGTTCCCTACCCTCTGCCTCGCATCGATCAAATCGTGGATTCCACCACTGGGTGCGAAACCCTGTCTTTCCTCGATGCCTACTCAGGGTATCACCAAATCAGGATGAAAGAGTCCGACCAGCTCGCGACCTCTTTCATCACACCCTTCGGCATGTACTGCTATGTCACCATGCCGTTCGGCTTGAGGAATGCGGGCGCGACGTACCAGCAGTGCATGAACCATGTGTTCGGCGAACACATTGGCCGCACGGTCGAGGCCTACGTCGATGACATCGTAGTCAAGACGAGGAAAGCCTCCGACCTCCTTTCCGACCTTGAAGTGACATTCCGATGTCTTAAGGCGAAAGGCGTCAAGCTCAATCCCGAAAAGTGTGTCTTCGGGGTGCCCTGAGGCATGCTCTTGGGGTTCATCGTCTCCGAGCGGGCATCGAAGCCAACCCGGAGAAGATCGCAGCCATCACCAGCATGGGGCCCATCAAGGACTTGAAAGGCGTACAGAGGGTCATGGGATGTCTCGCGGCTCTGAGCCGCTTCATCTCACGCCTCGGCGAAAGAGGTCTACCCCTGTACTGCCTCTTAAGGAAGGCCGAGTGCTTCACTTGGACCCCTGAGGCCGAGGAAGCCCTCGGGAACCTGAAGGCGCTCCTCACGAAGGCGCCTATCTTGGTGCCCCCAGCTGCTGGAGAAGACCTCTTGGTCTACGTCGCCGCGACCACTCAGGTGGTTAGCGCCGCGATTGTGGTCGAGAGGCAAGAAGAGGGGCATGCATTGCCCGTTCAGAGGCCAGTCTACTTCGTCAGCGAGGTACTGTCCGAAACCAAGATCCGCTACCCACAAGTTCAGAAGCTGCTGTACGCGGTGATCCTGACACGGCGGAAGTTGCGACACTACTTCGAGTCTCATCCGGTAACTGTGGTGTCATCCTTCCCCCTGGGGGAGATCATCCATTACCGAGAGGCCTCGGGTAGGATTGCAAAGTGGGCGGTGGAAATCATGGGCAAACAATCTCGTTCGCCCCTCGGAAGGCCAACAAATCCTAGGTCTTGGCGGACTTCGTGGCTGAATGGGTCGACACCCAGCTACCAACAGCTCCGATCCAACCGGAGCTCTAGACCATGTTCTTCGATGGGTCGCTGATGAAGACAGGAGCCGGCGCAGGCCTACTCTTCATCTCGCCCCTCGGGAAGCACCTACGCTACGTGCTACGCCTCCACTTCCCGGCGTCCAACAATGTAGCTGAGTACGAGGCTCTGGTCAACGGGTTGCGGATTGCCGTCGAGCTAGGGGTCCGACGCCTCGACGCTCGCGGTGACTCACAGCTCGTCATCGACCAAGTCATGAAGAACTCCCACTGCCGCGACCCGAAGATGGAGGCCTACTGCGATGAGGTTCGGCGCCTAGAAGACAAGTTCTACGGGCTTGAGCTCAACCACATCGCTCGGCGCTACAACGAGACTGCGGACGAGCTGGCTAAAATAGCCTCGGGGCGAACAACGGTTCCCCCGGACGTCTTCTCCCGAGATCTGCATCAACCCTCCGTCAAGATCGACGACACGCCCGAGCCTGAGGCACCCTCGGCCCAGCCCGAGGTACCCTCGCACAGTCCGAGGCACCCTCGGCTCGGCCCGAGGTACCCTCGGCCCCGAGGGCGAGACGCTGCACGTCGAGGGGGAGCAAAGCGGGGTCACGCCTGATCAAAACTGGCAGACCCCGTATCTGCAATATCTCCACCGAGGAGAGCTACCCCTCGACCGAGCCGAAGCTCGGCGGTTGGCGCGGCGCGCCAAGTCGTTCGTCTTGCTGGGAGAAGGGAAGGAGCTCTACCACCGCAGCCCTTCAGGCATCCTCCAGCGATGCATCCACCACCGAAGGTCAGGAACTCCTCCGAGAAATACACTCGGGGGCTTGCGGCCACCACGCAGCACCTCGAGCCCTTGTCGGAAATGCTTTCCGACAAGGTTTCTACTGGCCAACGGCGGTGGCCGACGCCACTAGAATTGTCCGCGCCTGCGAAGGGTGTCAGTTCTACGCAAGGCAGGCCCACCTGCCCGCTCAGGCTCTGCAGACGATACCCATCACATGGCCTTTTGCTGTGTGGGGTCTAGACCTCGTCGGCCCCTTGCAGAAGGCACCCGGGGGCTACACGCACCTGTTGGTCGCCATCGACAAATTTTCCAAGTGGATCGAGGTCCGACCCCTAAACAGCATCAGGTCCGAGCAGGCGGTGGCGTTCTTCACCAACATCATCCATCGTTTCGGGGTCCCAAACTCCATCATCGCGACAACGACACCCAGTTCACCGGCAGAAAGTTCCTGGACTTCTGCGAGGATCACCACATCCGGGTGGACTGGGCCGCCGTGGCTCATCCCATGACGAATGGGCAAGTAGAGCGTGCCAACGGCATGATTCTACAAGGACTCAAGCCTCGGGTTTACAACGACCTCAACAAGTTCGGCAAGCGATGGATGAAGGAACTCCCCTCGGTGGTCTGGAGCCTGAGGACGACACCGAGCCGAGCCACGGGCTTCACGCCGTTCTTTCTAGTCTATGGGGCCGAGGCCATCTTGCCCACAGACCTGGAATACGGTTCCCCGAGGACGAGGGCCTATGCCGACCAAAGCAACCAAGCTAGTCGAGAAGACTCGCTGGACCAGCTGGAAGAGGCTCGGGACAAGGCCTTACTACACTCGGCGCGGTACCAGCAGTCCATGCGACGCTACCACGCCCGAGGGGTCCGGTCCCGAGACCTCCAGGTGGGCGACCTGGTGCTTCGGCTGCGACAAGACGCCCGAGGTCGACACAAGCTCACGCCCCCCTGGGAGGGGCCATTCGTCATCGCCAAAGTTCTGAAGCCCAGAACGTACAAGCTGGCCAACAGTCAAGGCGAGGTCTACAGCAACGCTTGAAACATCCAACAGCTACGTCGCTTCTACCCTTAAGATGTTTTCAAGTTGTTCATATACCTCGCTCCCACGCAAAGTTTAGTCATCAAGGAAGGGTCAGCCTTGCCTCAGCAAAGCCCGACCCTCCCTCGGGGGCTAAAAGGGGGGAACCCCCTCTGCGTCGAAATTTTCCTCGAAAAAAGATCTTTTCTGCGAGAATGTCTTTCGTGCTTTTCGACTACTTCGAAAGTGGATCCTGAAAACGACGGAGTACACGAAAGCAGTCAAGGCTGACCGAGCCGAGGGACTCCTACGCCTCCGGGATACGGATACCTCACTCATCACCTTCTGCCATAAGTAACTCACGTTCGGATAAGTGATTCCGCGGACCGAACAAGTCTTCACGTTCGGAAGCTCTTCTGCCGGAGCGATTCTTCGAGCCTTCTCGACTGCGTCGAGGACGGAACCCCATGGATGGGTAAGAGTGCGTGTAAGCGGCAAGGCTGACCAAGACGAGGGACTCCTACGCCTCCGGGATACGGATACCTCACTCATCACCTTCCGTGAGAAGCAACTCTCGCTCGCACAAACAATTCTGTTACCGACAAAAAAGTCCAGATACGCGAAACAAGAGGAAAGGAGGCGCGGCTTTACAACACGGCAAGGGTGTGTTTTGGCCTCGGCGGCCGCAGAAAACACACGCTACAAGATAATCCGATCCTGCAGGCTCGGATCTTGACGGCTAAAGGGAGCAGCAGCGCCCTCGGCGTCGACAACACCTTCGGCGAGGTCCGACCTAGCCTCGGACGGCGACACGGTCCAAGGGTCTCCGCTCTGAAGGACAACGTCATCACGAAGCCCGGGCCATCGTCGCCAGGGTCTTCTCCAAGAATCCGGCCCGAGCAGGCGGCTCGGCCGGTCACCCCGGGGCCTCGGCCAGCTGTCCCCCAAGGACATCAGCCCGGCCCGAGGCCTCGGCAGATCAATTCCGGCGTCGGTCCCGCCAACGGACAACCCGGCCAGGCTCTGGCCGACCAGGTCTTCTTTTTGAGCCAACTCTGCCTCTGTTCGCGCTGACACCGCTACCCCTGGCCTCGGCTCATCGAAGAGCGGCCGAGGGTTTTCCTCTAACCAAGCAAGGGAAGCCTCGGACAACAAGGCTGACCGAGCCGAGGGACTCCTACGCCTCCGGGATATGGATACCTCACTCGTCACCTTTACACGGGGCGAGTCACGCTTGGTGAAGCGGTTCAGACAACCAACAGGCGAGTCTTAGTGCTCGAAAATGAGGAAAAAACACGGCTCTGTGCCGAAATTACATACATGTTCAGGCCTCGACAGCCACAATGAACAAAAACACTGGCATTCGAAGTGCCATTACAAACGGAACTCTGGTTCCGTCCCACGGGTGTGAACAACCTCCACACCGGGGAGCCTACGGGGCGACGAGCTCCGGGTGACCCACCAGCGACCTCTGCAGCAGCAGCCATGGTCCCAGGACGGACGCGGCCGCCGGAAGGCTCTCGTTCGCGTTCCCACTCAAGGGACACAAACCAGCCATCAAAGCCAAAGAGCGGGCCGCTCCAAAGCGCACCGGCAGGTCCTCGTTCCCGTCCTCGCCACGAAAGCGAGGAAGAAGGCGGAATGTTGCATCCTAGCTGGGCAGCAACAGTTCGCCTTCCCCGGCATGGCTGGAGGACGCCTCCTTCGCAGAGCTGGAGGATGGTTGCCACCACCAGAAGCTGGAAGAAGAGGTGGCCAGCCGGCCCGCGCGAGAGGTAGAGCCCCGGCTCGCCTCGCTCTCCGCCCCAGCAAGGATGATGAACATCCTTGAGGCTGAGGGCGGGACCAAGATCGCAGCTCGGCTTGCCTCTCCCCATCCAGGGGCTGGAGGTCACCGTCTTGGGTGACCGTCGGCGGAGGGGTGCAGCCGGGCTGCATGATGAAAATCCCTGAAGCCGAACGATGGCTGAAAGGTACCAACTCCCGCGGAGTCGCGTTCCTCCAACGACGAGGCGGAAAGACGGCGGGTATCCCCCATCCGGGGGCTTGGAAGGTGGAAAGACACGATGCATAAGGGAGCGCGAAGACATGGTCGCCTTCCAAGAGGGTCACCCTCCTTTTAAAGGCGACTCTCCCTACTTGCGTCCCTAGCCGTCGTGGGCTGAGTCTTCTCCCACATGCTCCAAGGTCCTCCCCTACGGCGCGGGGGCTGGGTCCCACACGTCATGCAAGCCGGCCCAGAGCAGAAGAAGCCAAACCGCCGTGCGCGGTGCGTGCAACCGCCCAACGGTTACAAGCGGCTCCCCACTTTTGCCCAGACCAGCGGGCGAAAGGGCGGGCAGCCATGCAGGCGGCATGCAACCGCGCCAAGTAGGCGCACTACACGCCCAGCATGGAGGCCTAGGCCCACGCGTCATGCAACCGGCACGCCGAATGCTTCGTGCATGCAACTGCACTGCCACATGCGCCACCACCGCGCCTCCTCGCCTGCAGAACCAATACCGCGACTCGAGGCGACCCAGCGCACGACCCAGCGGTGCCAGCCTGGCGCGACGGTCAATGCGGCCAAAAATGGGCCGGTAGTAATGGTGGTGGCAGGCGGGCAGGAGCAGTGGTCACGTCGTCAGCCAAGCTTACGTCCCATCCGGGGGCAGCGAGAGAACCCTCTCCCACGGCGTGAAGACAACGCGCCCGTGTTCCGTTCCTCGAACGGCTCGCGCACGCGCAATGGCTGCCCCGCGAACCACTCGCCCCGTCGCATTAACTCTGCGGCGGGACAGGCGGCGCCTCTGGCAGGAGAAGCGAGCGACGCTTCGCCTTCGCCATAATGACCGCGTCAAAAAAGGTACGCCGCGTCGTTCGATTTCGTATCCTTTTCCTTTTTTCCTCTTTCTCTCTCTTACAACAGGGACCCGGGAAAGGGGGACACCCCGAAAAGGATCCTTCCCCGTGAAGGAACCAGGCTCCGAGCCTCCCTACTGATCAGAGGTTCGAAGGCTGGCCCCTCGGAAGGGTTCAACAGCCGCCTCAGAGCACGTGGGCTCCACACCCACTACTGGTCAGAGGTTCGAAGGCCGGCCCTCGGAAGGGTTCAACGGCCGCCTCAGGCTACTCGAGCTCCGCGCCCACTACTGATCAGGGGTTCGAAGGCTGGCCCCCGAAGGGTTCACAGCCGCCTCAGACCACAGAGAGAGGGATGACCATGGGTACGTTCGATACATAACCAAGGCTCGGGCTGCGCTCCCGAGGTACCCTAGGACATTTCGAGACTAGCGGGAACGATCTTGTAACGGAATCCCATTAGAGGGAGGCATCGAGCCCTCGAACCCCGTCGCCAGGAGACCGGGTCCGGCAGATCACCCGCAGGTACTTTTGGGCGCGCCTCTGGGCCTCTAGCCGACCCCTAACAAATGGGGCATGGACGTCCGCTCGGATCACCCGCCTGTAGCTTCACCGGAGACACCATGTTCGGCGCCCACCGAGGGCAACATGGCGCTCTCCCCCCCCTCCACCTTGCGGAAAGGCGACGCAGGGGGCGTATGTAAAAAAGTCAAGTCTGTCCCTGATCGCCCTCTCGCCCTGTGCAGAGGCTCGGGGACTGCTCTCGCAAACCTGGCTCCGGCCAAACCCGTTGACAGCGTCAACATACCAGCCCGAGAACTTGCGACCCGACCGTACACCCGGGCTACGGCTAGCTCGCATGAGGGAACGACCAGACCAGCCGAAGCATTGCGCGAGGCGTTAAGACCTCAGAGGAGTCAAACCACTCCTCCGAGGCCTCGGGGGCTACACCCGGCGGGTGCGCTCGCGCGCACCCACCGGAACAAAACGCAACCGAGAAAGGCTGGTGCCCTTGCAAAAAAGTGCGACGAAAGCCTCCAAGCGAGTGTTAATACTCCCTTCGAGGCTCGGGGCTACTGTCGGGGACCATAATTAGGGGTACCCTCAATGCTCCTAATTCTCAGCTGGTAACCCCCATCAGCATAAAGCTGCAAAGGCCTGATGGGTGCGATTAAGTCAGGGATCAGTCCATTCGAGGGACCCGATCACGCCTCAGCCTAGCCTCGGACAAGGGCAGCCGACCCCGGAGGATCTCCGCCTCGCCCGAGGCCCCCCTCCAGCGGCGAACATATTTCCGGCTCGCCCGAGGCCCTGTCTTCGCCAAGAAGCAACCCTGACCAAATCGCCGCACCAACCGACCAAATCGCAGGAGCATTTAATGCAAAGATGGCCTGACACCTTTATCCTGACGCACGCCCCTTAGCCGATAGAGCCGAAGTGACCGCCGTCACTTCGCCGCTCCACTGACGGTCTGACAGAAAGACAGCGCCGCCTGCGCCGCTCCGACTGCGGTGCCACTTGACAGAGTGAGGCTGACAGGAAGTCAGGCCCGGCCGCACGCACCATAGGAAGCTCCGCTCCGCCCGACCCAGGGCTCGGACTCGGGCCTAAGCCCCGGAAGACGGCGAACTCCGCTCCGCCCGACCCAGGGCTCAGACTCGGGCTAAGCCCCGGAAGACGGCGAACTCCGCTCTGCCCGACCCAGGGCTCGGACTCGGGCTAAGCCCCGGAAGACGGCGAACTCCGCTCCGCCCGACCCAGGGCTCGGACTCGGGCTAAGCCCCGGAAGACGACGAACTCTGCCTCGCCCGACCTAGGGGCTCGGACTCGACCACGGCCACGGAAGACGGACTCGACCCCGACCTCGGAGGAGCCTCCACATCGCCCCTACCTAGGGCGCAGGCCGGCCACGTCAACAGGAGGCGCCATCAATTACCCTACTCCAAGCTGACTCAGGCTACGGGGAACAAGACCGGCGTCCCATCTGGCTCGCTCCGCCAGATAGGCAATGATGGCGCCCCGCACGCACCCTGACGATGGCGGCTCTCGGCCCCCTTACGGAAGCAAGAGGACGTCAGCAAGGACTCGACAGCCCCGACAGCTGTCCCTCCGCCAGGCTCCAGCGCTCCTCCGATGGCCACGACATCACACAAACCGGGCGCCAAAATCTCTCCGGCCGCCACGATGGCGTGTACTTAGGGCGCTAGCTCTCCTCCGCTAGACACGTAGCACTCTGCTACACCCCCCATTGTACACCTGGATCCTCTCCTTACGCCTATAAAAGGAAGGACCAGGGCCCTCTTAGAGAGGGTTGGCCGCACGGGGACGAGGACGAGACAGGCGCTCAGCGTGAGGCCGCTCGCTCCCTCCCCCGTGTGGACGCTTGTAACCCCCTACTGCAAGCGCACCCGACCTGGGCGCGGGACGAACACGAAGGCCACGGGATTTCCACCTCTCTCACGCACGTCTCCGGCCACCTCACTTCCCCTTCGCGCTCGGCCTCGCGCCGACCCATCTGGGCTGGGGCACGCGGCGACACTTCACTCGTCGGCTTAGGGACCCCCGGTCTCGAAACGCCGACACCCTTCCTCCACACCGGCGGCTGCAAACATGAAGTCAATTCCATGGTGGCAGTGAGGTGCCCAAGCGGCTGTTGCTGGCGGATGATTTATTCCATTTCCTCCCTCGTCCTGGTTTATTTGCTTGACTGGAATCCGATGACCGCCTTGTTAGAGTTAACGTTGCACTTAGCTAATATAATATATAATATTTAAAGTTGATAATTTGTCTTAGTATAGTTGATAAAATATAGAGAATAAGATATAGGGGACGTTGTTGGAGACTGAGAAAATATAGAGGACGAAATTTTTTAAAGTATGTTGTAAAGAACAGAGAATATTCCTTTAGGGGATAAAATTTAGGTACGTTGCTGGAGACAGTCTAATACTATTGCATTTTTTTTACCAATAGAAAAATAACACTCGTACACTTAGCTGACGCGTTCAATCGCTGTGTCATAAACGCCAGTGATATTTCGGTTGCTTTTTATAATTTGTAATTCTTAAAATGGATATAAAGGATGTTGATGGAGATGTTAAAGATATATATAATGAATTTTTTTAGAGTGTGTTGTAGAAGATAGAGAATATTTTAGGGTTAGTTTTGTGTCTTCTAAACTAAGTCTTAGGGGATAAAATTTAAAAGAAATTGCTGGAGGCAGCGTAATAATTGTTTTCTGCCCCCTTCGAGGCGGCTAGGGCCAGCGCACCCTTCTCTTCTCTCCAGGCGCATAGCCCGGAGAGAGCCGTCATCCTTACCTGCGCCGACCGACGCCTCTGCAGCTTCTCCAGGTGAGTGTCCCTATTCATCCTTCTTGGACCTGTTCCGAGGTGTGTTCCTCCCCCAGATCCAGGACGGACCGGCGATTCCTTTTTAATCTAGGATTTTGGAGGTGTGGGAAGATCTTGTTTTTATGGGTTGTTTTGGTTGTGTAGGGGTTGCCCGTTGAGGAGGGGTTAGGCTTCGTCATGTCGAAGTCGGACCTGGATGATTCTGCTTCTTCAGGCTGCCGGCCGGACGGGGAAGAACCAGTCCCGGCCGAGCAATCCGCGGTGGAACTCTGGGGGGAGCGGCTCCGACGGCTTCGACGACGACGACGACGACGACTCTGACGCCGCGCCGACCTACTCGAGGAAGAAGCCTTCGTCGCAGGTACCGCTCAAGAAGCGGCACAAGCCGGAGAAGGGCGGCCGGCGTGGCGGTGGTGGGTGGAACGACGAGGATGATGAGGACGAGGATGGGCGTCGGAGTGGCGGGGAGGACTCGGACAGCGCCCCTTCAGTGGGGAGTGACCTATACAAGGATGAAGACGACAAGGAGCGTCTGGAGAACATGTCTGAGTTGCAAAGGGAGTTGATCCTAGCTGAGCGGGGCACCCGCCTCGATGACTACAAGCTCAAGCAGCGGGCACGTGCGTCCTCCTCCAAGACGGACAAGGTGGGTGCGCCGAAGGATAGCAGCCCACCCCCACCGCCTAGCCGGATGCGGTCTTCTACCCGAACTGACAAGTCTGGGTCCGCCGCTAAGAGCGCGCTGGACGAGCTGCGGGCAAAGCAGCGGATGCGGCAACAAGCTCCGGAGGCACGCAGGTTCACGGACCTACTCCCACACAGTGGCTCATCCATTAGGCGCAGGGCTGGGAGCCCACCAAGTGATGGGAGCAACGATGGCAATAACAGGGGGAGGATGAATGACCATGGGAGGATTGCTGGTGATGGCAGGGATGATGAATTTGATGAATCGCCGAGTAGGCTTGATCCACTCAAGTTTGATGATGTGAAGAGTATTACCCTCAGGAGGTCAAAACTGGTGAAATGGTTCATGGAGCCATTCTTTGATGATCTAATTTCTGGTTGTTTTGTGCGCTAGGTATTGGTAAGACAAAGAATGGGACCCCGAGTTACAGGCTGTGCATAGTGAGGAACGTGGATGCAAGCGATCCAGATCGGAATTACAAACTGGAAAAACTACTCGACATGCAAATATCTCAATGTTGTGTGGGATAGTGAGGCTAATGCTGCTCGGTGGCAGATGACTCAGGTATCGGACTCCCCACCCAATGAAGAAGAGTTCAAAGAATGGCTGCAAGCGGCAGAGAAGAATGGTGCACGCATACCGACTCGGCAGGAAGTCCTGGATAAGAAAGAAGCCATTCAGAATGCCTATAACTTTGTGTATTCAGCAGCAACTGTACAACAGATGCTGCAAGAGAAATCAGCTGTGAGACGACCTATCAATATTGCTGCTGAGAAGGATCGGTTGAGGAGTGAATTGGAGATGGCTCTTAGCCGTAGGAACGAACATGAAGCTGAGAGGATTCGTACGAAGCTGAAAAATCTGCAAAACAGGGCACAACCAGTGTCAAAAGATAATAAGGCTGCAAAGTTGGAGGCTATGAACCGGAAGAACCGCGCTGATAACTTCAAGAACGCTTCAGAACTGAAACCTGTAAATACATCTTTGAAGGCAGGAGAAGCTGGTTATGACCCTTTCTCGAGGAGGTGGACAAGGTCAAGAAATTATTATGCATCGAAGCCAGGAGGAAATAATGTTGAAGAAACTGCCAATGGGTCCAGTAGTAATGTAGCGCCTAGCAATGAAGATACAAAGAGCAAGGCTCAAACTGGTACAGCAGCCACAACAGCAGCTCAAGTGGCAGCAGCTGATGCCGGGAAGCTCATTGATACCAATGCACCAGTGGATCTGGGAACAGAATCAAATATGCTGCATACATTTGAGCTTCCTATATCATTGTCTGCTCTGCAAGAATTTGGTGGAGCCAAGGGCCTGTTTGATGGTTACATGGCAAGGAGGCAGAAGATAGAAGCTACAATGGGGTACAAAGTGCCTGACAACGATGGAAGGAGGCATGCTTTAACCCTGAGTGTGAGTGATTACAAAAGGCGACGGGGTCTCCTCTGAAGTGTATCTGTGATTGTGCTGGGTGCTCAGCGGATTCAAATATTTGCCTGGCTTCAGCCCCTCTGCATTGCTGTGACAATTGTCCAGATCATCTGCATTTTGCCTTATCTTCCTAGAAGTAACATAAAACATGCGGAGCATACAATTTCTTTTCATAAATATTACCTGATGTATGACTGATTATGATACTGACATCATGTTTATATCTGTGGATTGTGTCGTCGTCATCATCATCATCGTATCCTTGTTAGCTGCAAAAACTGGATTCCATAATTAGTTCAATTAAAATAAATGCAGCTTTCATTTTTCGGATTCATGTTTTACATGGTTGGATGTGTGAGTGTGAATGTTCTATCATCTTCCTCTATTGTTTATTTGTCCATCAATCACAGATGTAACTGCAGTAGCGTTCGGATAAGTACCTTTTTCAGGATAATGAAGCGGAGAGATCAATTCAGTGGGTACTAGACCTGTACTCACCTGCAGCCGGTGAATAAGCGTGATCGCTCCTACTACTTACTACAAGTAACTAAGAAATGGAAATCAAACTAGCAGATCACACTCCATGCACACATAACTGTATATTTGACCAATATAATTTTATACTATAGTAACTAATAATAAATTAAAGACCATTGAAAAAGAGGTAAAACATGAGCAAATAGATTATGTACACAATATACTTGGTATCAGACAGTACAGAATTGTCGAAGAGATTAGTAAGGTACTAAGGTTTATGGTTGGAGATCTCATTATCTTTTGCCTGCCTGTTTCGTCACTTTATTCGGTTGTTGAAGCTGACGAACAGAGTGTCATGTCCCGTCTTTTTTTTTTATTTTAGCCCTTTTTGGTTTTATTTTCACAAATATATCCTTTTCAGTTCATTTTAAAAAATAGACCCTCACCTCGGCGCTATCACTATTGGCGCCGAGTTACAACGTGTCGGCGCCAATTAGTTTGACATGTACATTTAAGAGTTGACGGCTACGTGGATCTGACGTGGCAGCACCTTGGCGCCATGGATCTCGGCGCTTGCCCCCTTGAAATTGAAATGGGGAGCTATGTGTTGGAGTTCGACGTGCACTGAGGCACCAAACCACTATCCCATCATCAGTCATATCAAGCCACAATATGCATCTTGGTGTTCTTGCAAGAGCATGACATGCAGTGAACACTGGTAGTATGTGTATGTTCACTGTCTACTACAAGCCAAGGTTTGCAAGGAATTATGAGCTTGGTTAAACTATTTCTGTTTCTGTGTTCACTTTTAGTTGCAGGGCTATTGCAGCCCGTTACTTAATTGGTGCATGATTCCCTTGTATATTATAAAATGATGTTTTGGGATCAATGGATAACGAATTGCACGTTTGAGCTTAGTTATTAACTCATCCTTGTAGGACTAGTCCAGCTGAATTTGTGGTCTCGCGAGTAGGTACTATGAATTTGTGGTCGGCGCCGAGGTGCTGCCACGTCAGATCCACGTAGGCGTCAACTCTTAAATGTACACGCCAAACTAATTGGCGCCGAAACGTTGTAGCTTGGCGCCAATAGTGATGGCACCGAGGTGAGGGCCCCATTTTTTGAAATGAAATTGAAAAGGGCGTATTTGTGAAAATAAAACCCAAAAGGGCTAAAATACAAAAAAGATGGGGGCAAGCGCAGGGCCTAGGTCGTGGCTCCGGTCGATTCATCTACCGAGGGGAGCGTTGCGGTAATTTGTGAAAATAAAATCCAAAAGGGCTAAAATAAAAAAAAGACGGGGGCAAGCGCAGGGCCTAGGTCGTGGCTCCGGTCGATTCATCTACCGAGGGGAGCGTTGCGGTAAGGGAAGAATGTGGCTGCATGATAGTCACCTAGAGGAGGGTGAATAGATGACACCTGAAAAATCACAACTTAACACAAACATAAATATTAAATTATGAGTTAGCTGAAAAACTAGATCCAAGAGAGTGAGAAGAGATGAGTTCTTGCACTTGATTGCTCTTCTAGATTGCAGAATTATAAATAGAGCAATATCACAAGTGAAGATCAAGAACTTAGAATAGGGAAGAAAGAACAAATTGCAAAAGATCAAGCACACAAGACACATGCAATTTCTATCGTGGTTCGGCCAAGCCTCAAATGCTTACCTACATCCATGTTGTGGTATCTCAAAGGACGAGGGTTGTACTCAACCCTTCTCAAGTGATCTAAAAATCAACTTGAGGCCATAGATCTTCTTTATCAATATCTCCTCGTAAAGATCTCCACAGGTTGGAGTCTCTTGCAGCCATACACAATTCGATGGGAACAACAACTCCAAGAATGCAAGAGGGAGGAGTAGAACGCAACACAAAGAGCAAGAATGCAGCACACGACACCAAAAATCAGATCCCATAAGCACACTCTCACTAGGATGTCTAATTCTACTTAGAATGGTGCTCAGATCTCTCTAGAATGAATCCAACGTGTTGTAAATGTGTTTGGGAGTGATCATTTGCTCTTAGAATTCTTGGGTACTCATAGAGGCGAATTAGGGGCTCTATTTATAGCCCAAATGGCCAAAAGAGCCGTTGAGGAAGCTACTTGAAAGGGAATTAGGCTTACACCTATTTCCTAATTGATTTTGGTGGTTGAATTGCCCAACACAAATAATTGGACTAACTAGTTTGCTCTAGTTTATAAGTTCTACAGGTGCCAAAGGTTCACAATAAGCCAATAAAAGACCAAGAAAAAGGGTTCAAACAAAAGAGCAAAGGGACAACCGAAGGCACCCTGGTCTGGCGCACCGGACTGTCTGGTGCACCACTGGACAGTGTCCGGTGCACCAGGGGACTCCAAGCTGAACTCTTCACCTTCGGGAAAACTCAGAGGCGCTTCGCTATAATTCACCGGACTGTCCAGTGCACCACCGGACAGTGTCCGGTGCCCCAAGATCAAGCGACTCTGAACTCGCCAGCTTCGGGAATCCGCTCCACTATAATTCACCGGACATGTCCGGTGCACACCAGACTGTCCGGTTTAACGGCGGAGTAACGGCTACTTCAAGCGCAACGGTCGTCTGCAACGCATTAAATGCGCGCCAGCGCGCGCAGAGGAGCAGAGCACGCGCGGGTGGCACACCGGACAGCCAGGCGGGCCCACACGTCAGAGCTCCAACGGTCGAACCCTAATGACCGGGTGACGTGGCTGGCGCACCGGACACTGTCTGGTGGCGCACCGGACTGTCCAGTGCGCCCGTCGACAGCAGCCTTCACCAAACGACTAGTTTGGTGGTTGGGGCTATAAATACCCCCAACCACCCCACATTCAAGTCATCTAAGTTTTCCACCTTCCAACTACTTACAAGAGCTAGGCATTCAATACAAGACACACCAAGTGATCAAATCCTCTCCCAATTCCACACAAGGCTTTAGTGATTAGTGAGAGAGATTTGTTGTGTTCTTTTGAGATCTTGCGCTTGGATTGCTTCTTTCTTTCATTCTTTCTTGCGAACAACTCAATTGTAACCGAGGCAAGAGACACCAATTGTTTGGTGGTCCTTGCGGGGAAGTTTGTTCCCGTTTGATTGAGAAGAAGAAGCTCACTCGGTCCGAGGGACCGTTTTGAGAGAGGGAAAGGGTTGAAAGAGACCCGGTCTTTGTGACCACCTCAACGGGGAGTAGGTTTGCAAGAACCGAACCCGGTAAAACAAATCCGCGTGTCACACTTCTTATTTGCTCGTGATTTGTTTTGCGCCCTCTCTCTCGGACTCATTATTATTTCTAACGCTAACCCGGCTTGTAGTTGTGATTAACTTTGTAAATTTCAGTTTTGCCCTATTCACCCCTCCTCTAGGCGACTTTCAATTGGTATCAGAGCCCGGTGCTTCATTAGAGCCTAACCGCTCGAAGTGATGTCGGGAGATCACGCCAAGAGGGAGATGGAGACCGGCGACAAGCCCACTACAAGCCACAGGAAGACTTCATCGGAAGAGTCCCGCAACAAGGGAAAGGGGAAGGAGAAGAAATCCTCTTCCCACAAGTCGCATCTGAGTGGTGGCAAGCACAAGAAGATGAGGAAGGTGGTCTACTACGAGACCGACACTTCATCACCATCGACCTCTGGCTCCGACGCGCCGTCCGTAACTTCTAAGCGCCATGAGCGCAAGAAGTTTAGTAAGATCCCCCTACGCTATCCTCGCATTCCTAAACATACACATTTACTTTCCGTCCCATTAGGCAAACCGCCAACATTTGATGGTGAAGATTATGCTAGGTGGAGTGATATGATGCGTTATCACCTAACCTCACTCCACAAAAGTATATGGGATATTGTTGAGTTTGGTGTACAGGTACCATCCGTAGGGGATGAAGATTATGATGAGGACGAAGTGGCCCAAATTCAACACTTCAACTCCCAAGCCACAACTATACTCCTCGCCTCTCTAAGTCGAGAGGAGTATAATAAGGTGCAAGGGTTGAAGAGTGCTAAGGAAATTTGGGACGTGCTAAAGACCGCGCACGAAGGAGATGAGGTGACCAAGATCACCAAGCGGGAAACGATCGAGGGGGAGCTCGGTCGCTTCCGTCTTCGCCAAGGGGAGGAGCCACAAGACATGTACAACCGGCTCAAAACCTTAGTGAACCAAGTGCGCAACCTCGGGAGCAAAAAATGGGATGACCACGAGGTGGTTAAGGTTATTCTTAGATCACTTGTTTTCCTTAACCCTACTCAAGTTCAATTAATTCGTGGCAATCCTAGATATACACTAATGACTCCCGAGGAAGTAATCGGGAATTTTGTGAGCTTTGAATTGATGATCAAAGGCTTAAAGAAGATCAACGAGCTTGACGGCCCCTCCACGTCCGAAGCACAACCGGTCGCATTCAAGGCGACGGAAGAAAAGAAGGAGGAATCTACTCCAAGTCGAACACCCATCGACGCCTCCAAGCTCAACAACGAGAAGATGGCGCTCATCATCAAGAGCTTCCACCAAATCCTCAAGCAAAGGAGGGGGAAAGATTACAAGCCCCACTCCAAGAAAGTTTGCTACAAGTGTGGTAAGCCCGGTCACTTTATAGCAAAATGTCCTATTTCTAGTGACAGTGACAGGGGCGACGACAAGAAGGGGAGAAGAAAGGAGAAGAAGAGATACTACAAGAAGAAGGGCGGTGATGCCCATGTTTGCCGGGAGTGGGACTTCGACGAGAGCTCCACCGACTCCTCCTCCGACGAGGACGCCGCAAACATCGCCGTCACCAAGGGTCTTCTCTTCCCCAACGTCGGCCACAAATGCCTCATGGCCAAGGACGGCAAAAGGAAGAAGGTAAAATCAAGATCCTCCACTAAATATGAAACCTCTAGTGATGAGGATAATGCTAGTAATGAGGAGGATAACTTGCGTATTCTTTTTGCCAACCTTAACATGCAACAAAAGAAAAAGTTAAATGAATTAATTAGTGCTATTCATGAGAAGGATGACCTCTTGGATTCTCAAGAGGACTTCCTAATTAAGGAAAACAAGAAGCATGTTAAGGTAAAAAATGCTTATGCTCTAGAAGTTGAAAAATATGAGAAATTAACTAGTGAGCTAAGCACTTGTCATGACACTATTGCCAACCTTAGAAATGAAAATGCTAGATTAATTGCTAAGGTTGATTCACATGTTTGTGATGTTTTAATTCCAAATCCTAGAAATAATAATGTTGATTTGCTTGCTAAGATTGAAGAATTAAACATCTCTCTTGCTAGCCTTAGGATTGAAAATGAAAAATTGCTCGCTAAGGCTAAAGATTTTAATGTTTGCAATGTCACTATTTCTAACCTTAGAAGTGAAAATGATATATTACATGCTAAGGATGTAGAATTAAAATCTTGCAAACCCTCTACATCTACCATTGAGCATGTTTCTATTTGCACTAGATGTAGAGATGTTAATATTGATGCTATTCATGATCATGTAGCTTTAATTAAACAACAAAATGATCATATAGCAAAATTAGATGCTAAAATTGCCGAGCATGAACTTGAAAATGAAAAATTTAAATTTGCTCGTAGTATGCTTTATAGTGGGAGACGCCCTGGCATCAAGGATGGCATTGGCTTCCAAAAGGGAGACAATGTCAAACTTAATGCCCCTCCTAAGAAATTGTCTAACTTTGTTAAGGGCAAGGCTCCCATGCCTCAAGATAACGAGGGTTACATTTTGTACCCTGTCGGTTATCCTGAGAGCAAAATTAGGAGAATTCATTCTAGGAAGTCTCACTCTGGCCCTAATCATGCTTTTATGTATAAGGGTGAGACATCTAGCTCTAGGAAACCAACCCGTGCTAAGTTGCCTAAGAAGAAAACTCCTAATGCATCAAATGGTCATGACATTTCATTTAAAACTTTTGATGCATCTTATGTTTTGACTAACAAATCCGGCAAGGTAGTTGCCAAGTTTGTTGGGGGTAAACACAAGGGCTCCAAGACTTGTGTTTGGGTACCCAAAGGTCTTGTTTCTAATGCTAAAGGACCCAAGACCGTTTGGGTACCTAAAGTCAAGAACTAAAATTGTTTTGTAGGTTTATGCATCCGGGGGCTCAAGTTGGATCATCGATAGCGGGTGCACAAATCACATGACCGGGGAGAAGAAAATGTTCTCCTCTTATGAGAAAAACCAAGATCCCCAACGAGCTATCACATTTGAGGATGGAAACCAAGGTTTGGTCAAAGGTTTGGGTAAAATAGCTATATCTCCTGACCATTCCATTTCCAATGTTTTTCTTGTTGATTCATTAGATTACAATTTGCTTTCCGTATCTCAATTATGTCAAATGGGCTACAACTGTCTTTTTACTGATGTAGGTGTCACTGTCTTTAGAAGAAGTGATGATTCAATAGCATTTAAGGGAGTGTTAGAGGGTCAGCTATACTTGGTAGATTTTGATAGAGCTAAACTCGACACTTGCTTAATAGCTAAGACTAACATGGGTTGGCTCTGGCACCGCCGACTAGCCCATGTTGGGATGAAGAATCTTTATAAACTTCTAAAGGGAGAGCACATTTTAGGATTAACAAATGTTCATTTTGAGAAAGACAGGATTTGTAGCGCATGCCAAGCTGGGAAGCAAGTTGGTGTTCATCATCCGCATAAGAACATCATGACGACTGACAGGCCACTGGAGCTCCTACACATGGATTTATTTGGCCCGATCGCTTACATAAGCATCGGTGGGAGTAAGTACTGTCTAGTTATTGTGGATGATTATTCTCGCTTCACTTGGGTATTCTTTTTGCAGAAAAAATCTCAAACCCAAGAGACCTTAAAGGGATTCTTGAGACGAGCTCAAAATGAGTTCGGCTTAAGGATCAAGAAAATAAGAAGCGACAACGGAACATAGTTCAAGAATTCACAAATTGAAGGCTTCCTTGAGGAGGAGGGCATCAAGCATGAGTTCTCCTCTCCCTACACACCACAGCAAAATGGTGTAGTGGAGAGAAAGAATAGAACTCTATTGGACATGGCAAGAACCATGCTTGATGAGTACAAGACGCCGGATCGGTTTTGGGCCGAAGCGGTTAACACCGCTTGCTACGCCATCAACCGGTTATATCTACATCGAATCCTCAAGAAGACATCATACGAACTCCTAACCGGTAAAAAGCCCAACATTTCATATTTTAGAGTCTTTGGTAGCAAATGCTTTATTCTTATTAAAAGAGGTAGAAAATCTAAATTTGCTCCTAAGACAGTAGAAGGCTTTTTACTAGGATATGATTCAAACACAAAGGCATATAGAGTCTTTAACAAGTCCTCGGGACTAGTTGAAGTTTCTTGTGACATTGTGTTTGATGAAACTAACGGCTCTCAAGTAGAGCAAGTTGATCTTGATGAGATAGGTGATGAAGAGGCTCCGTGCATCGCGCTAAGGAACATGTCCATTAGAGATGTGTGTCCTAAGGAATCCGAAGAGCCACCACATGCACAAGATCAACCATCCTCCTCCACGCAAGCATCTCCACCAACTCAAAATGAGGACGAGGCTCAAGTTGATGAAGGAGAAAATCAAAATGATGAGCCACCTCAAGATGACGGTAATGATCAAGGGGGAGATGCAAATGATCAAGACAAGGAGGATGAAGAACCAAGACCGCCACACCTAAGAGTCCACCAAGCAATCCAACGAGATCACCCCGTCGACACCATCCTCGGCGACATTCATAAGGGGGTAACCACTAGATCTCGTGTTGCACATTTTTGTGAACATTACTCTTTTGTTTCCTCTATTGAGCCACACAGGGTAGAGGAAGCACTCCAAGATTCGGATTGGGTGATGGCGATGCAAGAGGAGCTCAACAATTTCACTAGGAATGAGGTATGGCATTTAGTTCCACATCCTAACCAAAATGTTGTAGGAACCAAGTGGGTCTTCCGCAAGAAACAAGATGAGCATGGTGTGGTGACAAGGAACAAAGCTCGACTTGTGGCCAAGGGATACTCCTAAGTCGAAGGTTTGGATTTCGGTGAAACCTATGCACCCGTAGCTAGGCTTGAGTCCATTCGTATATTATTAGCCTATGCTACTTACCATGGCTTCAAGCTTTATCAAATTGACGTGAAGAGTGCCTTCCTCAATGGACCAATCAAGGAAGAGGTCTATGTTGAGCAACCTCCCGGCTTTGAAGACAGTGAGTACCCTAACCATGTCTATAGGCTCTCTAAGGCGCTTTATGGGCTCAAGCAAGCCCCAAGAGCATGGTATGAATGCCTAAGAGATTTCCTTATTGCTAATGGCTTCAAAGTTGGCAAGGCTGATCCTACTTTATTTACTAAAACTCTTGCAAATGATTTGTTTGTATGCCAAATTTATGTTGATGATATTATATTTAGGTCTACTAATGAATCTACATGTGAGGAATTTAGTAGGATCATGACACAGAAATTCGAGATGTCAATGATGGGGGAGTTGAAGTATTTCTTGGGATTTCAAGTAAAGCAACTCCAAGAGGGCACCTTCATTTGCCAAACAAAGTATACTCAAGACATTCTAAACAAGTTTGGGATGAAGGATGCCAAGCCCATCAAGACTCCCATGGGAACAAATGGGCATCTCGACCTCGACACGGAAGGTAAATCCGTCGATCAAAAGGTATACCGATCGATGATAGGTTCATTACTCTAGTTATGTGCATCTCGACCGGACATTATGCTTTCCGTATGCATGTGCGCAAGATTCCAAGCCGACCCTAAGGAATCTCACCTTATGGCCGTAAAACGAATCTTGAGATATTTGGCTTATACTCCTAAGTTTGGGCTTTGGTACCCTCGGGGATCCACATTTGATTTAATTGGTTATTCGGATGCCGATTGGGCGGGGTGTAAGATTAATAGAAAGAGCACATCAGGGACTTGTCAGTTCTTGGGAAGATCCTTGGTGTCTTGGGCTTCAAAGAAGCAAAATTCCGTAGCTCTTTCTACCGCCGAAGCCGAGTATATTGCCGCAGGCCATTGTTGCGCGCAACTACTTTGGATGAGGCAAACCCTTAGGGACTATGGTTACAAATTAACCAAAGTTCCACTTCTATGTGATAATGAGAGTGCAATCCGCATGGCGGATAATCCCGTTGAGCATAGCCGCACTAAACACATAGCCATTTGGTATCATTTTCTTAGGGATCACCAACAAAAAGGGGATATCGAGATCGCATATATTAACACTTAAGATCAATTAGCCGATATCTTTACCAAGCCATTGGATGAACAAACTTTTACCCGACTTAGGCATGAGCTAAATATTCTTGATTCTAGAAATTTCTTTTGATGTCTTGCACACATAGCTCATAAATATACCTTTGATCATATCTCTTTCATGTGCTATGACTAATGTGTTTTCAAGTGAATTTCAAACCAAGTCATAGGTGTATTGAAAGGGAATTGGAGTCTTCGGCGAATACAAAGGCTTCCACTCCACTCTACCACTTATCCTTCGCCGTCGCTCCAAGCATCTCCTCTTCTTTGGTATAATCTTCACTCATATTATTTGCCAAAGGGGAGAGAAAGTAGTTCATGCAAGGGCTTACATTTCACTCAAACATCCGTTTTTGGCGATTCATGCCAAAGGGGGAGAGTATTAAGCCCAAAGCAAAAGGACCGCACCACCACCAAATTTTAAAACTTATGATTTTCAAATTGGTATCTCATTGTGTTCTAAAGGGGGAGAAAGTAGCAACTTCAAAAATTGGTATCTTAAAACCCTCTTGAACACTAAGAGGAGAATTTTATTGAAGGGGAGTTTTGTTTAGTCAAAGGAAAAGCATTTGGAACAAGGGGAGAAAATTTCAAAACTTGAAAATGCTTCGCAAAATCTTATTCATTTAACTTTGACTATTTTGCAAAAGGACTTTGAAAAAAAAGGTTTTACAAAACGAATTTGCAAAATCAAAACATGTGGTGCAATCGTGGTCCAAAATGTTAAAAATAAAGAAACAATCCATGCATATCTAGTAAGTAATATTTATTGGCTCAATTCTAAGTAACCTCTGCACTTGCATTTTGCAAACTAGTTCAAATTATGCACTTGTATATTTGCTTTGGTTTGTGTTGGCATCAATCACCAAAAAGGGGGAGATTGAAAGGGAATTAAGCTTACACCTATTTCCTAATTGATTTTGGTGGTTGAATTGCCCAACACAAATAATTGGACTAACTAGTTTGCTCTAGTTTATAAGTTCTACAGGTGCCAAAGGTTCACAATAAGCCAATAAAAGACCAAGAAAAAGGGTTCAAACAAAAGAGCAAAGGGACAACCGAAGGCACCCTGGTCTGGCGCACCGGACTGTCCGGTGTGCCACCGGACAGTGTCCGGTGCACCATCGGACAGTGTCCGGTGCACCAGGGGACTCCAAGCTGAACTCTTCACCTTCGGGAAAACTCAGAGGCGCTTCGCTATAATTCACCGGACTGTCCGGTGCCCCAAGATCAAGCGACTCTGAACTCGCCAGCTTTGGGAATCCGCTCCGCTATAATTCACCGGACATGTCCGGTGCACACCGGACTGTCCGGTGTAATGGCGGAGTAACGGCTACTTCAAGCGCAACGGTCGTCTGCAACGCATTAAATGCGCGCAAGCGCGCGCAGAGGAGCAGAGCACGCGCGGGTGGCACACCGGACAGCCTACAGGGCATGTCCGGTGCACCACCGGACAGCCAGGCGGGCCCACACGTCAGAGCTCCAACGTCGAACCCTAACGGCCGGGTGACGTGGCTGGCGCACCGGACACTGTCCGGTGGCGCACCGGACTGTCCGGTGCGCCCGTCGACAGCAGCCTTCACCAAATGGCTAGTTTGGTGGTTGGGGCTATAAATACCCCCAACCACCCCACATTCAAGTCATCCAAGTTTTTCACCTTCCAACTACTTACAAGAGCTAGGCATTCAATACAAGACACACCAAGTGATCAAATCCTCTCCCAATTCCACACAAGGCTTTAGTGATTAGTGAGAGAGATTCGTTGTGTTCTTTTGAGCTCTTGCGCTTGGATTGCTTCTTTCTTTCATTCTTTCTTGCGAACAACTCAATTGTAACCGAGGCAAGAGACACCAATTGTGTGGTGGTCCTTGCGGGGAAGTTTGTTACCGTTTGATTGAGAAGAAGAAGCTCACTCAGTCCGAGGGACCGTTTGAGAGAGGGAAAGGGTTGAAAGAGACCCGGTCTTTGTGACCACCTCAACGGGGAGTAGGTTTGCAAGAACCGAACCTCGGTAAAACAAATCCGCGTGTCACACTTCTTATTTGCTCGTGATTTGTTTTGCGCCCTCTCTCTTGGACTCATTATTATTTCTAACGCTAACCCGGCTTGTAGTTGTGATTAACTTTGTAAATTTCAGTTTCGCCCTATTCACCCCCCTCTAGGCGACTTTCACTACTGGCAAACTGCCTTCCGCGGGTGCACCGGGCAAGTCTGGTGCACCACCGTACCGGGAACAATAGTTGGTCTTCGGGATCCTGATTGTCGCCATCTATATTGGGCTGGCATAAGATCGGTCCGGTCCACCACCGAATCACCATGTGTCAGCCACCCATTGAAGTAGCCGTTACCTGTGAGGTCCGGTGCATCACCGGACCATGGTCCGATGATATTTTTTAACGAAAACTCAAGGCTGAGCAGTTCTTGTATGGTGAAGTCCGGCATATCAGACCCTAGGTCTGATGTGCTAGGTCGATGAAGTCTTCTAGGGACTCTCTAGACAGACGGTCTAGTGCACCACCGGATTGGTATTGTAGAAGGTCCGATGAGCCCCTCCATAGTTGCAAAATTGCAACTTTCTCTAATTCTTCTCCAGTTCGAATTTGCTTTTCTTGGGAGATTTTCTATGACTTAGTGAAAGCTCTCTTGTGGGTTTTGGTGGTTTGGATGACAACCCAATTATAGGACTAACAAGTGTGCTAAGTGTTGAATAGGTACTTAATGCAAAGCTAACAGGGTTCAACACAAGTGAACAAGTGTGATGGTCTAAAGAATGGATTATCTATAGATAATGGACATCACAAGTAAGATGGACATTGCTTAAGTGAGACTTGGTGTGCGTAACTCAGAGACAACCGATCAAGCCAATGATGGAGGCAAGAAGAGCTTCGAGGTACCGAGTGCATGGGAGAAGGTCAAGGAGACCAGAAACTCAAAGCCAGGGGTGAAGAAGACTTGCAAAGTTAAGGTTGATCGAGTTAAGAAGAGTTATGGTGCATCAAGGATCACTACATAAGGACATGACTTACAACCAATGAGGTAACATCTACAGTTATGTGGTGTAAGTCATAAGGATCAAGATCAAGCCCGAGAAGTGAACAATGGAGTTGGAGCTCAGATATGTCAATCTAGATCAATTCAAGTTGACTTGATGGTTTAGAGTCCAACATAGACCTCAAACATGTCAAATTGGGTAAAACGATGAAAAAGGTTAAGAATGTAAGGTTTGAGTGTTCAACCATGTTGCATACACCTCTTACTACAAGTTTGGTGCTTTGGTTTGCTCTCTAACTCTTTCTGTAGAGAAGTGCCATTCTGAGCTCTACTTGAGGAGAAACAGAAAAGCTAGGAGAAGAACAAGAAAGAGGTAAGTTTCTAGGACTAAATCAATTGGATTATAGTCTAAATGTGTTTGTTTAAGTCTCAGGAAAATCCTCCCAAAAGTTGAAGTCAAACGGAGAAAGAATGGAGTAAAAAGCACTTAGTGTGCTGTTGGCTGGTGCACAGGACAATGAATAGTTACTGTCTGGTGCACAGGACAGTGAATAGTAACATGTCCGGTGCACAGGACAGAGAATAGTTACTCTGTTTGGTGCATAGGACAGTGAATAGTTACTCTGTCCGGTGCACAGGACAATGAATCGTTACTATATCCGGTGCACAGGGCAGTGAATAGTAACCTATCCGGTGCATAGGACAGTGAATAGTAACTTGTCCGATGCACCAACGGCTAGCTCTTCCAGAGAAGGAAACTGTCAATCAAATCCGTTACTGTACACTATCTGGTGGCACACCGGACAGTCTGGTGCACCCGCAACCAGGGAAGGCTGGGAGCTTCCAAATGAAGCTCCAACGACTCCTAGGCCCTTTGTGACTATAAAAGGGATCCCAGGCGCCTCCAACAAGTGTACAAGAGCAGCCAACAAGTCCATACATCATTTGAATCAATTCTTTCTCTCCCTCTCTTGTGTATCTCACTAGTTTGTGTAGAGGCGAAGTTATAAGCCTTTAGAGAGAGGGGAAGTGCTGCTGAGAGCTAGAGCAAAATCTTGGACGCATTGTTACTCTGCCGGAGTGCTGTCGAGAAGATTGTAAGCAGCCACGATATCGTTGTAGCTGATATCAACATAGTGGAAGGCTCTATCTGTTGCACTGACAGATCTGAGAAAACGGAGGAAGGAGTTGAAATAGACTCCAAGCCAAGGTGTGGCCAACTCCAACGAGGACTAGGCTAGCATTTCAGGCTTGGCCGAACCTCGGGATAAATCCCTGTGTCTGTGTGCTCTGCTCTGTGCTGTGTGCTGTTTCTCTATCTTATTTGTTGTTTATACTTGCACTTCAATACTTATATGTGGTACAAGCTGTCTTCGAAGTGCAAGGTATTTTAAGATAGAAACTTCAATTCCGCTGCAACCTACTCGAAGGGTCTTTCATTCCACTGTGATCCAGCCTTCGAGTAGAGTAAGAATTTCCAGTTATAAAGTTATAATTATTATTCGCCTATTCACCCCCTCTAGGCGACATCTAGATCCTGTTCTCGGGCATAAGGAACTTTCAATTGATATCGGAGCTAGGCCTCTCCAGTGTTGGCTTAGACATCCGGAGATGACGATGTCGTCATAAGAGTTAACTCTAGAACTTCTTCTAGGCGATGGTTCTAATTATAAATCTTGGTCTGTCTCTATTTATAATGCTTTCATGCATATTGATCCTAATTTGAAACAGATCTTTAGTAGAAGTATTTTCCCATCTAATATTAGTAAAAAACCTTCTAATGCTGAACTAAGATGTCTTTCTCTCAATCACCATGCTTGCAACATCTTAGTTGACTCTCTTTCTAGAGGTGCTTATTTTGCCATCATGAGTAGTGATACTGATTTATTTGTTGATGTTCATGATCTATGGACTAAAATTAAGTTGAAATTTTTTAAGTCCATATGCACTGCTTCTGCTCCCTCTATTGCTGGTGGTACTAACTTGTCCAAGGGAGAAGAACAAGAACGATGGACACCAAGTGATGGATCCACCTCACCGACAGGTTCATCTCCCACTAGTTATACATGTCTTGTTGCTAACGATGATAGTGGAGACAAAAGTGACGATGAGGAGGAATGTGAGGACGATAGCAAGGATGAGTCTTCATCACTTCAAGGTACATGTTCTTATATTGCTTCCACTGATAATAATGACAGGAAAAATGAGACCGACGATGTGGAAGAAGAGGAGATTCACCGATTCTACACCCATCTCAACAAAGAAAACAAAGTGCTCTTGGTTAAGTTGTTGAGAAGGAACAAGGAACAAGGCGAGACACTTCTCAAGCTAGAGGAGACTCTCATTAAAACCAACAGCAGCCTAGAGAAGATGACCAAAGAACATGAGGAGCTAAAGTGCTCTCATGATAATTTGGTCCAACGGTATGAATCTGTTTTATTTGAGCAAATAAATAATCATGATGTATTATCTGATGTTGCTCAACTTAAAACTGAGAATTCTATGCTTAAGAGTCAAGTAGAAATGATAAATTTAGAAAAACTTGCTCTAAGTGAAAAGTATGATATGTTGTCTTATTCTCATAATGAATTAGTTGATGACCATATCATGCTTGATATTGCTCATGAGGCAGTAATTACTAGTTTAAACTCATGTGAACTACATTCTTGCATAAGTGATCAATTAGTTAAAATATTATCATGTGCTGACCTCTACTGCCCTAAGAAAGGCCAATCTTTGATTGAGCAACAAGTTGTAGGGTCAAAAAGAAAATTGCTTGGGAACAAGAAACAGACAATTGAGGAGAAGACGCCATGCTCGACTTCCTCAAGATATCTACGAACGTGTGGTGAATAAGCTTGAGGAAGGAGAAACCGCAGCAAGGGTCAAACTCCACGAGAAAGAAGTTCCTAAGGCAATAAGTGAAGCAATCAACATGAACAAAGAAAAGGTAAAGATTCAATTAGTCATGTTGTTTGCACTGATAATCTCTCTATGTCATCCAAGAGCAAAAAGGGAAGAGGAAAAAGGAGGTGCTTCAAGTGCAAGGAATTAGGCCACTTCATTGCGTCTTGTCCATACAAAGACAAGGATGAAGGGATGAGGAGATGTTTTGGATGCAATGATAAGGACCATATGATCACTTCATGTCTGCTCATGAAGAATCAAAGACGTGAACCCTCCAAGATGACCCTCACTAAGAAAAAAGACAAACAACAAGTGTCATGTCAGGTTGAGCGACGCTTCTGCTACATGTGTGGTGAGCATGGTCATCTACCTAAGATATGTAAGAAGGGTGTAGGAAACGGGTGACGCCTAAGAGGGGGGGGGGGGTGAATTAGGACTTCTAAAACTTTTGCTAAACTAGGCCACAAATAAATCCCTAGAGCAAAACCTATGCAAATAATCAAACTAGAATGTGCAAACTAGGTTTTGTCTAAGTGTTGCTATCTCTACCGCAATGGCTAAGTTTCAATCTACACTATATAAGTATGAATACAAGATTGAAACTTAAATGCTTATTATAAATGCGAAAGCTTAAAGAGCAAGGTAGAGAATGCAAACTCTCGTGGATGACGCCGGTATTTTTACCGAGGTATCTGAAACCGCGCAAGGTCTCGACTAATCCTCATTGGTGCCCCTACGCAAAGGGAAGCCCACACGAGGGCCAAGCACCTCGGTCGAGTAACTCTGTAGAGAGCCGCAGGCCTTCTCCATGCGTAAGTGGTGCTTCGCTTCCGACTCCTCTCGGACTCTCCCCGCTGTCTCCACTATCGAGCTTTCGGCCAAAAACACCGCAGGCCTCGTTCCCTCCGGTACACGATGGTGGCCGTGACACAAACATGGTTGTCACGGTCTCGCAAGACATTTGCCCCACTTGGTACAATTACAACGGCTCGCGCAAGAGCCGAGGGGTTGTGTGGTTTTACAAAACTCACTCAACTAACTAGGATTCCCCTAGAGCAAGCGCTAGAGCGGTCTAACTAACCTAAACACTTCGCAAAGCACCTAAGCTAATCACCGAGTGATTCTATTAAGCACTTGGGTGTTTGAGCTCTTGGAAATGTGCACTATATGCCTTGGTATGTTGCTTGGGCTCCCACACCTTGGAATGGCCGGTTGGGGGTGTATTTATAGCCCCCAACACAAATCTAGTCATTGGAGAAAAGCTGCTGCTCTCTGCGGTACACCGGATAGTCCGATGGTGCACCGGACAATGCACTGTTCACTGTCCAGTGTGCCTAGTCGTTGCTTTTGACATCACAAACGACCGTTGGCACGCAGGCTTTTCACACCGGACAGTCCGGACTCCATACCGGACAGTCCGGTGGTCTTCTCTCTAAAGTGCCACCTGGAACTAGCCGTTAGGGTCCTGTTCCTGATGCACCGGACAGTCCGGCGGTGCGGCACCGGACAGTTCGATGTGCCACCAGATAGTCTGGTGCCCCTCGCACGGACAGTCCGCTGGCAACACTTCTTTCTTGTCTTGTACTTCACTTGATCTTTATAATGTCTTCTTTTGAGGTGTTGCTTTCCTCAATGTCTTGGTCCAAGTACTTTAGCATCCTGTGAACTACAAACATAAACACTAGCAAACACATTAGTCCATAGGTTGCGTTGATCATCAAACACCAAAATATATTTAGCCAAATGGCCCGGGGTCCATTTTCCTTACAAAGGGTAAGGTTCCTAAGCAAGTAAATTTACCTCAATCTTATTCGCTTAGGAGACCCAAATCATACACTTGTGCTAGATCAGTAATGAGATCACCTATAACTAGCACAAATGCTATTTGGGTACCAAAGGCTGTTTTAGATGAACGTTATGGACCCATCCTGAGATGGGTACCAAACTGTGCCAACTAGACCATGCAGGTGCCTCGAGATGGACTGGAGACCTTGGGAGAGCTTAAGATGGTTAATTCAAACTCTATGCTTAAGTTGTTAATTTTATTGTCTATTTATTGACCCAAGGTTGAATTATTGTGCAATATTAATCCCATGTTCATCTCGAGTTAAATAAGTTGTAGAGGTCCTTAATCATTATTGGTGAATCAAGCAAAGGACTTTGATGAGAATCTCCAACTTGCTCTCCAAAGGACGGTACCCGTGTATCTTAAGTGCATTATTTCCAATCAGTATTGCTCTTAAGTTGGATTGTCATGCTATACCTATCCTTGGAGTAGTTATGCTTTTGAGATTGCTTGTGTTGAATACCTTTCAATTAATGGTTCATGGTTTCCAAGATCATAATGATGCTTGCTCAAGCACGACTGTGTGCTTTATAGGTTATATCTCTTGAATCATTTAATGGGTAGCTTTTCATTTGATATATCTACCATGATTTTTTGTAAATCATGTTGTGTGGTTTTTAATGATTATGTATTAACCTATGTGCAAGCATGATATTCTTGTTTAGTCCATGTTCACATGATTACTTTGTCTTGGTACTCTGTATATACCAAAACAAGAAATCCATGTTGTGCCTCTAATGCACCCTCTCGAGCTATGAGGTGCATGAGCAAAAGGAGCCCTCAATTGGTGACAATCGGTGCTCTCACTCCACACTACCTAAAAGAATGGATCTCATGGCATTCAAGTAAAAGGCAAAAGTATGGAGAATGGAACTATGCAATTTATTTGAATATCTTGATGTTCCGTTGATTGTGATCATAACTATGCTCTTGCTTTCCAATTGGTAGTATCTTGGCTTAGGTGCTTTATGCTTTAAAATGTTGTTTCCTTTGGTGTACCTAAGAAAATACTTCTTAATCATGGTGTGCTTAGATATTGTGCTTTATATGCATGATCTTGTCGTTTTTCAATTGGTATATGTGTTGCAATGATCATCATGTGTGAAGCGTGGCTATGTTGTTTGTAAATGTTATATATCCTGAGGCATGCATTGTTTCCACTAGTCATAAGTTGTATTATCTCATCTATTCAATTGGTATCTTTTTGTGATGCAATTGATATATTATGCCTAGACCAAGGTATGTTGTGATCTCCTCTAGAACTGAGGATGCTAGAATGTGCAAGGTGCAAGTCATTCAAATACGTGATGCACAACTTTAGGGGGAGCACACATAACTTGTGTCTTTTGAGACTAACTATTTTTTGAGTGATCCTATATAGTCTCAAGGTGGAAAAGGGAAGATGAGCAAGAAATGGAACAGTCAAGAAAGATGAGCAAGAAATGGAACAGTCAAGACTTCGGTACCTCCACAAGTCGAGTAATTGGTATCTAAAGTTGTGAGTAATTGCGTATTTAAAGGTTGCTCGTGCTCTATAATAGTTGTTGATCCTAGATGCTTATCTTTAAATATCATGGAGCTATGATAGTGATGATTTTTCAATTGGTAGCCTTGGTAGTGTGCTTCAATTGGTATCTTTTGGTAATCACTAGAATAGAAGCTTCATCTTGTGCCACAATACTATAACTTGTTCTAAGTTTGGTGTCTTAGCAACAAGAAAAGGTCAGGATAAAGGATCAGGCACAAGTGTAAAGGAGCTCCCTAGAGATAAAACTTTCAAGATGGAAATTTTAAATTGATGGCAAAAGGAACTCCGCCTACTTAGATGGAAAGTACACCATAACATGGTAAAGGTACAAAAGAAGGTATTGACCTTTTTGCGTATTTGTAACTTAATTTTCTTCCAATGCTTGTGTTGCATATGTTTAATGTGTAAGGGGGAGTAATGTTAGTGTGTTACATTTTCCCTGCCTAATACCCTGTTGTCCCTTGACATCATCCTATGTTATTGCTTGAATATGGTTTTGGTGTTTGATGTCAAAGGGGGAGAATTTGTGCATTAAAGCTTACCTCGACCTGAGAGGAAAGTTTATCTTAAGGGTGAAGAATATTTTTTTGTGTGCTAAAGGACTCAAAGGGGTGACTCAAAGGGGTTTCCTTGAGTTCCTTTGATCTTAAGGAAGAATGTGTTAGTTTTGTTGATAATACTTATCATATGCTTCTTGTTCTATTATATGGTGATAATGCATAATTAGTGCTTCCATTGATATGAATCAATTAGTATCTACTGTGTTTGTCCTGTGATAGATATTCATGTGGTTCTGGCGCTTGAAATCGGTATCTTAATGGTGAATAGTGGTAGGTTGATATTCATGTGGTATATCCATTTAATTGGTGTTTAACTCTAATCCTGTGCATTTGTGTGTTATACGCATCACGGTTTGATTCTTGACACAATGCATCCCACAGGTGCTAAGGTGTAGCAATGCTTCGAATTAGCCTAAGTATGTGCAATTTGGCATATAAGGCCAAAGTTAAGATTTTAATGTAAGCACATATTTAGGGGGAGCATTCTATAAACTTAGAATTCAAAATTTATGCTTTAAATCTTATTCTTGTGTAAGCTTTAATTGTGTTGCCATCAATCACCAAAAAGGGGGAGATTGAAAGCTCTCTTGTGGGTTTTGATTGTTTGGATGACAACCCAATTATAGGACTAACAAGTGTGCTAAGTGTTGAACAGGTAATTAATGCAAAGCTAATAGGGTTCAACACAAGTGAACAAGTGTGATGGTCTAAAGAATGGATTATCTATAGACAATGGACATCACAAGTAAGATGGACATTGCTTAAGTGAGACTCGGTGTGCGTAACTCAGAGACAACCGATCAAGCCAAGGATGGAGGCAAGAAGAGCTTCGAGGTACCAAGTGCACGGGAGAAGGTCAAGGAGACAAGGAACCCAAAGCCAGGGGTGAAGAAGAAGACTTGCAAAGTCAAGGTTGATCGAGTTAAGAAGAGTTATGGTGCATCAAGTATCACTACATAAGGACATGACTTACAACCAATGAGGTAACATCTACAGTTATATGGTGTAAGTCATAAGGCTCAAGATCAAGCTTGAGAAGTGAACAAGGGAGTTGGAGCTCATATATGTCAATCTAGATCAAGTCAAGTTGACTTGATGGTTTAGAGTCCAACATCGACCTCAAACATGCTAAATTGGGTAAAACAATGAAAAAGGTTAAGAATGTAAGGTTTGAGTGTTCAACCATGTTGCATACACCTCTTACTACAATTTTGGTGCTTTGGTTTTCTCTCTATCTCTTTCTGTAGAGAAAGTGCCATTCTGAGCTCTGCTTGAGGAGAAACAGAAAAGCTAGGAGAAGAACAAGAAAGAGGTAAGTTTCTAGGACTAAATCAGTTGGATTATAGTCTAAATGTGTTTGTTTAAGTCTCAGGAAAATCATCCCAAAAGTTGAAGTCAAACGGAGAAAGAATGGAGGAAAAAGCACTTAGTGTGCTGTTGGTGGTGCACAGGACAGTGAATAGTAACTGTCCGGTGCACAGGACAGTGAATAGTAACATGTCCGGTGCACAGGACAATGAATAGTAACATGTCCGGTGCATAGGATAGTGAATAGTTACTCTGTCCAATGCACAGAACAGTGAATAGTTACTCTGTCCGGTGCACAGGACAGTGAATAGTAACCTGCAACCTGTCCGGTGCACCAATGGCTAGCTCTTCCAGAGAAGGAAACTATCGATTAGATCCGATACTGTATAATGTCCGGTGGCACACCAGATAGTCCGGTGCGCCCGCAACCAGGGAAGGCTGGGAGCTTCCAAATGAAGCTCCAACGACTCCTAGGCCCTTTGGGACTATAAAAGGGATCCCAGGCGCCTCCAACAAGTGTATAAGAGTAGCCAACAAGTCCATACATCATTTGGATCAGTTCTTTCTCTCCCTCTCTTATGTATCTCTCTAGTTTGTGTAGAGGCGAAGTTATAAGCCTTTAGAGAGAGGGGAAGTGCTGCTGAGAGCTAGAGTAAAATCTTGGGCATATTGTTACTCTGCCGGAGTGTTGTCGAGAAGATTATAAGCAGCCATGACATCGTTGTAATTGATATCAACATAGTGAAAGGCTCTATCTGTCGCACTGATAGATCTGAGCAAACAGAGGAAGGAGTTGAAATAGACTCCATGCCAAGGTGTGGCTAACTCCAACAAGGACTAGGCAAGCATTTCAGGCTTGGCCGAACCTCAGGATAAATCCCTGTGTCTGTGTGCTCTGCTCTATGTTGTGTGCTGTTTCTCTGTCTTATTTGCTGTTTATACTTGCACTTCAATACTTATATGTGGTACAAGCTGTCTTCGAAGTGTAGGGTATTTTAAGACAGGAAGTTCAATTCCGCTGCAACCTACTCGAAGGGTCTTTCATTCCACTGCGATCCAGCCTTCGAGTAGAGTAAGAATTTCTAGTTATAAAGTTATAATTATTATTTGCCTATTCCCCCCTCTCTAGGCGACATCTAGATCCTGTTCCCGGGCATAGAGAACTTTCACTTAGACAAACATATTTAGAGGATGTTTAACTTGTCTAATTTATAGATTCATACCTTTTGCTTATCTTCAACTTAGATTTCCTGTTTCAACTCAAAACGGGCATCAAAAAGTACTTTTGCAATATATGCCATCTATAACCTATTTACCTATCTAAAGTGCTCAAAAATGTTTCTAAGGGTAGTTAGAACTTATTCAAACATGCAAACCAGACATATCTCACATTTTCTAAGTTTTGCCCTTTTGGGCCTTGTTTGAGTTGAGTATTGGATTTCAAACCTCAATTTGACTTGAATGAACCTACAAGTGTGCACTTAGAAAACAGTTGGCTCTTGAGGTTGTTGTCATTAATCACCAAAACTAAGTTAAAATGTCATACATCACATTTCCCTTTCAATCTCCCCCTTTTAGTGATTGATGCCAACACAACTAAAGCAAATAGAAATCTTCTAACTCTTTAACAAGTTTGCGATTCAATAATGGTTCATAAGATGAAAATTGAATCCTAGAACTGAGTTGAATGAAAATTTGAAGTTTTTTTTAAGAATTTTGGCATATTTGGACCATTGAGACACCACTTGTTTTTTATTTTGCAATACAAGACATTTTCAACATTTTCTATCTTCTAAGTCAAATAAACTTTGAGTTTGGCAAACCAAAATAGTTCTAACATAAAACAACTTTATTTTGATAAAACTCCATCTTTTAGTAGTTTTCACAAATAAGAGCTCCTCTTTGTTGCTAGAGGGCTCTGTATTAAAAGACAGGTTCAAACTCAAATATTTTTGAAAAAAACTCAAGTGGTGGGTTGGTCCATTTCCTTTGGCCTCTAATTTCTCCCCTTTGACATTAAGCACAAATACAAAGAAATTCATATGGCCTTTCCCATTGTGCCTCCCAAAATAAAGAATAAAGGAATAGGAGCAATGAACATCAAGTTAATTAAGGCAAAGAGTCTTTGATACCGAAGTGTAGTGGAAGCACCCCCTTTTGCCCAAATTCACCATTTCCCTTTCAAACTTGGAGAATACAGTCATAATCAACTTGAAAGCATAGTTAGTATCTGTCAGTACCTTAAGATTGGGGTACCCACATCAAGCCGAACCCTCTAGGACTACCCATAGTCACCATGCTAATGGTGGTTCGTCCTAGCCCGGTGGCTGGGTTTACCTAGTAAGGCCACTGGCCTCGAGTGAAGACTAGCACCTATAATCATCGCTTTGGAACCCTAGCAGAGGGGGTCCAGGTATGCCATGTGTCATGAAGACAAGGGCTCTCGACACCTGCGCCTGGGGGCAGAACCCTGGGAATGGCCTGACCCTTATGGCGGGCCACCTAGACCTCTAGCCTAAGGGGGTCCTGTTGGGGCCATGCTTCGTCGCCGAAGGTCCCGCAGGAAGAAACACCTTCGGCAAGCCCGTTTAAACGTAGTATCGAAGCTACCACTCATGAAGCTTCGGTACTGTAACGTATCTGAAGACGAAGGTTCGAACCGACTTAAAGATGAAATGACTTCTTAGTCCATAAGGGTCTGAGTCATAATTGTAATCTTTTGTAAGGGGCATGATTGTAATTTCTCACAGGCTGCGCCCTGTGACTATAAATAGATGAACAGTACTCCTTTACTGTTCACGCGATCTGATAATCTCTGACACATTACGTTTGAATTATTGCATTCCGCCAAGGCGAAGGTATAAATATGCGCAAATATTATGTTTTATTATGTTTTAATACCTATATATTCAAATGATGAACTATGCGAATACATTTTATACTTTATATCTCATTTCTTATTGTTCGTTGTTTTACAAGTACAATTACGAAGGTCACATCTTCGTAATGACCTACTCCTGACCTTCGTCCGAAGCTCATTAAATCCTTGGGGAGATAATGCTTTAGCGGACGAAGGACATTTATACTTAACATTTTTGTGTTGCCTTGTTCTTGATTCATAGCATTTGAGAACAAGTCCCCAACAGGTCCAATGCTGACATGTGCTAGCCAACACCCAAGGAGGCGGGACCTCGCCCGAACACCATCCGGACCCCTAGCTAAGGGCGGTCTGGAGCTGTCACGAGGAAGGGTGGTCCTAGTCACTACTCCCTACGCAAGGCGAGGCTCGGTACTACCACATGTTCTATGACACGTGATGTAAGCCATTAGGGAAAGCCTGATGTCATCCTCCAAGTGTAAAACGCCTCTACATTAACTGCTGACAAGACATATACCTGCCTGCCCAGTGGTAGGCAGTGCATACGCAGTACGCAGGCCGTATAGTAACTCGGGCGTTATTGAGACAAGACCATTGACTCCCTGTGTCGCTTGGGCTGCTACCATCATGACTCCCACTGTAGCCTGCGTGTTACTGAGGCAAAAGGAGACATGCGAAGAAGACAGGACGTCGCCGCCTGAGCACCCCTACATGCGGTAGCGCGTCAGCCTACACCGTAGCCTACTCCTGTGCCCTGCTCCGATTAGACGGGACAAGGGCACGACGAGCCAGGAGATCTACACAAAGACCAATAGAAGATATCTTTTCTCCACGAACCACCGCTCCACTTACTCTATATCTAGCAATAGATTACTGGGCCCACTTGTCGGGGCTCAGTCACCATGTACGTGCCTCCCTTGGGTTATAAAAGGGAAGACACACACACGTAGATGACAGTTCCAACTCAGGCTTCTCTGAGGACTGAGACTCACATGCAATACAACTCTAAGTGGATGTAGGGTATTACACTCCAGTGGCCCGAACCACTCTAACCCTTGGGTTCTCGAGTTCCTCCGGCTAATTAGGCAATCCCTAAGCTCCCTCCTGATCTTAGGATCAGGGCGGGTGCACTTTGCCAACCGGTCGGAGAAGTTTTCTCTCCGACGGTCTCAAAAAGGTCAAATTGTAGCCTAAATGCGTGCATCACTATACTTGGACTTATGAGGTTTGGGGATGATTTTCTACAACTTCAACCTTGACACAAGCATAATATGAATAATTAAATAAAAATACGAATTAAAGTACAATGATCAAAGGTATATTAAAAATGTGCAATGTGTGCACGACTTCAATCCACGTTTCAAAAATCTAGGATGTTTAGCTCACTCCTCAACTCAAAAAGTTGTTTTCATCCAATGGCTTGGTGAAGACATCGACTGTTGGTCACCTGCTCTAGTTCCTAGAATAGACCAAAACATGGCAACACAATTAATGATAAGAGACCTTCATTTCCTTAATAAATTTGGGAGATAGATTAAAGGAAGACGGCCTTAAGAATAAAAAGACCTTCAAATAAACGAAGACACTTAAGAAGTGTAATTACTGTTGTGTTATACGTATTGTTTCTTCTTCACTATATACAATTACAAGTATACCTTTGTAGGTAAAGGAAGAAGAAGAAATGTGAAGAAGGTACAACCTCGTAGACCGAGCAAATCAGGTAACAGACACGAAAGATCCCCCTACTGCATGACACTGTATATCTATTTATAGTGGCAACCCATAATACATCTTTGTATGAATTTACAAGTACACCCTCAATTCTTGTACATACAAACTACAAAATCTTTCGGCGGTATCATCATCTTTTCCTTTATTGACGTGCTGCTCAAGCCTTCAATTTTTATTCTCCTTCTTTCATGTTGGCTTGATTGAGGTCACCTTCATCATAGAGTCGAAGTATTTAGCTTCGCTATGCGTGTGCGTCGTTCAAGAGAAGGTCCTGAACGATGGTGTGCTTCATTGTTCTTTCGAAAAAAAGATGTGCTTCATTATCGCTTCAGAACACCTGAAACAGACTTAGAAACAATTGACAATTTTTTTCTTTAAGGAACTTTAGCAGGAAAAGTCCCCAACATCAGCTAATTGGTTATGGGTGCTCACATGGTCTATTATGATATATCCCCTTTGTAAGTGCAATCAATCTCTTGTGCGTTTTGGTGATTAATGGACAAAACAAATAAACTGTACTAATGAGTTTGCTCCTAGTGTATGTCAGTTTTAAATCAAAAGGATGCACATGAATGAAATACATGAACTAACAAGAAACCAAGTGATGAAAGATAAAGATCTGTAGGTGGTTTCTAGCGAAGATCCCCAAGTATTTTGATTATCTTTGATTAGTAATAGGGATCTCCGTATACTTAGTTCCTTCACAAGATAAGGATGGTATGCACCAACTAGTTCTATCCACTTCAAAATTGTATTTTTGAAAAGTTGCGAAATCACCGTTTGGTTTCTCCCTCTGTCCTTTCAAAATTTGTTTTCCTATTCATAACAGTTCAACCAGGATCAAGGATGGTTCAACTGGGATTCATTAGGTTCTTCTCTGGAAATTTTAGGTTCAACCGGAATTTTAAATTCAGGTTCAACTGGGAATTTATAAAGAGTTCTCTTTTGAATACCAGTTCAACCGGGATTAGGGCCGGTTCAACCGGGTTTTGCGCAGTCACCCAGAACCAGCCAGATCTGGTTTGTGGGGGCTAAAAAACGTTCCTCCCCCACTTCTAAGCCCTGGGATCTCGAACCTAAACCCTATAATGGCTGCTCTCCTTCGTTTCAAAGCACTTCAACTCCGATCTCACGCCCCAAGTCCTTCCCCCTTCGATCGGTGGGAAGATTCTTCGATGTGAGATAAGTTCTCATAATTCTAAAGCACGTTTTGACTCAAGTTCTTCAATCTCTCACTCTCTAGTCACTGCAAACCATTCTTACTTGCGATCTCTTTGTTCTTGCCTTGGGAGTCTCCAAATTTGTGGACGACCCCAAGAACGTTTTGTATCACCGGCTCTTGTGGGTCAATTGAGGAAGGGATCATGGCAGGCAACGAGGAACGGGGTTGATAATGACCCGACCCTTTGTGGGCACCTCAATGAGGAGTAGGGCACCTTGGTGTGACTGAACCTCAGTAAAAATCGTGTGTCTTGTGTTTTTGTGGGTGTGATTTTGTATCTCATCATCTCACACCTTTGATCTATCTAGTTGGTTTAAATCAACTCTGCCATTACGTTTATTGTTGGTAGATCTGAGTAGTTTCATTTAAGTTGCGGTTGAACCAGCCCCAAGACCGGTTGAACCGACCTCCCCTATTGAACTGTCGTTTCTCACAAAAGTTTGAAGTTTGTGTTGAGAATTGTAGGTGTAGCCTATTCTCCCCCTCTAGGCTACTTTCAATTGGTATCAAAGCTTCATACCTCGTTTACAGCGCTTAACCACGTGAGGAAACGATAATATTGGCTCCAAGAAACAACGAGGATCCCCTGCTCGAGGAAGTGTTGACCACGACAAGTGGTGAGGAGTTGGATCCTCAAATCTTCAACATCGCCATGAAGCTTATTGAAAATATGTTCCTCCAGATGAAAGAGGTCAAGGCCAAGAAAAAGGCCGAAGAAGAAGAAAGGAGAAAAGTTGAGGAAGAAGACAAAGGAAACAAAGTCCATCCTTAATGGAGGGATGTCTACCAATAGTGTAGGCATCCCTAGCAAACTTAACTTTTTCTACCTAATTTTTGCAAGTTTTTAAGTTGAACATTTAATTGAGCAATTTCATCATTCAACTTTGCAATAGTGGAAACATAGTCAACACAAGCATCAATATCATGATGTTTACATCTAGTACAAATTGATACATGCTCCAAAGAAGAACTAGAAACATGCAACTTTTCTATTCTAGCATTTAAATCAACATTTAAGATCTTAAGACTAGAAATAGAAGCATGACATGAAGATATATCAAAAGCAAGCATTTCATTCTTTTTAACTTCTAGAGCAAGGGAGTTTTCTACTTCTATAACCTTATCATGTTCCTCATATAGCAAATCCTCTGGCTTTTCTAATAATCTTTCTTTTTTCATTGAAGGCATCAATTAATTCATTAATTTTATCTACCTTGGATCTATCTAATCCCTTAAAAAGATTGATATAGTCTAAATCATCATCAGAATCCTCATCGCTAGAAGAAGTGTACTTAGGAGTGTCTCGTGTACGTACCTTCTTCTCCTAAGCCATGAGACACTTATATCGCTCGTTAGGGAAGAGGGAAGACTTGTCGAAGGCGGAGGCGGCGAGTCCTTCGTCGTTGGAGTTGGAGGATGAGCAATCCGAGTCCCATTCCTTGCTGATGTGCACCTCACCCTTCTTTATATAGAACTTATACTCCTCCTTCTTCCTTTCTTATCTTGGTCCTATCCATTTTTATTATTGAGACATTGTGCAATAAAATGACTGGACTTACCACACTTGAAGAATGCACGCTTTCCCCTTGATTTGCACTTGTTTGGGTAGTCCTTGCGTCCCTTCATAGCGTTCTTGAAGTGCTAGATCATAAGTGCCATTTCATCCCCATTTAGACCGGTCACCTCAATTTTTACCACCTTCCTTGTTGGCCATCGCTTTGAGAGCAATGGGTTGCGGCTCGTAGTGTTGAGGAAGTGGTCTGTTGGCAGTGTCGTCGACGTACCTTGCCTCCTTTGCCATCATGCGCCCACTCACAAATTTTTCAAGAATTTCTTCGGGTGACATTTTGGTGTACCTGGGGTTCTCACGAATAAAGTTTAAAAGATTAGGATCAATGACGGTAAATGACTAATTAGTCGCACGACGTCATGATCCATCCATCTTGTACTCCCATAGCTTCGGATCTTGTTCACCAGGGTCTTGAGCCTGTTGTATGTTTTAGATGGCTCTTCCCCTCTCTTCATGGCAAACCTCCCTGCTCGCCTTCCACCAACTCCATTTTGGTGATCATGGTGATGTCGTTCCCCTCATGAGAGATCTGGAGGGTGTCCCAAATCTCCTTGGCATTGTCAAAGCCACTAACTTTGTTGTATTCATCCCTGCACAAAGAAGCTAAAAAGCACAGTAGTGGCTTGGGTATTTTTGTGAATCATTTCTTGCATATGAATAGCACTGTAATTCTCATCATCGCTATCTACACATTGCATTCCATTTTCAACTATGTCCCAAATGCAAGGATGAAGAGAAAATAAATGATTGCACATCTTATGACTCCACCAAGAATAATCCTCCCTATCAAAGTGATGAGGTTTGCTAAGAGGAATAGATAATAAATTAGCATTGACATTGTAAGGTATGCAGGAATAATTAAAAGATGTCTTAGAGTAGTTTTGTTTGATCATATTTTTCTTTGAAGAGGATGATTCGTCCTCCTCCTTTGGTGATGATGAAGAAGCGTAGCTGTCGTAGTAGATTATCTTCTTGATGCGCTTCTTCTTCCCGTCCTCCTTCTTCTTGCTAGACCCGGAGTTGACGATCTCTCCTCCCTTGGGTGTGTCACCGGAGAGGATCTCCTTCTCCCCAGTCACCTTCACCTTCTCTTTAGAATCCATCTCTTTAGGCGGTTAGTCCCTTGATGAAGAGAACGACTCTGATACCAATTGAAAGCACCTAGAGGGGGATGGATATGTGATCCTGCAAAACTGATTTCAAACTACTCAAACTTGGTCTATAAAAGGTGTTAGTGTAAACTAAAACTAAGTTCAGATGAGAAGAGTAGAGAAAAATAGACTCTTCACTTGATTGCTCTCTTGAGATGTCTATTAAATTAGGATCAATATCACAAGTGAAGTTTAGGCACTAAGGAAGACATAAATCACAGTAAAGTGAACAAGAGACACGTCGATTTCCCCTAGTTCGGCCAAAGCCTACTCCACGTTGTGGTGACCTACTTCGGCCAAGGATTGCACTCAACCCCTCTCAAGTGATCCAAATATCAAACTTGAATGCCACAATATTCTTCTTTATATATCAGCCCATTTGTGAGGAATCTCCATAAGTTGGAGTCTCTCACGCCTTACATAAGATGATCACAATCCAAAACTAGAGTAAAGGAGGGAGTAAGAACATACACACACACAAGTACACAATGCAACAACAACATGCACAAAAGCAAATACAAGAGCGCAACAACAAAACGGTAGAGTAACAGCTTAGAAATGCGCTCAAATCTCTCTCAAGTCAGTGAACTATGTGATCGTGTTGTCTTGGAGTTGTATTGTGCACTTGTGATGCTTGGGTACCAAGAGAGGGCGTCAAGGGGCTCCGTTTATAGCCCTAAGAGGCCTAGGAGCCGTTGCCTTCTCTACAAGGAATTTGGAAAACTTCCCTGTCTATGGGCTCACCGAACAGTCCATTGCGCCACTGGATTTCCGGCCAGCAACGGTCGCTCGACGATCTGATTGGCTGGTTTCCTTTTCGGCGTGGCATCAGACAGTCCAGTGCACCACCGGATAGCTGTCACGTCAGCTAGCCGTTGGTGTCTGGCGCCCGTTTGTGGAGAGAGCCATTGGAGATGATGTCCGGTGCATCGAACAATGCACTATTCACTGTCTAGTGAATTTTATAAATAAAAGTCCCGAGAGCGGCATCTTTGGTAGTACGCTCCACCAGACACGCATCACCGGACACGCATCACCGAACAGTCCGGTGGGTCCCAGACTGGACCAAGTTTGGCTCTTTTGAGCCAAACTTCTCCAACTTTTTTGGCTCTTCTTGAGAGGTTCCCTAGCACTTAAACAAACATAGTTAGTACACAAAACAAATGACTAAGTGTAGGAACCATACCTTTTTCACTTTATTTCAATAGGATCTGCAACATATGTAAACTCAAGTCCAGAAAGTGTTTTCTCTACAAAATAAGTTAGAGCCCAAACACATGTACTAGAAACATCGTAATAGACCTATGCAACATATTTAGGGGTGAAAACCTCACACTTATACCATTTTACATCAAGTTGCACACTTGGGTCCATGTTTGTGCTCTTTTGGACTTGATATATTCAATTTCCTTTCTTTACACGTTGTTGGGGACTTGTTCTCAAATGCTATGAATTAGGAACAAGGCAACATAGAATGTTAGATGTTAAAGACCTTCGTCCGCTGAAGCATTATTTCCCCAAGGATTTAATGAGCTTCGGACGAAGGTTATGAATAATATATCACGAAGGTCGCACCTTCATGATCAAAGATAAAACAATGCGAAATGAAATATAAAATATAAAACGTTATAGAATACCAAGAATAAATAACATTATTCATTTATTTTATAATGTGAACTTAAATATTAAAACATAATATTTAGGTACATTTATACCTTCGTCTTGGCAGAAAACAATAATTCCAGAGTAATGCGTTAGCAATTACAAGATTGCGTGAACAGTAAAGGAGTACTGTTCATCTATTTATAGGCACAGGACGCAGCCTGTAAGAAATTACAATCATGCCCCTCATATAAGATTACAATTATGACTCAGACCCTTATGGACTAAAAAGTCATTCCATCTTTAAGTCGGTTCGATCCTTCGTCTTTGGATACGTTATAGTATCGAAGCTTCATGAGCGGTAGCTTCGGTATCGCGTATAAACAGATTTGTCGAAGGTGTTTCTTCCTGCGGGACGTTCGGCGACGAAGCATGGTCCCAACAGTAGCCCCTTCACGGCACTAGATCATTTTTCGTAACGAGCTTGATCCGTGAAAAAGTCTCTTAGGCTTCGGGAAGCCGAAGGTCCAAAAAACACCTTCCCTGAGCTCGTTGCCGGGAAACGATACAATTTCCGAGCGCGGAGCGGTCGATTCACCTTCTCGAGTTTTGTGCCCACCGTTCAGTGGGTGCGAGCGACTGTTTGTCCGGTGTAAAAGACTTGACGATTCACCTTCTTACCTGCAGCACTATATAAACAGACGGGTATGTGTGAAGTTACCACAGCATTCATTGCTATTGCACTGTTTTGCTGCCAAAAATTTAACCATAGCTGAAGCTTGACTTTTGCACTCAAACGAAGCACCACTTTGGATTCTGCTTCGTCAGAAGAAGGGCTTCGGAAAAAAGGTTATTAATTTCCAAAAAACTTCAAGAAATTCATAATCAAATGGCTAGAGTGCGCTCCACTGCTAGGGTTGAGCGTGATGGAGATGAGACCGAAGCCACTGAAACTGTTCCAATTTCCGAAGCAATGAGGCGTTCTGGGCTGGTTTCATCAGAGGACACACCTGCTGTCGAAGCAACACAAGCTGACGTTGAAGAAGATGAGATTGAAGATGATTATGGTGCAATGCCATCTAAACCTAGCCACTTGGAGTTTGGGAAGTCTACTATTACCAAAGGTGATATGGCTAAGTTATTGAAGCTAGGCTATTTCAGCGAAGACAAGAAGGAGCTAATTCGCTTCGGGGGAGAGGAAGTTACCCCGAAGCCCGAAAAAGATGAAGTGGTGGTTTTTAAAAGCTTCTTCAAAGCAGGGCTAAGATTTCCCCTGCATGGGATGATTGCAGATGTGTTAGAGAGATTTGGAATTCACCTTTATCAGTTAACCCCTAACGCCATTGTTAGGCTTAGTGTTTTCATCTGGGCACTCTGAAGCCAGGAGGCAGAACCACTTGCCGAAGGTTTTTGCCGGGCACACGAACTTCATTACCAGACAAAAGCTAGAGAAGATGGGCTGCATGATAATTTTGGCTGCTACAATTTTGCATATCGGAAAGATGCCGAGTACCCAGTTATTAGCTATTGTACGAAATGGCCAGCTGGCTGGAAGAGTGAATGGTTTTATGTCAAAGTGGATGAAAAGAAGGAAAAGCTGGTTCAGAGCCCTTTAAGGTTAACCTTCGGAGAAACTAGGCCACAATGCGTCATGGATCCAGATAGCCCATGCTAGATTGCACTGAGCGAATTTCGGGTTGTTGCAGAGCACATTGGCACCAGGGATCTGGTCCAAGAATTCTTAGCCTTCAGAGTATTCCCAACTTTGAAGGAATGGGACATGCCGAAGCTGAGAGGAGAGAAGAAGAAGAAAGAACTTGTTCGACTACCTTATCATTTCAAGTTTAAAAAACATTTTAAAACACCTTGCCAAGAGTGGTTGGATACAATTGAGGTTATGTGCAACGAGATCCTCGGCAACTATTCTAAAAAAGAAGATCAATTAATGACTGCGGCTTTCGGCACTCGTCCGAAGCGAAGAATGAATCGGGTGATGGATGCTTTGAATTTTGATTATCCTGACTATGGGCAGTTGGGCAAATTTGCTGAAGGGCAGAAAAGAAAAAGAGTTGCCAGCGCTCTTGACAAAGAAGGTACCAAATTGGCTAAAAAGGACAAAGAAATTTCTGAGAAAAGAAAACTGAGCCCTGAGCCGAAGATAGCTGCTCCAAAGAAAAGAAAAGCTGCATCCCCGAAACCAAAGACGTCGGGCCAAGAGGAGGAAGCTCCTGTGACACCTTCTGCTGCCGAAGTAGAAGAGATTCTAAAGGTAGACTGAACCTTTGCCTATCAAGCTAAGTCCGCTGGCGCCAGAACTGACGAAGTTTTTTCAGAAGGAAAAAGAACCTTCGGCAACAGAAAGTCCCGCTAAGCCGAAAAAAGGAGAATTATCCAAGTGGCCAATGTCATTCATCAGACACCGCCACAGACATCGGCGTCAAAGATACCATTTATTGAAAGCGCTGGCACTGCCGAAACCGCAGCCACTGGAGCCGAAGCCACCAGAGCCGGAGCCACCGGAGCAACCACCGGAGCCGAAGCCACCGGAGCCGAAACCGAGACCGCCGAAGATCCTAATCTAGAAACCACATTTGGTGATATTGATAACATACTTCTAAAAATGGCTGAGGAAGAAGCTGCTGCGGCCGCGGTGGACACGACAATTGAGAAAGGAAAAGAGCAAACTAAAGATACTTTGGAAGAGGAAAATTTCAATTTTCAAGATATACTGGGACAAGAGTTATCAAAAACTGAAAAAGAAGATTAAAGAAATATGCTGTATCCTGTGGATACAAACCAGGGGCTCTACTGTTTGGCGGAGTCAATGAAGGGAAACTAAGATGCCTTCGGAATCGAACCGAGGCCAAGGTTGTTAGGACTTTCTCAAAGAATGTTGGCCTGCCGAAGATTGAAGCGGACCTCTGCAGGTACCAGCGACAGCATATCGCCGGTAGCTTGTTCTACGCTAATTTCAAGGTAAAAACTCTCAACTTTTATTGTTTTTTGAATTAAGATGTTTTCTGACGAAGGTTGCTTTGCCAGAGTATATTACTGAGTAAAGTGCTGAGGATGCAACAAGATCTTGAAGACGAAAAAACGAAGCTACCATCAAAGATCTAGAAAATAAAGTCGAAAGTTACGAAGCTGCTTTGAAGAAAAAGGACTTCGACATTCAAGAACTTGAAAATAAAGTTAAAGATCACGAAGCTGCCTTGGAGAAGAAGGACTTCGTCATTCACTCTATGGAAGGTTCACTGGCTGAAGCTCAAGCCGAAATTGACAAATTAAACAGCAAATTACTCATAAAATCAGAAAAATCTGAGCAAGAAAAGAGGAATCTTGAAACAAGTCTCAAGACCGAAATTGAGAAGAATTCAAATTTGCAGAAATCATTGAAGGAGCTTCAGGAAAAATATTTAGATTTCGGCAACCGATGTGTGCAGCGGCTGAAGGATGTGTTTTACTCAATTGGAGCCAGCTCTGATAAGTTTACACCTTCAGCTGAAAACCTGCCAAGCACCTTTGAATACATTGAGGGCGAAGTTGATGCACTTGACGAAGTTATCGCTGGGCATGCCGATTTCTGCGCCCTGTTAGCTTCTCGAGGCACGGCTACTGCTTTCCTGAAGGCTGGCTGCACGCACGGGAAAATTGTTAATAGGCCAAACTTCAGTTTGTCGCCAGCAGATTTGATTGACATCCCCAGCCTAGCTCGAAGCATAGGAAACAGGTTTATGACCCAGATTTGGATAAACGGCGGGCGAAAAATGGTTGGTGACGAAGCTCGGAGCCACCTTAAGCCAGTGAGAAACTTATACTTGTTACTTTTACCTTCTCCTTGAACTCTACACTTTTCTCATTCCGTTTTAATATATACAGGATGATGAAGCTAAAGAATGACGAGCTGAAGCCTTAACAGATGTTCCGAAAGACTTTGCTGCATAAGATTCTAGAGAAAATTTTGTAATATGATTGTAAAGAAACTTATGTAAATTTGTGCGTACCTTGTAATATATCTTTTCCCCTTTGTCCGTGTACAATCTGCTTTGCTGTGGACGAAATTTTCTTTTTGAGCCGAAGGCGAAAAACACCTTCCCTTCTTTTCGTACACAACGAAGCATGAAAATTTCTTCTTTCTGTTTTTCTCCGAAGCTTTATCCTCATAGCCGAAGCATCTGCCTTTTCTGTATGATATGATGATAATGATCCTATGTATGTCTAAATGAATGTTTATGAATGCAAATGTCATGATGTGATGTATCGTGCAAATGAATGTCCGAATATATATTCGAAGCCATAATCATAGCCTTCATTCCCTTAGGAATGACTCAAATCTTTTTGCCGCTTACTTTTCGGCTTCACCGTTTATTTTTCGGTGTATCAGCGCTGACTTTTCGCTGTAAGCCTCCCTTAGGAGCTTCTTCGCCTTTTACTTCGGCGGAATCAACGTTTATTTTTCGCTGTAAGCCTCCCTTAGGAGCTTCTTCGTCTTTTACTTCGGCGGAATCAGCGTTTATTTTTCGCTGTAGGCTCTGCATTCCCTTAGGAACGACTTTTGAGCTTCTCCCTGTTTTCTTTTCTTTTTCCTTTGCACTCGACGGTGCGTTCTCAGCTTTTACATTTACATCTTTGGGGGATATTGCTCTTATAGAGTTGAAATAATAAAAAGAAAAATTACATGCTGTGGCCCCATTAAAAACCTTTCTCCCCCTTTGGAAAAGAAAAGGGTGACACAAAAAAGAATAGAAAAAATTACATCAAGCTAAACATAATATCGCTGAAGCTCATCCGCATTCCATGATCTAGGAATGTCGTTGCCGTCCATATCCTTCAATCTGTAGGAACCGAGTCTTGACGAAGATACTACCAGAAAAGGTCCTTCCCACTTCAACTGTAGCTTGCCTACTGTCTCTGGGTTGGCTACTCTTCGAAGCACCAAATGTCCTGGCTCAATATTCTTTAGCCAAACCTTTCTATCACGCCATTTTATTGTTTCGGCTTGGTATTTATTGATGTTTTCCACAGCTTGAAGCCTGATCCCTTCTATAGCATCTTTTTCCACAGAGTAATCAGCTTCAGCTTCGTCTTCTACCGAAGCTACTATTCTTATTGATCCTGCTTTTGCTTCTTCCGAAGTTATTGCTTCGTCACCAAACAGCAATTTGAATGGTGTAAAACCTGTTGATCTTGATATTGTTGTGTTGTGGCTCCACACCACTTTGATTAATTCATCTGGCCATTTTCCCCTGGGCTGATTGAAGATTAACTTCATTATTCCTGTCATTATGATGCCATTAGCCCTTTCAACAAGTCCATTTGACTCTGGATGTCGAACTGATGCAAAATGGATCTTCGTGCCAATTTGTTCACAAAATTCTCTGAAAGCTTCGGAATCAAACTGCGTTCCATTGTCCACAGTGATGGCCTTTGGCACTCCGAAGCGACAGACAATATTTTGCCAGAAAAACTTTTGAATAGTAACCGAAGTTATTATGGCTAAAGGCTTTGCCTCAATCCATTTAGAAAAATATTCTACTGCCACTGCAACATATCTTAAGTTCCCTTGTGCTGGTGGCGGACCTAACAAATCAAGGCCCCACCTTTGCAATGGCCAAGTGGGTTGTATTAACTGGGTTAAAGACGAAGGTAGTTTTTGATCTGTTGCACATTTCTGACAGCCTTCGCACTTTTGGACTAATTCCGCTGCATCCGAAGCTGCCTTTGGCCAATAAAATCCTTGACGAAAAACTTTTCCCAGCAAAGACCTAGATCCAATGTGAGATCCACACAGGCCTGCGTGTATTTCCTTCATCAATTCTATACCTTCGGCTCTGGATAAACATTTGAGTAGTGGAGAACAGACCCCCATGCTTGTACAGCTCCCCTCCTATTATAACATATGGTCGAGCTGTTGCCTCTATTCTCTTGTTATAAGCTTCGTCATCTGAAAGAAAGTTACCCTGAAGGAAAGAGATGATCTTAGTTCTCCAGTCTTCACTATAAACAGGAGATATATTGAGGACTGCTCTTTCAAGAAGTTCAACCGAAGGTGCTTTTATTGTTTCGAAAAATACTTTCCGAAGGTAAGGGCAGCCCCTGTGCTGCTGACTTGGCTAGCAAATCAGCATGTTCATTTTCTCCCCGAGGAATATTTTTGATAGAAAACCCTTCAAAGGAAGCTTCAATCCTTTGGACCGTGTCTAAATATTTCTCAAGCTTCGGGTCTCTTGCCTTACAACTCTTGTCAATATGACCAGAAATAACCTGGGAATCAGTTTTAAGAACTGCCCTTCTAATTCCCATTGCCTTTAACTTCCAAAGACCCAAAAGTAAAGCTTCGTACTCAGCAACGTTATTTGTGCAGCTGAAATCAAGTCTTGCTGCGTAGCAAGTTTTAACTTTGGAGGGTGCGATCAACACAGCGGCTGCTCCTGCCCCGAAGGTTCCCCAAGAACCATCGCAGAATACTGTCCAAGCTTCGGCATCTTTACTCGCTTCTTCTTCCTGAGCCCCTGGCGTCCAGTCAGCAATGAAGTCTGCTAACGCTTGAGACTGAATCGAAGATCTATGCACATAATCAATGCAAAACTCATTGAGTTCCGCAGCCCATTTTCCAACCCTTCCAGTAGCTTCTCTATTTCTCATAATATCCTTCAATGGTTGTTGAAGCGTCCCCAATCCTCTGGGACTCAAATGTGATACAATTACTAGTCCCAGGAGGCTAGTAAACACATTTATACATCAGATGATACCAAATCTGCTCAAATGAGACAAACCTACAAAGGTGGCGAACAACTTTAAGAGTTGGTCCACAACTCGGGACATATCATCAGAGTGGGGCTGAAGCAGCCCGATATACGCAGCGAAGCAAATCAGCGGTCCAACAGCCACAGGCAAGGTTGGGAACAGTCGTAACTCTTGCCCGATCTCCTTTCTCTGAAAAACAACAAATAAGCAAGGGTGAGTACAAACGTACTCAGCAGCCCACCTTCACCCGCGGAATGGGGAAATCAGATATAATGCATGGAATATGTGGAGTTCAGGATATTTTGCAGAAACAACAATATTTTATGCAGGGTTGTTTTGAAAAACATTTTATATTTTTGCAAAGCGCATCCTCTCCCCAAGGAGCAGGAAGTTTTTCAGTATAGAACAAAATCCCCTGGACTAAACCATCCAGATATCTCAGCAGTTTCCCACTGGTTTTCATTTTCAACAACAGCCACTGGACTTCCCGTCCACCATAGCTCACGGCTCAACCGCCGGACCTTTTAAAAACCATTTTTTCTCAAATGCACCCTTTTTTGAAAACAAGACAATAATTGCTATACCATACCAGACTCGTCCATTCCTGTGGACACAGACTATTCGAATAGGTTTTCAAACTCTGCGCAGAGGTGTACACTTTACCCACTAGTCTGGCTCTGCGATCTCATGATCAGTGAGATCCGAATCCGAATCTCTTTCTTTCCCCGCACGTCCTAACCTTAACGGTTATCCGGAAGGAGTCAGGCCACCGCCATGCCCAAACCGGACAAAACATTCCCCCTCCTTATCCTCTCGGTGCTCCCCAGCCTTCATAACCCTGGGGTTGGACCGTACGAGTTCAGATTGAGTGACTGCCCACACAGTCTCGAGTGGTTGTACTTATCATGAGTAGAGGTAATGAAGGATGACAAACCGGTCCTTATATGAGGGGACAATCCTTCTGCTCACGCCTAAACCAGCTGAGCCATCTCCTTAGGCCCTCCCCTAAACCAGGGAGTCCCTGATCATCCCACTCAAAGGTGATAAGGGTGAAAACCCTTCATCATACACATTTTGAAAAGCATTTTCTTTTGAAAACTCACACCTTTCCTCAAATCATTTGTAACAAATATATCAGGGATTGATTGCGGCAAGCGGCTGGGTGGCCATAATAACTTGTCTTAAAATCATATCATGCATAAAATAACAGGCTGAGGGTTGTGATTGTAAAACATAGGTAATTTATGCATCAAAGGGATCCAGTGAGCTTGCCGTGCTTATCCGACGAAGGGGGAAGGGGAGCTCGCGGAACTGGCTTCTAGCTCCACTGCCTGGCGTAGACTTGCAGATCTAGCCTCCACGAGACGGCACGAACGCTCCGATAACTATGCAACATGAACAAGCAAACATACAAACCAGCAAGTATACCAACAAATATTTAGTATAGTGGTCAGAATAGCGATATATGGATGGGTAGAGTCTTGAGTAGAATCTGTGTCATGTGGTGTTGAGATACTACTAGTGGTGGAGCGGAGGTGCTTACCAGGAGGGTGGACTGGAGGCGAAGCGACACTATGCGTGTAGCCGGCAGAGCAGAGTAACTGAGTGGGTGGGGTGTTAGCCTTGGCTGAGGGTGTTGAGTGTGTGGAGTGGGAGAGGGTAGCTGGGGGTATTTATAGCTGGGTGTATGTGGTGTAGCACAGTGAAGTTCACTGTTGGTGAGAATAGTGACGAATGAATCGTCTGACTTAGTATGAACAAGAGAGTTATAGGCAGAATATGGGACAAGAGTATTTTGGGAGTCTTCTGGAATATGAACCATGCTTAAGAGATGACATGGTTGGATAGGGAATAATTCGATAAGAATTTAGAAACAAGAATTATTGGAATCGGAGTTTGGAAGCCTGGTTCGAAGGAATCTCAAAGTTAAGCGTGTTCAACTTGGAGAAACCTGAGATGGGTGACCAGATGGGAAGTTCCCACTGGAAGGAAAATCACAGTCACCGGAGTTCGTATGACTGGAATATGGGTCTGGCTGGTCTTAAGTGGACTGGACAGCATGATGGATGAGTAGTTGAAATTTGGGGCGATCGGATGATCGATGAATAGTAACGATGAATAGTGGTGACGGAAAAGTAATTATAGATATCATCGATGAATAGTAACGATGATGAATAGTAATGATAAATAGTAACGATGATGAATAGTGTATGTGAATAGTAACGATGAATAGTAATGGTGAATAGTAATGGTGAATAGTGATAGTGACTAGTTCGTATGAACGAACGATGAACGATGAATAGGAACTATGAACGAACGGACGAACGATCGAATGATCGGACGAACGAACGAACGGAATTTCGGCAGCATAACGGTAGGAAGAAGATTACTTGGACGAACGAACGGACGAACGATCGAATGATCGGACGAACGAACGATCGGAATTTCGGCAGCATAACGGTAGGACAAAGATTATCTAGAAGAACGATGAATAGGGACTATGAACGAACGATGAACGATGAATAGGGACTATGAACGAACGATGAACGATCGAATGATCGAACAAACGAACGATCGGAATTTCGGCAGCATAACGGCAGGACAAAGATTATCTGGAAGAACGATGAATAGGGACTATGAACGAACGATGAACGATGAATAGGAACTATGAACGAACGATGAACGATCGAATGATCGAACGAACGAACGATCGGAATTTCGGCAGCATAACGGTAGGAAAAAGATTATTTGGACGAACGAACGGACGGACGATCGAACGATCGGACGAACGGACGAACGAACCATGAACGATAGGACGAACGATCGAACGATCGGACGAACGAACGAACAAACTAAGAACAGGGGACGAACGATGGAAGAACGATCGAACGATCCTTGTGCTAGTGTGTGCTTGTGTGGAACATGGAGTGGGTGTGTGTGGGGGGGGAGAGAGTTGCCATGAAATGGCTTGGGGTGGGATGAGAGGAGGCCCTTGCCCCTCTATTTATAGCCATGGTGGGGGGATTAGGGGGAGGGATGAGAGGATTAGTGGGAGGTTAGCATGTATTTGTCTTGTATAAGTGTAATTAGCTTGTAGAGCTCACCATATGACACTGGAGTCATATGTATACGTATGGGCATGAGGAAAGTTATGAAGAAAATATTTATAGGGACTTGAAAAATGATTCTGAAGGTATTTCTCAAGAGGAAAATACTTGGAGATATATCGATGGAATATTTGGGCAATATTTCTGGAAAGAACTTGAAGGGGATTACTCGGGAAATATCTGGGCAGTATTTCTGGAAAGAATTTGAGGGGGATCACTGGAGAAACATTTGTAGGATATTTTGAGGAGGATTTTGGAGATAATATAGACCACTATATTTTATTTGTTGATATCAACTCGCAAACAAACATTTTGAAATGAAACTTGAAATTCATTTTGAATTTAGGGTGAGTTTGAGAAAATTTCAGGATTTGAATTTTTGGGATGCTACAAATCTACCCCACTTAAAAGGAATCTCGTCCTCGAGATTCGGCTTAGAAGGGTTATGGGTATAGCTTTACTTCAGCTACATATCTTCACTTTGCAGACTCTTCGAGGAGATGGAACTTCAACAAAATCTGGCCTTTGAGGGGCATCCGGTTGCTAATTGCAAACGCTGATTCCGGCTACTCAAAGATCATCTTCAGGCTTCTAGCTTTCGCTTGGCAGCTAGCTTACTGAAGAAGCAAGATGCCAACATGCAAACCTTCCTCTTGCAAACTCCCACATGGATTCCTTACTTGATTGGTCTTTTGGTTCTTCATTAACGGAACTTGGGTGACCACTTCTCATCCAGAAACTTATAAGCTTCGGTGATCTGGTCCTCCACAAGCTTGCTACAGGCCTTCTTCTTTTTCTCCATAGGAACCTTACTGGAACACTACCCCACTTAAAAAGAATGAGGGTAGAATCCTTGAATCTTGGGGATTTGAAGTCCTTGAAATACCTCATAACAAGGGTGTTACGGGTCCTTCTGCTGCTGTTGCTGCTTGAGCAGGCTGCGGAGAAATGACTGACACAGGGTTGATTCTGGGACAACCTTCTTCTCATCTTTTCTTCACTATCTTCTTTTCTCTTCTCACTTCTCACTTTTCACTGCCTCTTTCTTTCTCTTTGCTCTTCCCACTGGAGGATTCTATCAAAGAGTATTACTATCATACACTGGAGGAAACCAAAGACTATGAACCATGTGCAACAGTCTTCAACCCAAGAATCACCAAGCATTGTGATCTTAGGGGCGAGGGAGTGAAAAATGGAGTTGCTTGCTATTTGGCAGGGGGGTTTATCTGGAGTGTGCTTTGGTTTGAGCGAGATGGGAGTTGAGGGAGCTGGTGGGGGGGTTTATCAGGTGTGTGCTTTGCTTGGGACGGGAACTGAGGGAGTTGGTGCGGAGTTTTATAGGTGAGCGGTGGTGTTTGGTTGTGGAGTCGGTGGTGATATGGCAGCAGGTGCGATGGAGGGGAAGGGGGCCTGGTGTTGCCGGCGATGATGGCGGCGGTGGGTGCGCTGCAAAGGGGGCGTGGGCGGCGGTAGTGCGCTGCAAAGGGGGGCGGTGGGTGGCGGTGGTAGTGCGCATGGAGGCGAGGCATGAGTGTGGGGGGGGGGCACGGGTGAGTGGTGGGGTCAATGACCCTGATGTTTGTGGTCTCTGGTTCCAAGAATCTTTGCATCTCTGTATGGTAATAACTCCTTTTGTCCTCTTTTCCTGTTTACTTTGACTCAGGGGCAGTGCTTTGATTCCCACGGTCGGTCCTTTTGACTGAGCGGCTGGACTGGTTTCTTCTATAGCTTATTCTAGGCTTCAAGGGTAAGCTTCCGGTATCTTCTTGGGTATGTTGCTTTTCTCTTGAGATGGGTTAAGATGAGAATGGAAGCATAAGGTGAGGATTAGCTCTAATTTGTGATATATGTTTTTAGAGAAAACCTTTTTAAGAAAAACGAAAAGAAAACACACAAGCTCAGCAATGATAAGCACAAACAAATCAAATGTTTTGAATAAGGAAAGAATAGAGTTTTTCCAAATCACGAACTACTTGGATTCAGGGGCTAAGCATAACTACTATTGCTCAGCTCCTGAACTGAGAACTATGCTGAAATGCGACTTATGAGCACTAACGTTAAAGCATCACATATGCACTCAAAAGGGGAGAAAACATCAAGCGAAATTCATTTTGAAATGCCCTAGGGGGCCACACAAATAGAGTTTTTCAAAACACGAGTCTACACGATTACCTCTCATACATGCAGGGCTCTGGCCAAAGTGAAGAAAAACTTCACTACCTAATGCACGCAGATGACTGGGTATAACTAACTTCAGACCAGGCAGCTTCTCTTCTGGCAAGGCTGGCGCACAACTTCAATCTGAGATATCTCCTGGATGGGTCAAGAGGGAGCTGATGTTGATGACTTCTTCTGGCGGCGACTGAGATGGCAAGACACGGTCGAACTCTTCTTCAAGCTGGACTGGCTCTTGTAGCTCCTCAGAGGGCGGTGGTGCTGGCGGGGTGCTTGCAGCTTCTTCCTTGATCTCACGGGACGGTGCTGGAATCTTCTTCATGGTGAGGGGCTCAAACAACTCTGGCGGGGGATCTTGGGAGGACTCAGGGTGCTCTTGCTTATCCATAGCCTGAGGGAAGACTGGAATTCCTTCCAAGACTATGGCTCCTTCCGGGAGTTCCCAAGCCTTCTTTTCTCCTCTGGTAGAGACCGGGTGACCTTCAAGAATCTGGGGATCTTCGGCTCTCATGGGTTGAACAGGGTTGGATGAAGCGGGCTCTTGGATTCGTAGGGCTCTACGTTGGTTATGGGTTACCAAGTAGGCCTCCATCAACTTCTGGACATGCTCATCCTTGGCTTGCTTCAGGGCTTCAACAGCAATGGCTTCACGACTTTCCAAGGCAGCTACACGGGCTTGAGCTGAGGTGAGATCCACATGCAGCTTACGGTTGAGCTTCTCTGCATCTTCTACTCGGGCAATCATCTGACGGTGGTGCCGAGCCAAGAAATCATACTGTGTATCAAGGGTGAGCAGGTATGCAGTGAGGTACACGACTGTGGGGTCGTCCTCAAGCAGCTGCTGCTCTTCCAATGCACGCATCCTGGCCATCCAAGCGGGACAGTCTCTATGAAAGGGCAGAAAGAATCTGAGCGGGGTGTCGGCCACTTCTTCTTCATAAATTTGACACAGGACCCTCAATGCCTTGCGAGCGACGACTTGGCAGGTGTCTTGGAATCTGTGCCCAGCAGCAATGACACTCCATTCCACATGGTGCGGACTGGATCCAATGTATACAGTCACGACACACTTCTTTGTGCCATGCTCGACGAATTCACGACCATCATACTCTGGCTGGCTCCTTATTCCGAGGCGGACTGTGCATGCTTTCAATAACTTGGGGAAACCATCTTCATTCTGGCAAAAGTTGGTTTGGCAACGAACCTCCATCTGACTTCTGAGAGAAGGAAAGGGGAAAACATTTTTGAAATGAAGGGATGAGAGCAAGATTTTTTAAAAAAAAATAGTTTGGACTCAAAAACTTTTGGATCAGGCTAAGGGTTACGTCCTGCGGCCAACCTAACAGCTCCGATACCACCTGAAGCGTCCCCAATCCTCTGGGACTCAAATGTGATACAATTACTAGTCCCAGGAGGCTAGTAAACACATTTATACATCAGATGATACCAAATCTGCTCAAATGAGACAAACCTACAAAGGTGGCGAACAACTTTAAGAGTTGGTCCACAACTCGGGACATATCATCAGAGTGGGGCTGAAGCAGCCCGATATACGCAGCGAAGCAAATCAGTGGTCCAACAGCCATAGGCAAGGTTGGGAACAGTCGTAACTCTTACCCGATCTCCTTTCTCTGAAAAACAACAAATAAGCAAGGGTGAGTACAAACGTACTCAGCAGCCCACCTTCACCCGCAGAATGGGGAAATCAGATATAATGCATGGAATATGTGGAGTTCAGGATATTTTGCAGAAACAACAATATTTTATGCAGTGTTGTTTTGAAAAACATTTTGTATTTTTGCAAAGCGCATCCTCTCCCCGTTTTTCAGTATAGAACAAAATCCCCTGGACTAAACCATCCAGATATCTCAACAGTTTCCCACTGGTTTTCATTTTCAACAACAGCCACTGGACTTCCCGTCCACCATAGCTCACGGCTCAACCGCCGGACCTTTTAAAAACCATTTTTTCTCAAATGCACCCTTTTTTGAAAACAAGACATTAATTGCCATACCATACCAGGCTCGTCCATTCCTGTGGACACAGACTATTCGAATAGGTTTTCAAACTCTGCGCAGAGGTGTACACTTTACCCACTAGTCCGGCTCTGCGATCTCATGATCAGTGAGATCCGAATCCGAATCTCTTTCTTTCCCCGCACGTCCTAACCTTAACGGTTATCCGGAAGGAGTCAGGCCACCGCCATGCCCAAACCGGACAAAACATTCCCCCTCCTTATCCTCTCGGTGCTCCCCAGCCTTCATAACCCTGGGGTTGGACCGTACGAGTTCAGATTGAGTGACTGCCCACACAGTCTCGAGTGGTTGTACTTATCATGAGTACAGGTAATGAAGGATGACAAACCGGTCCTTATATGAGGGGACAATCCTTCTGCTCACGCCTAAACCAGCTGAGCCATCACCTTAGGCCCTCCCCTAAACCAGGGAGTCCCTGATCATCCCTACTCAAAGGTGATAAGGGTGAAAACCCTTCATCATACACATTTTGAAAAGCATTTTCTTTTGAAAACTCACACCTTTCCTCAAATCATTTGTAACAAATATATCAGGGATTGATTGCGGCAAGCGGCTGGGTGGCCATAATAACTTGTCTTAAAATCATATCATGCATAAAATAACAGGCTGAGGGTTGTGATTGTAAAACATAGGTAATTTATGCATCAAAGGGATCCAGTGAGCTTGCCGTGCTTATCCGACGAAGGGGGAAGGGGAGCTCGCGGAACTGGCTTCTAGCTCCACTGCCTGGCGTAGACTTGCAGATCTAGCCTCCACGAGACGGCACGAACGCTCCGATAACTATGCAACATGAACAAGCAAACATACAAACCAGCAAGTATACCAACAAATATTTAGTATAGTGGTCAGAATAGCGATATATGGATGGGTAGAGTCTTGAGTAGAATCTGTGTCATGTGGTGTTGAGATACTACTAGTGGTGGAGCGGAGGTGCTTACCAGGAGGGTGGACTGGAGGCGAAGCGACACTATGCGTGTAGCCGGCAGAGCAGAGTAACTGAGTGGGTGGGGTGTTAGCCTTGGCTGAGGGTGTTGAGTGTGTGGAGTGGGAGAGGGTAGCTGGGGGTATTTATAGCTGGGTGTATGTGGTGTAGCACAGTGCAGTTCACTGTTGGTGAGAATAGTGACGAATGAATCGTCTGACTTAGTATGAACAAGAGAGTTATAGGCAGAATATGGGACAAGAGTATTTTGGGAGTCTTCTAGATTATGAACCATGCTTAAGAGATGACATGGTTGGATAGGGAATAATTCGATAAGAATTTAGAAACAAGAATTATTGGAATCGGAGTTTGGAAGCCTGGTTCGAAGGAATCTCAAAGTTAAGCGTGTTCAACTTGGAGAAACCTGAGATGGGTGACCAGATGGGAAGTTCCCACTGGAAGGAAAATCACAGTCACTGGATGTAACGCCCCGAATTTTGCAGTTGAATTTTTTTTCTTTTCTTCACTCGCCAAATTCGGGCGTTACCTTTTCTTTTTCTTTTTCCCCTCGCTAGACCTTGACCTTTTCCAAAGCTAGCGGGATTCGATTTGGAATTCCCGTGTAAAGAAAAACCCTAAATTGCTTTATATTGTTTGATGCACCATGTCGAACTATGCATTCTTTGATTGCTTGAAAATGTAAGTGCATTCATCTAGGAAGATCGGATTTCGAAAATGAGAAGAAACCTTTTCTTTCTTCTTCTTTTTCTTTCTCTCTCTCCTCCCTTTTCTCTCTCCCGCGCCGTGGGCTGCTCCTGGCCGGCCCAGCCGCCCCCCCTCCCGCGCGCCCCCCTTGGGCCCAAGTGGCCCAGCCGCCCCCTCCTTTTCCCCCAACCCCTCTCTCTCTCCCTCCCCTTTCTCCCATTCCCTCCCCACCCTAGCCGCCGCCACCCCCTGGCCCTAGCTCGGCCGCCCCTGCCGCCGGCCCAACCGCCGCCGCCCGTCGTCGCTCGCCCGTCCCCGTCCCCGGTGAGGCCCTCCCCCTTCTCCCTCTCCCCTCCCGTCCCCTCCCTCTCCCCGGTCAGGCCACCGCCCGGCCCAACCGCCCCTGCCCCTGCGCGCCGCCGCTCGGCCGCCCCTGTGGCCGCCCAGCTCGGCCGCCCCCCCCCCCCTGCGCCCCTGCTCGGCCGGCCCAGCCGCCCCAGCTCGGCCGCCCCCCTGCGCGCCCCCGCCTCGGCCGGCCCAGCCGCCCGGTTCGGCCGCCCCCCTGCGCGCCCGCGCCCAGCCCAGCCGCCCCTGCCCCAGGCCGGTTCAACCGCCCCCTGGCCGGTTCAACCGCCCCCCTTTTTTATTTTTTTTTATTTTATTTATTTTATTTTACTTTCTGTTATCATTGTTATTTATTTTATTTTAGGCAGGCTAATCATTGTTCATGTTATTGAAATAGGAAACTTGATTTAGAATTTCGTTACGCTAGTTATTTCATATATAGTTAATTGTTTATCTCGTTCAATGTTGATCAACTAAAAATGACTAGGTTTCCATTAGTGCATATAACTAAATCCTTTTGTTAGAACCAATTGGAACTAGATCGCATAATTTAACTAATCATTAGTGCATAAGCTTTAACCCCCCCCTGCGAGACCTTTCCCCGTTTCTTTCTAACCATAATAAATGCAATATCGAACGTCATACTTGATGCATATTCACTTTATTTGTTCCCTTGTATGGTGTACTGTTCTTTTGTATTAAATATGTGGATGTATGTATGTTTGCGCTCGCATAGAGAACGATCCGGTCGAAGAGCCCGAGGAATTCGCAGGAGAAGCCCCTGAGCAGCAGTCGGTTGGTGGAGGCAAGTGTCCTTTGACCCATCTCAGTCCTATTCATTCTTTAATTCACCTCCCGCATTACACATTTATACCTAAGGATTGACTAGCTTTTGTTATCCATGTCCTTGTTCACCTATTTGGGTCGGATTATTACTGCTTAGTCTGATGCTATTGCTCAACTCTAATCAATGAACATGATGTGATTATCTATGATACGCTGTTTTCCCTTCTTATTTATGATTATATTTGTGACCTTCAAGGGGACTCGAGCGGTTTCTCGAGTGCCTCTCCGTAAGGACCTGTTCAATGGATGACCGCCCGGGAAAACAGTGCAACCATGAGGGTGGAATGGGACGCCCTTAGTTGAATAATTAGAGGAACCGGGGTGTAGACCACTTAGCCGTTGTGCCGTCAATGGGGCTCGGTGTATGCGGCTCGCTCTGCCAAGGTTGATTTGTCCCTTGGGGAGGAGTGCGGTACATTTAGGAAACCTAACGGGTGGCTACAGCCCTGGGGAATCTTTGTAAAAGCTTCGTAGTGAATCCCTAGCCATTCACCTTGGGAGTGAATAAGGGTCTTGCAAGCCCGGGCTAGAGAGGGAATCACGGCTTATGGGTAAAGTGCACAACCTCTGCAGAGTGTTATGAAACTGATATATCAGCCGTGCTCGCGGTTATGAGCGGCCAAGGGAGCTCCAGAGATTAGTGATACTTGATCAGAGATATTTTGGTATAGGTGGCAATGAGATTGATGGTTCTGATTATGATTATGGTAATGGTAAGTGGTATTCTTTCCGTTTGGAAAGGATACATTGGGCTAATAACTTGGGTTAATGTTAAAACCTGGCTCTCTACTAGTAAGTAATAACCTGACCAACTAAAAGCAACTGTTGACTTACCCCCACATAAAGCTAGTCCACTACAGCCAAACGGGATGCTTGCTGAGTATGTTGATGTGTACTCACCCTTGCTCTACACACCAATCCCCCCCAGGTTGTCAGCATTGCAACCACTGCTCAGGAGAAGATGAAGCTGTGGAAGGAGACTTCCAGGAGTTCCAAGACTACGACGAGTTCTAGGTGTGGGTTAGCGGCAACCCCCAGTCGGCTGCCTGTGAAGGCCGCGGTTATCTACGTTTCTTTTCCGCACTTTGATTTATTGTAAGGACTATATGGACGTCTTAGACGTATGATGTAATCGACTATTATTTCCCCTTTTAATACTATTTTGAGCACTGTGTGATGATGTCCATGTTATGTAACTGCTGTGTACGTGAATAACTGATCCTGGCACGTACATGGTTCGCATTCGGTTTACCTTCTAAAAACCGGGTGTGACATAAGTGGTATCAAAGCCGTGCTGACTGTAGGACCGCTAACCTAGAGTAGAATGGTCGTTCTAAGTATTATAGACCTCTGTCCCCGCCTTGACTTTGATATCCCTTCAAAAGTTGGTCATACCGACCAAACCTATGTTCTACTATATATTATACCTTGCTGAAAATTATGTTTTATTCTGATCCTTCATTTATTTATGATTCATTACTTGCTGGTCATATTAATTCTGTTCTCACCCTTTTGCTTGCGATGTCTTTTGTAGATGGCTCGACTTAGACACACTGCACGAAAGTCCGTCATCCCATTCTTACCCTCCCGCCTTGCTGAGCGTCCGCTTCGCCGTCCCGTGGCCGGACAGTCCAGCCACTTGGAGAGACTACACCACCGCCTGCATGAGGAGCAGGAACGTCGACGACAGGAGCAACAGGGCTCTTCTTTCTCGCTCCAGCAGGAGATAGAGTCTATGAGGAGCTGCTCTCCTGTGCTTCCTCTGGAGGCGCCCCCTGCACCACCACTGGGCGCCCCAGCTTCTGGAGTAGCTGCTAGAGGAGACCCAGACGACGGAGGTGGCGACGACAGCCCGAGCCACGACACCGACTTCCCTACTGACCATGAGCCGGAAGGATGGGTTGCTCGACCCATCACTCGCGATGCTGCTCGCGGGTGTCACTTCCACGACGCGCTCGATACCCTGCTACGTCGAGCACTTAACCGACGTACTTGGTCCATCGAGTATCGCTGTGTGGTCTACCAGCATAGTCGCGGGGTCTACCCGGACCGCTGGGAGGCGACCTGCTTGGTGCGCCGTCCGGAGAACTGTCTCCAGGGCGCGGAGGCTTGCTCAGAGCACTATTCTATCTCTGAGCGGGACTCAGTTGAGGCAGCCATGCAGGATGCTGCACGGCGTGCGCTTTCGCACTACTGCTCGGTTTTCGGTGGGGTAGCTGACGGCCTCGACCTGAAGTATTACCCCCGCCGTCCATCTGGCAGCACAGGAGGCGTGATTGTTTCGCCTGCTGGTGAGGACAATCCTAGGTTGAGCAGCACAGTCAACCTAGTCGCCGTGCTAAACACGGAGCTGGACCATGCACTAGACGAGCTGAGTAGGGCTCGTGCTGAGATCGCCCTGCTGCGGGCTGAGCGCGCGGAACGTCGTCACTTGGATGATGGTTCCCCCGCCCCCGTTGGGACTCAGCACCCGTACCGCTCACCTCGGCGTGGACACCAGTCTTATGGCAATCCCGACTGCAAGACCAAGATAAATCTAGAACCATAGCTCGTTAGAGTTGGATCCTGTAATTAATACAAAATATATACGTAGAAGCTTCAGTCTTAGCGTTAATCTCGGTCTTAGTTAGTCTTAGTTAGACAGGGTAGTTTGCTATATCCTGTGCATTTATGTTTGTCATGATGAACTATGTTTGGTTTGGATCTTTGTAATGATTGTCACCAGAGTGTGGGTATCCCCTGCATTTTGGCTTACCTATTATGTTAATGGAGTTAGTTATATAGTTGGGAAACCTTTATTCCACTTTCCTCTTTATCTGAGAAGTTGTGTGGTCTGCGATGGAGATCAGTGAAGATGCTCATCTGTTCAGTGCTGTTGGAGAATTTTATACTCTTTCCTTATGCTGCAAGATTTGCCAGATCGGTTCTGATGTGTGGTTGCGTTCTGCAGATGTCAGAGAACAGGCGCAGAGGAGGAAGGCGTGCTCAGCAGGAGCGAGCCGCTCCGCAGGATGAGGTGCCTCAGCAGTAGCACCTGCCACCCCCGCCCCCGATGTCGATCGAGCAGATGTTTCTGATGCAGACTCAGGTAGTTCAAGCCATCGGTCAGACTCTAGCCGCCATTCAGCAGCAGCAGCAACAGCAGCAAGCACCACCCCAGCCTCAGATGCCTCAGATGCCCAGAGACAAGCGTGCTGAATTCATGAGAGGTCATCCCCCAACGTTCGCTCACTCTTCTGACCCCATGGATGCTGAAGATTGGCTGCGCACTGTGGAGCGGGAGTTGCATACCGCTCAGTGTGATGACAGGGAGAAAGTCTTGTATGGTCCCCGTCTGTTGAGAGGAACAGCCCAATCATGGTGGGAGTCTTACCTCGCCACCCATGCCAACCCCGATGCCATCACCTGGGAAGAGTTTAGAGGTAGCTTTCGTCAGTACCATGTGCCTGCAGGTCTGATGATAGTGAAGAAGGAGGAGTTCCTGGCCCTTAAGCAAGGGTCAACATCTGTCAGTGAGTACCGGGACAGGTTTCTGCAGCTGTCTCGCTATGCTCCTGAAGATGTCAACACCGACGCCAAGCGACAGTACCGTTTCTTGAGAGGCTTGGTTGACCCTCTTTAGTGCCAACTGATGAATCATACCTTCCCGACATTCCAGCACCTGATTGACAGAGCAATCATGACAGAAAGGAAGCGTAAGGAGATGGAAGATCGTAAGCGCAAGATTAGTGGACCCCAGCCTGGAAGCAGCAGCCGCCCTCGTTTTTCAGGCAATCAACCTCAGCAGTTCAGGCAGAACCAGCGTCCACCTCAGCAGCATCAGCATCGTCAGCAGTATCAGCAGTTCCAAAGGCAGTATCCTCAGCATCAGTACCAGAATCGTCAGAGCAATCAGTCAGGAGGAGGCCAGTTTCAGAGGCAGAATCAGCAGGCACCTCGTCTTCCTGCCCCAGCAAGCCAGTAGAACAATCAGGCAGCACCAGCTCAGGTTGGAAACAGAGCATGTTTCCACTATGGAGAGCAAGGCCATTGGGTAATGCAATGTCCGAAGAAAGCAGCCCAGCAGCAGTCAGGCCCCAATGCCCCAGCAAAGCAGAATGTGTCCCAGCCTGGATCAGGCAACCGCCCTCAGCAGCGCTATAATCATGGAAGATTGAATCACTTGGAGGCTGAAGCAGTTCAGGAGACCCCCGGCATGACAGTAGGTATGTTCCCAGTCGATTCCCATATTGCAGAAGTGTTATTTGATACTGGAGCAACGCATTCTTTTATTACTGCATCATGGGTGAAAGCACATAATCTTCCAATTACTACCATGTCAACCCCCATTCAAATTGACTCAGCCGGTGGTAGAATTCGAGCCGATAGCATATGTTTGAATGTAAGTGTGAAAATAAGGGGGATAGCGTTTCCCGCTAATCTCATAGTAATGGGTACTCAGGGAATAGATGTCATCCTAGGGATGAATTGGCTAGATAAGTATCAGGCAGTTATCAGTTGTGATAAAAGGACAATCAAGTTGGTGTCCCCACTAGGAGAGGAAGTGGTGACCGAGTTAGTCCCGCCTGAGCCGAAGAGAGGAAGTTGTTATCAGATGGCTGTCGATAGCAGTGAAGCAGACCCAATTGAGAGTATCAAGGTTGTGTCTGAATTCCCAGATGTGTTTCCAAAGGATTTACCGGGTATGCCACCAGAGCGGAAAGTTGAATTCGCTATAGAGCTTCTTCCTGGAACCGCCCCTATCTTTAAGAGAGCTTACAAAATATCCGGACCAGAGTTGGTTGAGCTTAAGAAGCAGATTGATGAGCTGTCAGAGAAAGGTTACATCCGGCCAAGCACCTCGCCTTGGGCCGCCTCTGTCCTGTTTGTGGAGAAGAAAGATGGCACCAAAAGGATGTGTATCGATTATCGAGCTTTGAATGAAGTCACGATCAAGAACAAGTATCCCTTGCCCAGAATAGAAGATCTGTTCGACCAGTTGAGAGGAGCCAGTGTGTTCTCCAAGATAGATCTGAGGTCAGGTTATCATCAGCTCAGGATCCGACCTTCGGACATTCCGAAGACGGCATTCATTACCAAGTATGGTTTGTATGAGTTCACGGTGATGTCTTTTGGTTTGACCAATGCACCAGCGTTCTTCATGAACTTGATGAACAGTGTATTCATGGATTACCTTGATAAGTTTGTGGTGGTATTCATCGATGACATTCTGGTTTACTCTCAAAGCGAAGAAGAACATGCAGATCATTTGAGGATGGTATTGCAGAGATTGCGAGAGCACCAGTTGTATGCAAAGTTGAGCAAGTGTGAGTTCTGGATCAGTGAAGTCCTGTTCTTGGGTCACATAATCAACAAAGAAGGATTGGCTGTGGATCCGAAGAAAGTGGCAGACATTCTGAACTGGAAAGCGCCAACGGATGCTCGAGGAATCAAGAGCTTCATTGGAATGGCCAGATATTATCGGCGATTCATTAAAGGGTTTTCGAAGATTGCGAAACCAATGACAGCGTTGCTAGGCAACAAAGTTGAGTTCAAGTGGACCCAGAAATGTCAAGAGGCCTTTGAAGCGCTGAAAGAGAAGTTGACAACAGCGCCTGTCTTAGTCTTGCCTGATGTGCACAGGCCCTTCTCTGTGTACTGTGATGCTTGTTACACAGGTTTGGGATGCGTGTTGATGCAAGAGGGAAGAGTTGTGGCTTACTCGTCCCGACAGCTGAAGGTTCATGAGAAGAATTACCCAATCCATGACCTAGAGTTGGCAGCAGTGGTTCACGCACTGAAGACATGGAGGCACTATCTGTATGGACAGAAATGCGATGTTTACACAGATCACAAGAGTCTGAAGTACATATTCACTCAGTCAGAATTGAATATGAGACAGCGAAGATGGTTAGAGCTGATCAAAGACTATGAGTTGGAGATCCATTACCATCCAGGCAAAGCAAACGTAGTGGCAGATGCTTTGAGCAGAAAGAGTCAAGTCAATCTGATGGTCGCTCGTCCGATGCCTTATGAGTTGGCCAAGGAGTTCGACAGGTTGAGTCTCGGATTTCTGAACAATTCGCGAGGAGTCACAGTTGAATTGGAACCTACCTTGGAGCGAGAAATCAAAGAAGCACAGAAGAATGATGAGAAGATCAGTGAGATCCGGCGACTGATTCTAGATGGCAGAGGCAAAGATTTTCGAGAAGACGCAGAAGGCGTGATATGGTTCAAAGACCGCTTGTGTGTTCCCAATGTCCAGTCCATTCGGGAGTTGATTCTCAAGGAAGCTCATGAGACGGCCTATTCGATTCACCCTGGCAGTGAGAAGATGTATCGGGATCTGAAGAAGAAATTCTGGTGGTACGGAATGAAGAGGGAGATCGCAGAGCACGTGGCTATGTGCGATAGTTGCCGAAGAATTAAGGCAGAGCACCAGAGACCAGCTGGATTGTTGCAACCGTTGCAGATCCCTCAGTGGAAATGGGATGAAATCGGTATGGATTTCATAGTCGGATTGCCTCACACTCGAGCCGGCTACGATTCTATTTGGGTAGTAGTGGACCGTTTGACCAAGTCAGCCCACTTCATACCAGTCAAGACCAACTACAGCAGTGCAGTATTGGCAGAACTGTATATGTCTCGGATCGTTTGTCTTCATGGTGTGCCAAAGAAGATAGTGTCAGACAGAGGAACGCAGTTCACCTCTCATTTCTGGCAGCAGTTGCATGAAGCCTTGGGCACACATCTGAATTTCAGTTCAGCTTATCATCCGCAGACAGATGGCCAGACTGAAAGGACCAATCAAATTCTCGAAGATATGTTGAGAGCCTGTGCGCTGCAGGATCAGTCCGGATGGGACAAGCGATTGCCTTATGCAGAGTTTTCCTATAACAACAGTTACCAGGCCAGTTTGAAGATGTCACCGTTTCAGGCGCTCTATGGAAGGAGTTGCAGAACTCCGTTGCAATGGGATCAGCCTAGAGAAAAGCAGGTGTTTGGGCCAGACATTCTGCTTGAAGCCGAAGAGAACATCAAGATGGTCCGAGAGAATCTGAAGATAGCGCAATCAAGGCAGCGAAGCTATGCGGACACAAGAAGAAGAGAGCTGAGTTTTGAAGTCGGAGACTTTGTCTATCTGAAAGTGTCACCGATCAGAGGAGTCAGAAGGTTCGGAGTGAAAGGCAAGCTAGCACCCCGCTACATTGGTCCGTACCAAATCCTCTCAAAGCGTGGAGAAGTGGCCTATCAGCTCAGTCTGCCAGAGAATTTGTCAGCTGTGCATGATGTCTTTCATGTGTCTCAGTTGAAGAAGTGCTTGCGTGTGCCAGAAGAGCAGTTGCCAGTGGAAGGTCTTGAAGTCCAAGAGGACTTGACCTACACAGAGAAGCCAGCGCAAATCCTTGAGGTTGCAGACAGAGTCACCCGAAGGAAGACCATCAGAATGTGCAAAGTCAGATGGAATCACCACTCTGAGGAAGAAGCAACCTGGGAGCGTGAAGATGATCTAGTGGCTAAGTACCCAGAGCTCTTTGCTAGCCAGCCCTAAATCTCGAGGGCGAGATTCTTTTAAGGGGGATAGGTTTGTAACGCCCCGAATTTTGCAGTTGAATTTTTTTTCTTTTCTTCACTCGCCAAATTCGGGCGTTACCTTTTCTTTTTCTTTTTCCCCTCGCTAGACCTTGACCTTTTCCAAAGCTAGCGGGATTCGGTTTGGAATTCCCGTGTAAAGAAAAACCCTAAATTGCTTTATATTGTTTGATGCACCATGCCGAACTATGCATTCTTTGATTGCTTGAAAATGTAAGTGCATTCATCTAGGAAGATCGGATTTCGAAAATGAGAAGAAACCTTTTCTTTCTTCTTCTTTTTCTTTCTCTCTCTCCTCCCTTTTCTCTCTCCCGCGCCGTGGGCTGCTCCTGGCCGGCCCAGCCGCCCCCCCGCGCGCCCCCCTTGGGCCCAAGTGGCCCAGCCGCCCCCTCCTTTTCCCCCAACCCCTCTCTCTCTCCCTCCCCTTTCTCCCATTCCCTCCCCACCCTAGCCGCCGCCGCCCCCTGGCCCTAGCTCGGCCGCCCCTGCCGCCGGCCCAACCGCCGCCGCCCGTCGTCGCTCGCTCGTCCCCGTCCCCGGTGAGGCCCTCCCCCTTCTCCCTCTCCCCTCCCCTCCCCTCCCTCTCCCCGGTCAGGCCGCCGCCCGGCCCAACCGCCCCTGCCCCTGCGCGCCGCCGCTCGGCCGCCCCTGTGGCCGCCCAGCTCGGCCGCCCCCCCTGCGCCCCTGCTCGGCCGGCCCAGCCGCCCCAGCTCGGCCGCCCCCCTGCGCGCCCCCGCTTCGGCCGGCCCAGCCGCCTGGTTCGGCCGCCCCCCTGCGCGCCCGCGCCCAGCCCAGCCGCCCCTGCCCCAGGCCGGTTCAACCGCCCCCCCTTTTTTATTTTTTTTATTATTTTATTTATTTTATTTTACTTTCTGTTATCATTGTTATTTATTTTATTTTAGGCAGGCTAATCATTGTTCATGTTATTGAAATAGGAAACTTGATTTAGAATTTCGTTACGCTAGTTATTTCATATATAGTTAATTGTTTATCTCGTTCAATGTTGATCAACTAAAAATGACTAGGTTTCCATTAGTGCATATAACTAAATCCTTTTGTTAGAACCAATTGGAACTAGATCGCATAATTTAACTAATCATTAGTGCATAAGCTTTAACCCCCCCCTGCGAGACCTTTCCCCGTTTCTTTCTAACCATAATAAATGCGATATCGAACGTCATACTTGATGCATATTCACTTTATTTGTTCCCTTGTATGGTGTACTGTTCTTTTGTATTAAATATGTGGATGTATGTATGTTTGCGCTCGCATAGAGAACGATCCGGTCGAAGAGCCCGAGGAATTCGCAGGAGAAGCCCCTCAGCAGCAGTCGGTTGGTGGAGGCAAGTGTCCTTTGACCCATCTCAGTCCTATTCATTCTTTAATTCACCTCCCGCATTACACATTTATACCTAAGGATTGACTAGCTTTTGTTATCCATGTCCTTGTTCACCTATTTGGGTCGGATTATTACTGCTTAGTCTGATGCTATTGCTCAACTCTAATCAATGAACATGATGTGATTATCTATGATACGCTGTTTTCCCTTCTTATTTATGATTATATTTGTGACCTTCAAGGGGACTCGAGCGGTTTCTCGAGTGCCTCTCCGTAAGGACCTGTTCAATGGATGACCGCCCGGGAAAACAGTGCAACCATGAGGGTGGAATGGGACGCCCTTAGCTGAATAATTAGAGGAACCGGGGTGTAGACCACTTAGCCGTTGTGCCGTCAATGGGGCTCGGTGTATGCGGCTCGCTCTGCCAAGGTTGATTTGTCCCTTGGGGAGGAGTGCGGTACATTTAGGAAACCTAACGGGTGGCTACAGCCCCGGGGAATCTTTGTAAAAGCTTCGTAGTGAATCCCTAGCCATTCACCTTGGGAGTGAATAAGGGTCTTGCAAGCCCGGGCTAGAGAGGGAATCACGGCTTATGGGTAAAGTGCACAACCTCTGCAGAGTGTTATGAAACTGATATATCAGCCGTGCTCGCGGTTATGAGCGGCCAAGGGAGCTCCAGAGATTAGTGATACTTGATCAGAGATATTTTGGTACAGGTGGCAATGAGATTGATGGTTCTGATTATGATTATGGTAATGGTAAGTGGTATTCTTTCCGTTTGGAAAGGATACATTGGGCTAATAACTTGGGTTAATGTTAAAACCTGGCTCTCTACTAGTAAGTAATAACCTGACCAACTAAAAGCAACTGCTTGACTTACCCCCACATAAAGCTAGTCCACTACAGCCAAACGGGATGCTTGCTGAGTATGTTGATGTGTACTCACCCTTGCTCTACACACCAATCCCCCCCCAGGTTGTCAGCATTGCAACCACTGCTCAGGAGAAGATGAAGCTGTGGAAGGAGACTTCCAGGAGTTCCAAGACTACGACGAGTTCTAGGTGTGGGTTAGCGGCAACCCCCAGTCGGCTGCCTGTGAAGGCCGCGGTTATCTACGTTTCTTTTCCGCACTTTGATTTATTGTAAGGACTATATGGACGTCTCAGACGTATGATGTAATCAACTATTATTTCCCCTTTTAATACTATTTTGAGCACTGTGTGATGATGTCCATGTTATGTAACTGCTGTGTACGTGAATAACTGATCCTGGCACGTACATGGTTCGCATTCGGTTTACCTTCTAAAAACCGGGTGTGACACCGGAGTTCGTATGACTGGAATATGGGTCTGGCTGGTCTTAAGTGGACTGGACAGCATGATGGATGAGTAGTTGAAATTTGGGGCGATCGGATGATCGATGAATAGTAACGATGAATAGTGGTGACGGAAAAGTAATTATAGATATCATCGATGAATAGTAACGATGATGAATAGTAATGATAAATAGTAACGATGATGAATAGTGTATGTGAATAGTAACGATGAATAGTAATGGTGAATAGTAATGGTGAATAGTGATAGTGACTAGTTCGTATGAACGAACGATGAACGATGAATAGGAACTATGAACGAACGGACGAACGATCGAATGATCGGACGAACGAACGAACGGAATTTCGGCAGCATAACGGCAGGAAGAAGATTACTTGGACGAACGAACGGACGAACGATCGGAATTTCGGCAGCATAACGGCAGGACAAAGATTATCTGGAAGAACGATGAATAGGGACTATGAACGAACGATGAACGATGAATAGGGACTATGAACGAACGATGAACGATCGAATGATCGAACAAACGAACGATCGGAATTTCGGCAGCATAACGGCAGGACAAAGATTATCTGGAAGAACGATGAATAGGGACTATGAACGAACGATGAACGATGAATAGGAACTATGAACGAACGATGAACGATCGAATGATCGAACGAACGAACGATCGGAATTTCGGCAGCATAACGGTAGGAAAAAGATTATTTGGACGAACGAACGGACGAACGATCGAACGATCGGACGAACGGACGAACGAACCATGAACGATAGGACGAACGATCGAACGATCGGACGAACGAACGAACAAACTAAGAACAGGGGACGAACGATCGAGAACGATCGAACGATCCTTGTGCTAGTGTGTGCTTGTGTGGAACATGGAGTGGGTGTGTGGGGGGGAGAGAGAGTTGCCATGAAATGGCTTGGGGTGGGATGAGAGGAGGCCCTTGCCCCTCTATTTATAGCCATGGTGGGGGGATTAGGGGGAGGGATGAGAGGATTAGTGGGAGGATGAGAGGATTAGTGGGAGGTTAGCATGTATTTGTCTTGTATAAGTGTAATTAGCTTGTAGAGCTCACCGTATGACACTGGAGGCATATGTATACGTATGGGCATGAGGAAAGTTATGAAGAAAATATTTATAGGGACTTGAAAAATGATTCTGAAGGTATTTCTCAAGAGGAAAATACTTGGAGATATATCGATGGAATATTTGGGCAATATTTCTGGAAAGAACTTGAAGGGGATTACTCGGGAAATATCTGGGCAGTATTTCTGGAAAGAATTTGAGGGGGATCACTGGAGAAACATTTGTAGGATATTTTGAGGAGGATTTTGGAGATAATATAGACCACTATGTTTTATTTGTTGATATCAACTCGCAAACAAACATTTTGAAATGAAACTTGAAATTCATTTTGAATTTAGGGTGAGTTTGAGAAAATTTTAGGATTTGAATTTTTGGGATGCTACAGTTGTGAAGAAGGGACAATTATATTGTATGCTTGAAAATAGTGCCGAAGCTTCCTGGAAGCCATCAAAACAGCATACAGCACCTTCTCCAATTCTGTATAATTTTTCTTTGATAAACTAAGAACTTCGGATACAAAGTATATTGGGGCTTGCTTTTTGACTTGCCCTTCAAGCTTCTCTTGGACAAGGGCCGCACTTACCGCTGAGTGCGAGGCTGCCACATATAACAACAGAGGAGCCCCTGGCGTTGGTGGAGTTAACGTCGTTAGGTCTATCAAATATTGCTTCAGCTCTTCGAAAGCTCTCTGCTGAACTGGTCCCCATTGAAAAACTTCGGCTGACTTCAGCACTTCGAAGAATGGTAAATTTCTCTCTGCTGATCTAGATATGAATCTATTGAGAGATGCCAGTCTTCCTGTCAATCGTTGAGCCCCCTTCTTTGTGCTTGGTGGTTCCATTCGAAGAATAGCTTCGATTTTGTTTGGATTAGCCTCAATCCCTTTTGTTGAAACTAGGCAACCAAGGAATTTCCCCTTCTTTACTGCGAAAACACACTTTTCTGGATTCAGTTTTAGACCGGCCTGTCTAAAATTAGCGAAAGTCTCCTGTAGATCAGCAATGTGATTTTCTTGCTTCGTGCTTTTTACAATGATATCATCGACATAAGTTAACACATTTCTGCCTATCTGAGAATGAAGAACCTTTGCTGTCATTCTGCTGAAGCTTCCTCCAGCATTCTTGAGCCCCTCAGGCATCCGAAGGTAACAATATGTTCTGCTAGGGGTTATGAAGCTGGTTTTTGGCTCATCCTCCTTCATCCAAATTTGATGATAGCCTGAATAACAATCCAACAGACTCATAAGTTCTGATGAAGCTGTTGCATCAACTAGGGAATCTATCCTTGGCAATGGAAACTCATCCTTCGGACAAGCCTTGTTGAGATCAGTAAAATCAATACACATCGTCCATTTACCATTGGCCTTTTTTACCATAACAGTGTTAGCCAGCCATTCTGGATACTTCACTTCTCTGATGACTCCGGCGCTGAGGAGTCTTTTTACTTCATTTCGAGCACCTTCGGCCTTGTCATCAGACATCTTCCGAAGCCTCTGCTTTCTGGGTCTAAAGGATGGATCAACATTGAGCGAGTGTTCAATAACATCCCTGTTGACACCACAGAGATCGTTAGCCGACCATGCAAAGACATCTTTGTTGTTGAACAGAAACCTTATCAGGGTTTTCTCTTGTTCCTCAGACAATTGAGATTCCAGCAGCACCTTCTGCTCTGCGATATCTTTGCATAAAAGCATGGGTTTCGGCTGATCGGCCGAAGCAGCCTTCTCCCTTCTGTACTTGTACTGCTCACAAGCTTTGGCTTCATCTATATTGTGGATTGCCTTTGAATCAGTCCAATTTCCCTTGACCTTTCTGGCAGCTTCCTGACTCCCATGAATAGCAATAGGTCCCTGATCCGAAGGTATCTTCATGCAAAGATATGCTGGATGAAGAATTGTTTCGAAAGCATTGAGTGTTCCGCGACCAATGATAGCATTGTAAGGATACTCCATGTTGACAATGTCAAACACAACTTGCTCAGTCCTTGTATTGTTGACGAATCCGAAGGTCACTGGCATGGTAATCTTACCAAGCGCTACAATCTGTCTTCCTCCGAAGCCACAAAGAGGGTGCGTAGCATCATGAATCTTGTCTTCGGGCTCTTGCATTTGTCTGAAGGCCTTAGCAAATATAATATCCGCTGCACTGCCTGTATCAACCAAAACATTGTGGACCAGAAATCCTTTGATCACACAAGAGATAACCATAGCATCATTGTGTGGGTAATCCTTGAGCTGAAGATCCTCTTGAGAGAAGGTAATTGGGATGTGAGACCATCTTGACTTGATGAAGGGTCCTTGTACCCCTACATGTTATACTCTTCTCTGTGCCTCCTTCTGTTTCTTGTTAGCCGGCTCTGAGCATGAACCGCCTGTTATCGGGAGAATCAGCTTCGGAGCTGAAGCAGTTCCAGCTTGGTTCTTGAACGAAGCCATCAGCTTAAAAAGTGGAAGTGAGTTCACCGGAGGTGGGCGCCAATGTTGGGGACTTGTTCTCAAATGCTATGAATTAGGAATAAGGCAACATAGAATGTTAGATGTTAAAGCCCTTCGTCCGCTGAAGCATTATTTCCCCAAGGAATTAATGAGCTTCGGACGAAGGTTATGAATAATATATCACGAAGGTCGCACCTTCGTGATCAAAGATAAAACAATGCGAAATGAAATATAAAATATAAAACATTATAGAATACCAAGAATAAATAACATTATTCATTTATTTTATAATGTGAACTTAAATATTAAAACATAATATTTAGGTACATTTATACCTTCGTCTTGGCAGAAAACAATAATTCCAGAGTAATGCGTTAGCAATTACAAGATTGCGTGAACAGTAAAGGAGTACTGTTCATCTATTTATAGGCACAGGACGCAGCCTGTAAGAAATTACAATCATGCCCCTCATATAAGATTACAATTATGACTCAGACCCTTATGGACTAAAAAGTCATTCCATCTTTAAGTCGGTTCGATCCTTCGTCTTTGGATACGTTATAGTATCGAAGCTTCATGAGCGGTAGCTTCGGTATCGCGTATAAACAGATTTGCCGAAGGTGTTTCTTCCTGCAGGACCTTCGGCGACGAAGTATGGTCCCAACACACGTGTACTCATGCTCTTATCAATATAGTTAGTTCAAAATGGTGTGTTGGGCATTTTAATCACCAAAACAACTATAAATGACACAAGGTCACATTTCCCTTTATTGGGTGGGCATAGTCTGGGTAAACGAAGCAAATAGCGTCAAAACCCCGGTTTAGTCTTCTCTTGCCTCAGGCTCCGAAGACAGTCATTAAGGCTTCGTCTTCATTTTTCACATAGTTACATAAAATCTCTTTGCACTTCGACTCGATGGCTTCTAGCCAATCGTCATCTAGCTCACCAAATTGTTTTCTATATCTGTACGTATACTTTAGATGCACAAGCCACCCTTCGTGTCATCTTGCTTGGAGGGACTATCTTCTTTTGTTTGTAGCATCTCCCACTGACTCGTGAGTGGCCACACTCTGAAGGCTAAGTTCTCTTGCACTAAATCCGTTGTTCCAATATAGCTGCACACGACATTGAAAACCACAAGAGCTACTTGAGCTTTGTCAGTGGTCACAATAGCTAGCCCTTTATGCTAAAGTGTGGTTTTACGGGCCTTTGGGTAATATCCTTGATGTCTTCTCTCTTCTCCAAGTCATTCTTTACGTAGAACCATCCTTCGTCCAAGAGTTGGCCATTTGCTTCGGTATGCAAGGGCAGGATACCGAGCATATTTCCGATATGCGAAGCTATAGCAGCTGAAGTTATTATAAATATACTCTTTTCTAGTCGCCTTTGTCTGGTAACAAAGCTCATGAATGTTGTAAAAGCATTTGGCACCACACCTTGGCTCCTCACTACCCAAATAAAAATCCCTAGTCCCACCAAGGCATTCAGAGTCAACTGATGAAGGTAAATATCAAATTTCTTCAGAACCTCCACTAACATCTTATGAAGTGGGAATCAAAGTCCAGTCTTCAGAAAGCTTCAGAATACCACCACCTCATCTTTCTTAGGATGTGGGATAGTATCCTCTCCACCAAGCCTGACAATAGAAATATCATGAAAATAATTGTCCTTCATCATCTCAATATGCCCCTTTTTCATGGTCAACTTGCCAAAAATAACGTGGCTCGGCTTCGCGGGCCGATCTCGCCATCCTCTTCAAAATCAAAATCCTCGTTGCCATTATAGTCATTTGATAGACCGACCATGATTTCTTCGGTAATCTTCTCGACATTGGCCCTCTTCGTAGCATCATAATACGCAACAAGAGCAAGCTCGTCATTCTTCCCCTGTTCAGTCATTTGACAAATCCTGAAACATGGAAACAAAGTTGCACAACGAGCGAATTCTCCGAAATAAGCTTTGGAGTTTGAGTAAATAGCAATGGTGTAACATCCCAGTTTTTTGATCCCAAGGTTAGAAATCCTAAACTCCAAACCCCCCATTATTCCTCTTAAGATCTCATCCCATGAGCATTTCATTCATCATATGCATACACCATGATTTCTAGTAGCACTTCACCTATAATATTTCATTTTGGCACCTAGGAAACATAAATGAATATTTGTATAAGGGAGAAAAGGAATTAAGTAAAAAGAAAATAGAAAATAAAGAGAAAAAGGAAAATTCCTCCCCCTCCTCGGCTGGGCCGATTCTGGCCCACCTTCTCCCCCCTCTCTCTCGCGCCCGTGCTCTCCTCCCTCCGCTCTCGGCCCACCTCGGCCCACCTTCTCCCGCGCGCCCGCGCTCACATCACGCCCCCCTCTCTTGCTGCCGCTCGGCCCCACTCGTTAGCTGCGCTCCGCCCCGCTCTCTCGTGCCCGCTCTTCCTCTGACAAATGGGCCCTACCCGTCAGCCCTTTCTCCTCGCCCATGACCTCACCGGCGCAATCCCCGTCGACCACCACCCTCCCACTCTCTCACCGCCATTACTCCTGCGCCAGTGAAGTTAGGCACCGTTCCGCCCCCCAGTTCATTGTGCTCGCATCCCTTCACGGCAGCCCGCCCTAAGTCATCTCATCCCTGGTGCTGTGCGCCATCATCGGCGCTGTTGTGCACCTCGTCGGCGCCAGCTAGTTTTTGGTCATTTCCCTCCCCAGGCGCCTATAAAAGGGACCGCCCAAGCTCCACCTCTCCTCGCACCGGCCTCGGCCACTCCCCCTCCCTTCCCCAGACTAAATCAAGCTCGACGCCGCCGCCTCCCTCCACTCTGGTGAGCTCTCTCTCCTTTCTCCAGTGGCCTAGAGTCAAATTAACATGCTTCACAAGCTTCACCACTTCACCACGAACACGGCGCACCATCCTTCTTCACCTATCGTGCCCCCTAGGCCTCACCGACGACCTCGCCGCCGTTGGAGCCCGCCACCTCACCGTGGACCGGCCGTCCTGCGCCACCACCGGCCAAATTGACCCCACCACCGTGACTCCCTACCCCCGCCCATGCTATGCCACCACCCTGACCACCTAGAACCGGATCACCGGCGGAGAGCCGCCATCGGAGCACCGGCGACCGGTTCTTCCTCCCCATGGGCAGACCACCGTTCTCCCCCTGACGTTGTTTCCCTCTCCCCTTGTTGGCATGTGGGCCCGCGCCCATGGCACCGTCTGTCGCCATCTGACCTACTTGATATTCCGGCCAAAGCTCAGAGCATAGGCAACATATTTATTACCAAAATCTGGGCGAAGGGTGGCTGAGAGCTGGCTAGGGACGAAGCTCGAAACCTGCTCAACAAGATATAGAAAATTTCTTTACCATTAGGCTTTTATTTTATATTTTTCCTTACCATGCCCCTCATTACCCTTGCCTTTGTCAATCTTCAGGGTGATGGTGCCGAAAGCTAATGAGTCGAATCTAGTTCTGAAGCGTCGAAGACCTTAGAAGCTCCTTTTGCTAACATCTGTAGAAGCACTTTTGAAAATTCTTTATACAAGAGAGTGTATTATTTGACAAAGAGTTGTAGCTAAAAGTGAACAAATTATTGTAAATGTCTGTAAATGCTTCGTAATGCTATTTTACCTTTCATTCGTATGTCGTCTGCTTTGCTGTGGACAAAATGAACGCTTGTAGCGTTTTGAGCCGAAGGCGAAAAACACCTTCCCTTCTTTTCATTCACATCGAAGCATCTTTCGTATACAACAAAGTTTCGAAGCATCTTCGTATTCAACGAAGTTTCATTTAAGACGAAGCATCTTCATATATAACGAAGCGTTTTCTCATAGAAGGCAGGAATCCCCGCTTTTCCTATTAATGCTTCATGCTTTATGTGATGATGATGAACCTACGAATGCCTAATGTATGCTTGTATGAATGCAAAAGATGATGTGATGAAGTGAGCAAATGTATGCCGAAGATAAAAAAACTCACACGAAAACACACCAGACTCTATATCCCCTTAGGAACAACTTTGGAGTCTCTTTACCTTTTACTTTGGTGGTATATCAGCTCTGCATTCCCTTAGGAACGACTTTGGAGCTAAGCTCTGCATCCCCTTAGGAACGACTTTGGAGCTTCTTCACCTTTGACTTAGGTGACATTTAAGCTCTTCATCCCCTTAGGAACGACTTTGAAGCTTCTTCACCTTTTACTTAGGTGGCATCTTAGCTCTGCATCCCCTTAGGGATGACTTTGGAGTTTCTTCATACATTTTTACACTCAATGGTGTAATCCTAGATTTTACATTTTACATGTGGGGGAATTTGGCCCTTGTATTGCATAGGGCTACGCAAGAAAAAATTGAAAATTACAACCTATGGCCCCATTAAAAACCTTTCTCCCCTCCTGAAAGGAAAAGGGTGCCATAGGAAAAAGTAAGAAAATTTACATAGTTTACACATAATATCTTCGAAGCTTATCTGCATTCCAAGATCTTGGAATGTCATTGCCATCCATGTCTTTCAACCTGTATGATCCAGGTCTTGACGAAGATACCACCAAGAAAGGACCTTCCCACTTAAGCTGAAGCTTCCCCACTGTATCTGGGTTGGCCACTCTTTGAAGCACCAAGTGTCCTGGCTTGATATTCTTTAATCTTACCTTTCGATCCCGCCATTTGCTGGTTCGGCTTGATATTTGTTGATGTGCTCTATTGCCTGAAGTCTGGTCCCATCTATGGTGTCTTTTATTATTTTGCAATCCTCTTTATCTTCTACCGAAGCTAAAGTCCTTATTGAACCCGTTCTTGCCTCTTCTGGTGTTATTGCTTCATCACCAAACCGAAGCTTGAATGGGGTAAATCCTGTTGACCTTGAGACAACAGTATTGTGGTTCTGTACCACTTTTACCAACTCGTCTGGCCACTTTCCTTTGGGCTGATTGAAGATTGACTTCATTATCCCTGTTATTATGATTCCATTGGCTCGTTTTACCAATCCATTTGATCCCAGATGTCTCACCGATGCAAAGTGTATTTTTGTACCAATCTGGTCACAAAAAGCTTTGAACATTTCGACATCAAATTGAGTTCCGTTATCAACCATGATAGGCTTCGGCACACCGAAGCGACAAATAATATTCTACCAAAAGAACTTCTAGACTGTGGCTGAAGTTATTGTAGCTAGGGGTTTAGCTTCGATCCATTTCGTGAAGTACTCCACTGCTACCACACCATATTTAAAGTTTCCTTGCGCTGGTGGAAGTGGGCCTAGCAAATCCAGGCCCCACCTTTGTAGTGGCCAAATGGGCTGAATTAATTAGGTTAGAGACAAAGGTTGTTTCTGGTCTCTGGCACACTTCTGACAGTTTTCACATTTTTTAACCAAATCTGCTGCATCCGAAGCTGCCTTCGGCCAATAAAATCCTTGTCTAAAAACCTTTCCCAGTAAATGCCTAGACCCAATATGAGCTCCACAAAGTCCTGCATGTATCTCCTTCATTAGCTCTTGACCTTCGGTTCTAGATAAACATTTTAGTAATGGAGAGCAAACTCCTTGTTTGTACAACTCCCCCTCTATGATTATATAGGGTCTTGTTCTTGCTTCCATTCTTTTGTTGTAAGCTTCGTCATCCGAAAGACAATTGCCTTGCAAGAATGATACAATCTCAGTCCTTCAATCTTCGCTGTGCACTAGCGAGATTGTAAGCACTGCTCTCTCCATGAGCTTGACTAAAGGTGCTTTTATTGTTTCAAAAAATACTTCCGAAGGTAGTGGAAGTCCCTATGCCGCTGACGTAGCTAATAAGTCTACATGTTCATTTCTCCTCTTCGGATATTCTTTACAGAGAAACCTTCGAAGGAGACTTCAATCCTTTGGACTGTGTCCTGATACTTTTCGAGCTTCGGGTCTCTTGCTTTACTGCTTTTGCCAACGTGACCCAAAATGACTTGTGAGTCAGACTTGAGGATTGCCCTTCTTATTCCCATTGCCTCAAGTTTCCGAAGCCCCAAGAGAAGGGCTTCGTACTCTGCAATATTATTTGTGTAGTTGAAGTCTAGCCTTGCTGCATAGCAGGTTTTGATTTTAGACGGTGAAATTAGAACGATAGCTGGTCCTATGCCGAAGGTTCCCCATGATCCATCATAAAACACTATCCAAGCTTCGTCATCTTTTGTTCTTTCTTTGTCCTGAGCCCCTGGCATCCAATCAGCAATGAAGTCTGCTAACACTTACGATTGGATCGAAGATCTATGAACATATTCAATAGCGAATTCATTTAGCTCTGTAGCCCACTTTCCAACTCTTCCTGTGGCTTCTCTATTTCTCATTATATCCTTGAGAGATTGTGAAGAAGGTACTATGATATGGTACGTCTAGAAATAATACCGAAGCTTTCTGGAAGCCATCAGTATAGCATATAGTACCTTCTCCAACTCTATGTAATTTTTCTTTGATGGACTAAGTACTTCGGAGACAAAGTATACTGGCACTTGCTTCTTTGCTTGACCATCCTGCTTTTCTTGCACCAGCGCTGCACTAACCGCAGCGTGGGAAGCAGCTACATACAACAACAATGGAGTTCCTTACGAAGGTGGGGTTAAGGTTGTTAATTCTATCAAATACTGCTTCAGTTCTTTGAAGGCTTTTTGCTGAATTGGTTCCCATTGGAAGACTTCGGCTGACTTTAGTACTTCGAAGAATGGCAAGTTCCTCTCTGCTGATCTTGAGATGAATCTATTCAATGATGCTAGCCTTCCTGTCAACCTCTAGGCACCTTTTCGTGACTTTGGTGGTTCCATCCGAAGTATGGCTTCTATCTTACTTGGGTTGGCTTCGATGCCCTTTGTTGATACCAAACAACCAAGAAATTTTCCCTTCCTTACTTCGAAGACGTATTTTTCTAGATTTAACTTGAGACCAGCCCTTCTGAAATTAGCAAATGTTTCTTGCAAATCAGCAATGTGATCTTCTTGCTTCGTGCTTTTGATTATGATACCATCAACATATGTCAGCACATTCTTGCCGATTTGAGAGTGGAGAACTTTGGCAGTCATCCTGCTGAAGCTTCCTCCAGCATTCTTGAGCCCTTCGGGCATCCAAAGGTAGTAGTAGGTCCCACTATGGGTTATGAAGCTTGTCTTAGGCTTATCTTCCTTCTTCATCTAGATTTGATGATAGCCTGAATAACAATCCAATAAGCTCATTAGCTATGAAGTAGCTGCTGCATCCACACGAGAATCTATTCTTGGCAATGGGAATTCATCCTTTGGACATGCCTTATTGAGATCTATGAAATCAATGCACATTCTCCATTTTCCATTAGCTTTCTTTACCATCACGGTATTGGCCAGCCATTATGGGTATGTTACTTCTCTGATGACACCGACCTTAGAAGCCTTTTGACTTCATTTCATGCACCTTCGGCTTTGTCATCGAACATCTTTCGAAGCTTCTGCTTTCTTGGCCTGATAGCCGGATCTACATTGAGTGAATGCTCGATGACGTCTCTGTTGACACCATAAAGATTATTGACTGACCAGGCAAAGACATCCTTGTTGTTGAACAGAAATCTCAACAGGGGTTTTCTTGTTCATCAGATAGTTGTGATCCCAGTAACACCTTCTGCTCGGCTATGTCCTCGCATAGAAGCATGGGCTTTGGTTGGTCTGCTGAAGCAGCCTTATATCTTGTGTTTGTACTGTTGATGAGCTTCGGTTTCATCTATGTTATGGATAGCCTTTGAATCTGTCCAGTTCCATTCGGCCCTTCTAGCAGCCTCTTGACTCCCATGCACAGCTATGGGGCCTTGGTCTGATGGTATCTTCATGCATAGATATGCTGGATGAAGTATTGCTTCGAAAGCGTTCAATGTTCCTCGCCCAATGATTGCATTATAAGGATACTCCATATCAACAATATCAAAGACAATTTGCTCTGTTCTTGTATTGTGAACATAGCCGAAGGTAATCGACATAGCTATCTTGCCTAGTGCCACTATCTGCCTTCCTCCGAAGCCATAGAGGGGGTGCGTTGCATCATGTATCTTGTCATCATGTTCCTGCATTTGCCTGAAAGCCTTTGCAAAGATGATATCTGCTACACTACCTGTGTCTACAAGGACATTGTGAACCAGAAACCCCTTGATGACATAAGATATAACCATTGCATCATTGTGAGGATAATCCTTGAACTGAAGGTCTTCCTGGGAGAAGGTGATTGGTATATGAGACCACTTGGACTTGATGAAGGGTCCTCGCACTCCAACATGTTGTACCCTTCTCTGTGCTTCCTTCTTCTGCTTCTTATTGGCTGGTTTAGAACTTGAGCTGCCTGTGATTGGGAGCACCAGTTTCGTAGCCGAAGGTGCCATAGCTTTGTTGCCTTACAAAGCCATTGTCGCAGGTGTGGAAGTGAGTTCATCGGGCGCCAATGTTGGTCACTTGCTCTTGAATGTTGTGGATCAAGAGCAATGCAACAAAATTGTTAGTTATTAGGGACCTTCGTCTTCCGAAGCATTATTTCCCCATGAATATAATGATCATCAGACGAAGGTTAAGAAGGACATATCTTCATCATTTTAATGCGTAAAGAGGAATACAAAGGAACGAAGATAATAACTGTATCTCGTTAATTCATTCATTCATATTTGCATTCATAAAACATATATGAGTATAGCTCAGTGCCCGTGCGTTGCAACGGGATCATATAATAGCTCGATAACTTATATATACAAATGTGTGTTATATTGTTATGAGATGGAGGACGACATCCACGAGCCGTCCGGGATGACGTTGAAGAGAAACTCGGGCCTGTGACACACGAGCACTCACCTAGTAGTGTATTATACAAGATTTAACAAGACAATTTAAAGGCAAAAATTCAAGAATGATCTTTCATAGACTACTGTAAATTCATGACTAAAAGCTCACTGTAATTGACTTGCTTGAAGAACACAATAATACTACTGTGAATATGTGATACAACTTAATCACAGTAGTAAAATTACATCTGATGTTGTATTTGGTAAAAAAATATTTTTTCAGAGTTCAGAGCCAACAACTAAACTCAGGTGTTACAAGGTACAACGAACCTTACTATTCAGATTATTAATATAAAAACTCAAGACAGGTGTAATCCTCAAACAATCATAAGCAATGTGTATAGGAATTTTAGACATAATGGTGCCTACCACATGCTTTAGTATTCAGATTATTAACACAAACTCATGGCATAATGACCAAAAAATATTAACACACAAACATGGACATAATGTTGTTTATGAATTTTAGACATATATAGAGGTCAAATAGAGGAATTTTAGACAATGAACAATTATCATCATCAATAGGCTAGAGTTCAAATTCTTAATATATGAACTTGACATATAATAGTGCCTCTAGCAGTGTCGCCTTAGTTTAAAAGCAGTAATATGGCATAGAGAGGAGAGGATAGGAGAGAAGAGAAGAGAGGAAATAAACAATATCTATTGCTTTCCATATAAACTCATAAAGTTATATATATTCCAATCCCATGGAGAGATGAGGGGAGGAGAGCTACAAAAACCAATCCTGTTCTGTTTCTCCTTTCAGGCCTAACCCTATGCAGCAACATATTCATCCAAGAAACCAACAACCTGTAACATATCCCTTATTATCCTACCCATTACAAACTTGTCATTAAAATTAAATTCAGTACTGACTAATATTATCTCGATCAATCTTCAAGGACATCAAGCTCGATTTTGCTATGCTACAGAGAATGGTGCATGTGGACCCTTCTTCCTTATATGCATCAGGTGGTCTAAAGTTGGCTTTAACCTTTAGCCCACCTTACATTAGAGATTTGGACATCAAAGGGAAGCTAAAACATTCTAAAGCTTTTAGATCTCTAAGTTTAGAAGAGGGAGGCAAACATGCCCTAGAATATTGGAGATCGCAGCTGCTGCTATCACCAAGTAACACACTAAGATATCGAAGACCACAACTGCTGCTATCACCGTTTAAAGTATAGGATTCAGTGGTGGTGCTTTTCCTTCTACCTTAACAACTAAGATCTCAATCCATCTTAATTTGTCCAACCGAACTCTGAATGAAAAAAAGGAATCGCATTTCAGGAATGATTGACGAGTTAGCACAATGCAGGTTCAGAACCTTTGGTTATTTCCAAAATAAAGACTCGCATGTATGGCTATAACAATTTATACTTTTAAAAATGGATACTTATTGAGATCTGATAACCACATTTAGCTAGCTTAGCAGGAGGGAGCATGCTAACTCATAATGCCTTGTAATTACTGAATACTGATGAACCAGCGGAGCCATACCTCATTGACATCCTCAAGTAGCTCTGACAAACAAATTAGGGGACATGACAAATAAATTAGGGGACACTACCTCTACGTATCTGCACAAGGGCCCAAGAGAGGTGGGGCCCGGCCATAGGAACGGAGCTCTCAGCTCCCACACCGTGCACCAGTGAATGCGAGCAGCTGGTCTGGCCTTCCAGTAATCCGATCTGCATGCAGTGTGGTCCAGGATTCATGTGGATAAGGATGAAATCAAGAGAGCGCTAGCTAGGATCACACACCAGTAGCACAAGGAAGGAAGGAATGAGCGAACGAACCTTGAGGAAAACATCGCCGACGGGCTTCTTTGTGTGGCTCTCTGTCGTTGGTCGCAACCCCCGCCACTGCCCTCACTCGTCGCACATCGCGTTGTGGTCACGGTCGGGGCTGCCCTTCCGTCCGGTCGACCGGTCGAGCATGGGGTGATCAAGCAGGACTCGAGGAGGAGGTAGCGGATTTATGGCGGATCGAGGTAGCAGGGCCGAGTGTGGGTTGTTGGCTTGTTGCGCCCGTGGGCGTGGCAGGCGGGGGGTGGGGGCAGGCGGAGGGATCATGAGCTAGAGGGGGAGATCGTGGAGGGAGTTGGCAGTTTGGAGGGAGATCATGGGGGATTCCTTTGCGCGGGCGTCTGGGAGTGAGCGGGTGCTCCTGAGATGGCTGAGATCGACGATGAACAGGAGAGCACGGGACGGAGACGGCGCTAGCAGGAAGAGCTAGAGGGCGAGGGCTCGCTGGGCAGAGAAAGCAAGGGAGACTGACCCTAAAGCCAAGCTGGGTCAGGGTAAGAAGCGTGTGGCCTCCTGGCAGCTACTTGGGCCGCACCAAAGAAACACAGCCCACGCGACCTATGTCGTCATCACGGCTTGCACATTTTTATGACCATACCGGCCAGCCAACATAGCTTCTACCGGCTTATAAGCCTTCCTTCTTTAGAGAAAGCAATCATGGTCAAATGCTCCTGCTAGTGTCAAATTGAGGCAACTTTTTGCGCGAGCAGACGTGGGTCCGGTGTGTGCAAAACTAATGGTGGTTGTCACGTGGGCATCCGTAGTCTGCAATGTGGGCCCAACGTCCAGAGTGTGTGATGGCTTGCACGATAGAAATGGCTGAATGGGAATGGGGGATTTTGTCATATGGGATCGGAGTGCCCCAAGTCAGGAGTTGCTCGACGTCCCGCGTCACAGAATGTGATGGTTTGCCGGACAACAGCGGTGGAGGAGCCATTATGGCTTAGTGTGGCATCAGCCATACCTTACTTTTAATAACTCTCATATCTTCTACTATAACATCAAAATAAGATGTGGTGTGGTGGATATGATGTCTCCAATAGATGTTTTCTTAACATATAGTTGATGGAGATACAATTCATTCATCAAATGAATATATATATATATATATATATATATATATATATATATATATATATATATATATATATATATATATATAGCTGAATGCCCGTGCGTTGCAACGGAAATATATAATACCAGTATACTACGATAACTTATATACAAAATATGTGTTATACCGTTATGAGAAAATGTTTCATAATCAATTTGTGATTCTGGCCATACATAAATTTTGTTATTTATAATCTATCTGTTTCACCACTACATTGCAACCATCAGTATCATGCAGACTTCGATATATGTCACGATTTGCATGGTCTTATTATTGGAGAGCACGTTTCACACATACCGGAAGAAATTCCCTCGTACATCGTTAGTCATCGGACACGTACCACCATACGCTTTTTCTTAAACAAAAAGGTAAGTATGTGTGTTTGCAAGACTAATGGTCAAACATCGTATAACCATAAAGTTAGAATACTATATTAATATATTAAATAAATTAATCCAATAGACATAGATTAATCCAATTAACATAGGATAAATAAATATCTAATTATAAAAGTATGAAACATGGTATAATCAATGTTGTTATTACGTAGTAAATATTCATACGAGACTAACACAACTGGAAAGGTTCAATTAAGAATTAAAATGGGGAAGTTACGAATTTCCAAAGTTTCTATGTATTGATATAGGATTAATTAGGAAATCAATTTTATTGTTGTTTTCATGATAAAACAGAGGTATTATGTGATAAAAAAAATAATATTATAGAATTATAGAAATTGGAATGAACTCATTTGGATTTAATATGAAATTTCCATGAATTAAATGAGTTTCTGCAATTATTTTTAAACTAAAAATCAATTTCTAAACTCCTTTTCCCTATTTTCTTTATTTCCTGGACTGCGTCCCAAATTCCAGAAAGATCAGGGGCCAAGCTATAAATGTTTTTCTAGACTCAGTGAGCATACAGAGTGGACGACGGGTTAAACACAAATAAAGTCTTAGTTGAAGTTGTACACAATTCAACATGAGTCACATTGGTTAGAGGGTGGAAGGCTAGGAATTCTACTCAATAGATCTAAGGTTTGATCCCTGAGTAGCATGGTTTGATTTTTTTTCTGCGTGCGGAACGGAGGAGGGCAGAACGACAGAAATTGAACCGAAGCTGACGTGTTTTGTTGTAAGGACCTTCGGCATAGAAGGAGACCCCAACATGAGTTTTCACCCAAAAACGCTTTTGTGTTGTTTTCAGTGATTTGACGGAGTTGCTATTAGGCCTCCTGCTAATATGTATAATAAAAGTAATAAGACAAGTGGAAAAAAAAAGGCATTTCATTTGAGTACAACCGCGGGGGAGGAATCCGGCAAGGCAAGCAGCCTCTCATAGTTTGTTTTGTCCCGTTGTGAGGACCTAACGGAGCGGCGAGCTTGACCAGTTTCCCAAAGCAGGCGACTCCTCCGGTCTCCCACCTCTGCAGCTGCCCCCCAACAGCCCAGCTGCAGCTTCCATTCCTGGCTAACCACCACCAACCCAAAAGCAGCTGCCCGCTGCTGCTGCGGCACTTTGGTCACGTGCCCACTGCACACCTGACACCAACATGGCCGCCATGTCACGCCACCACCACGACCCGCTTCTTGTCTTGTCTTCTCTTCTCCCTTCCCTGCCAAGACAAAGATCAAACGAACCCACGCGTTCCCTTCCCTCTCGTGTCGTGCAGAAGCAGAAACCCACCCGTCGTTCCGCCATGGCTGGAGGAGGAGGAGGACGGCTTCCGCTCGACCTGTCCCTGGCCACCGCGGGGCCGTCGGCTGGCGAGCGGCGGCCGAGGGCGCGGCCGAACCGGCGCACCGTGTCCTCGCTCTATGCCGAGCTGGGCGCGATGCTCCCCAACCTCCCCATCGACCGGGTGAGTCCCTGCCCCGGACGGCCCTGCTTCTTGCCTATTCACCGTTTGTGTGTTTTGTTTGACGTCGTTTCCTGCCAAAACCGTCGACGGCGCGCGCAGCCGGCGAGCAAGGAGGAGATCGTGGACGCCGCGGCGGCGCGCGTGAAGGTCCTGGAGGACACGGTGGCCGTGCTGGAGACGTACCACGCGGTGCGCAGCCCCCTCCACGGGGCCGGCGCCGGCGCCGCTGCTGCCCGGCGGCCCGAGGTGTCCGTGGCCGTCGGCGCGGTGTGCTTCTGCGCGCGGCTGCCGGCGCGGAGCCCCGGCGCGCTGACGCGCGTGCTGGAGGCGTTCCACCGCCGCGGGGTGGAGGTCCTGGTGGCCACGGTGGGGCCTCACGGCCACGGCGGCGCCGCCGTGGTCACGGTCACCGCTGCCGCCGCGCCGCCTGAGGTCCTGCAGATGATCAGGGCCGACATCACCGGCATCTGCTGATCCATGGGTAATCAATGGCTTCTGCTGCTCGCGGCGATTGCACCTTTTGCTACCTCTCATCCGACGGCCATGGCCTCCAACTTTTTTTTTGGTATTAAGGCTACAACTACGAAATCAGCTAGATAGGTGAAATGGCTAGTGCTGTAATAACACCGGCAAAAGCAGACATTTCCGATTCTGTAGCTTCAATCTGCGGCGCCAGCGTTATCCAACGATAGAGATGTTTTTTGTTTCCGTATCTTTTGGCATCTTTATTTGCATTTAACGAAATGCAATGTGTCAGGTTGATATTAGCGAGGATCTTGAACTCCGATCTCATGGTTAGAAGAACTGGTCCGTCTGCTAAAGTTATGTCAACGGTGACTAGAGCATGGGTCTGTTTATTTCGGCTTCTAGCAGCTTCTGGCCACCAAAAGCTGCTGCGGACTATCAAACGCTCATCTTTTTAGCCAGTTTTTATAAAATTCGTTGGGACAAAAACCATCCAAAATCAATATAAACACATAATCGGTTAAATCGTTGTAATAGTAGAAATCCGTCACTTTCTAGATTCTGAGCCCTATGAACAACTTTATCTTCCTCCACACGTAATCGTAATGATACTCAGATTCTTTCCACAGCCAGATTTTTATAAAAGCTGGTCAGAAAAAAGCTGAACCAAACAAGTCCTATGACTGGTCTAACGAATACCATTTCTAAAAAAAATGAGCAAATTTGATAGAACTCGTTCTCTAACTCTGGCTGACAATGAGATGGGGTAATGCTGCTGCTAGTTGCTCACCAAAGGGTGAAAGCACAGCAAAACATTCCCCAACAAAATTAGTACTCTCTCCGTCTCAATTTATATCTCGTTAGTCTTTTTTGCCAAATTTGACTTGTCCATTTTTTTAAAAAAATAATGAAACTTCAAAGACATATTTAAAATATATTATATACTAAACAATATTACAGTAATACTAATTATGAATTTTTAAAAATAAGATCCGTCAGTCAAACTTAGTGCAAAAAAGTTAAATAAATCATAAATCGAAAGTGAACCACTCCGCCGCGCAATCGCCCTCAACCGACACTGCAACAGCGACAGCTTTCCGGCAAGGTGAATACGGAAGGGCTCATCCACCGGCAGCTGGCAGCGGTAGCCCGTAAAACGGTTCAATCGCCGGCTAGAAAGCTAAACTTAGGGCAAGAATCAAACACAAACATCAATCAACTAGAACTCAATGCCCAAAAGATGAAGGCTACATTCAAAATGTTCATCAGGTCCACGACCTTCGGCAGGAAGAAGCCAAGGCCTCTGTGGCCATATTTACAGGTAAGTTCATCGTTAGTGCTACAACTAGTGCTGTTAGCTTCTAGTACCAATGGCCGGCGAACCTAGGCGAAAACAGACGAAACCATGTTAATTATGCGACAGTATAACATATGCCGTGAATTACCAGTCAAAAAAAACATATGCCATGAATTTTAGATATCCCGACTTACCAAAACAACCTCGGATCAGGACAGTCCAAATTAGAACAATCCTGACAATAACCAATTTCATTTGGAAAGGAGAAAAGAAGAGACTGTTCACCAGAAGAGACACTTCCACTTAACCAATAAATTACCTGTGAAATCAATCAGCGTAAGTTCATTATGTCGAGCCACGAAATGTGCGGCAGGATTTGAGTTCAAGAAAGTAAAGCCAATAGGGGGCATACCTACGAATGGGCTACTCTACTGGGAACTTGATCGCATGAACACGTCCATTAGGTTGCTGTTGCGTCTTCTTGCTGCCTGGAGAACAAATTTTACATAATTACTAGTAGATAATACTCCAACACATCCTTTTTACGTTAGATGGTTCCTAGCCATCAGAGTGGTGCAGGAGCCATCCAAGCCCTATTTAAATGAACTAGAGGTAATAGTTAGCTGCTAAAAAGTTACTAGTAGAATTACCTAGCTAACAAATAGCAGTTGGTTAACTATTAGCTGATTTGCTAAAAATAGTTAATAGCTGAATTATTAGTTGGGCTGTTTGGATGTCAAAAAAAAAACCTCGGCCGGGGAGGGAAAGATTGTCCTCCCGGTATTATATTAAGAAGAGACCGAAACAATGGTCCCGGCCGAGAAAATCTCTGAACCCTGGCCCCATCACTAACGGGCCGGCGTCAACTATCCACTCTGCAACGGCCCAACCGGAGGGTGGCGCATAGGACATCGTAACCCGAGAACAGATGGGACACGACGAGGAGATTTTTTTAACCAAGCCTGAAAATCCGCTCCCGAGGGAAATCGAACCCAGGACTTGGAGGTGCTACTCAGAAGTCCTTAACCACTAGGCTAGAGGCCCTTTCGCAGGCTGTTTGGATGTCTACAGCTATTTTTAGCTAACTATTAGTTATAGTGCATTCAAACGGGGCCTCAGTAAACTAAAAAAGATGAGATGACATTTTTGCATGCCTGAAGCCATGTAACTACAGGGTCAATCGGACTCTTGCAAAGCTGAAAACTGTAATATACTTTGCTTAGAACAGAACAAAAGTATGGGCTGTAAATTTTCTCTCATAGAGCTGTATTTTGAACTTCCAGTTGATATATAGTTAACATAGTTTCACTGGAATATTCTTTAACTTTACATAAGTTCCCTGGCCCAGTTATAGATAACTAACACAACTGAATAGCAACTTAAAAATTTTCAATGAATGAAGTCACATACTACATGAAGCGGAAGAGCAAAATATCATTTCCAACCTTTGTTTCTCGAATGGGGAATGGTAGCTTTATTGCATCTGGATCGTGAACCTTCATTTTTAATTGCAGATGCTTCTGCACTTGCTCTCTCAGTTTTTGTTCCTTGTGACTGGTTAGGCCTGCTTGCTGCTAATTGCTGAGGGTTTGCGAGAGGCTGATGAGAAGCACCATAGCAGAATGCATCATCAGTAAGAGAACATGAAAAACTATCCTGCCAATGAGCTGAGGGCGGCATCAAACCTTTGTTTGAGGAACAAGGCTCTTCTGAGTAGGCAATGCTGAGTTGCCACAAGAAGAAAACCGTGATGATGCCATCAATCCATTCTCATGTGACACGTTTGGAGTTGTGTGGCCACTCAAATGCTGCACACATGATTCGCGATAAAGCTGGCCAAGCTCAAATCGAAGACGGTAGTTGCCCTGTGAATGATACATTTTTGTTGCAAGAGGAACTGGCGCATCTGATATAAATTAAATAGAAATCAAAACACTGTACGGTCAGAGGTTACAGCGCAATGAAAATTGAACAAGATATATTATCCTCATGTGAATGCAACATTTGGGAAATTGGATGAACATCCAAATTAAGTCTCAGGTAGAAAAAGGAGAACACTGAAGGAGTGAAGGTAAGCCTTCTGATAATGCTGCATAGACATGCCGTGAAGGTTCCGTTATGGACCAACTTTAAACATTAAATCTTAATTGGATAGGCAAAAGTAATTTTCTGGGAGTTCCTCCCTTCTTATTCTATGGTTACTGACTTCACACCCATCAACTGGATAGAATACTAGAACTATGCAGGCAAGGTTCCTTCACAGACAAACTGAGTGTAAAAATTAACCTTGACTCAGTAAGCAAAAACAAACAATTTTCTAAGGAAACCATTTATTTTGTTTTTTCCTTGTTACTGAGATGCAATATATCAGAGAACCTTTCATCCCCAGTTAAAGGAAACCATTCAAAATACCCTTTCACTTGAAGTTCAATTGAGCCAAAGAAAAAAAGTAGCGAGTGGATGGAGCCCATGTCACTGAAATGATTAGAACATTGTCTATCTAGTACCACTAAAAATTGCTTAGCTTAGCTTTAATCCAAGAAAGGAGAAAGCAGACCATAACATGCCTACTTTGTCCAACCATGAAAAAACACAAGCATGGGATAACATGCAGCTCGACAATCTCTAGGAGGGAGCAGAGGACACCTGAGAAGCAATCAATACCTCTGGGATGATTTTTAGGCACATTGATAGTAGCTGAACTATCAACAGACAGGCCCAGCCCTACAAACCAAAGATGCATGTAAATAAAAACTACAATAAAAAAATGAAACCCAATAGTAAGATATCATGTTATCAGCTGAAACATTCATCTTTTGGCCGAGAAAAGCCCACACACTTCATTGTTTCGACAAAACATATCCAAGAGGGCATTAGTTTCCTATGTATTATCCCTGGAAATATAACACTGGTTTTATCTTAACATGCAAATGAAATGGTCCCGCAAACTTATATAACTAGACAGCACAACCTAATGTGGATACACAAAACTTCTTCATGCCCATAGTAGCTATACTAACCATATCATTTAAACACTAGATAAAAAAGGGCAAACCCAGTGCCAGAGGCTCCCACATGAGCAAGCCTTGCCTCCGCAAATGCGAAGAGGCTGCTTCGAATCCACGACATGGTAACTCTGTAAGACAGCTATCACCGCTGCACCAGACCTGCCCTTCATCATTTAAACACTAGATACACAGGTCAAATGACCCTAGAGAAAGTCAGCGAGAACAAAGGAGGATTAAATGATACGATATTGATAACAATTCGACAGAAAGCAGCACTTTGATCACCTGTGGAATCTATAGGTTGTACTTTAGTGACATGTCCATTGTCCAACTCGAAACTATTGGCAATGTTCTTGCTTTCAGTTTGAGATTTTGCTTTCACTTTTATGTGAACTTTTTGATCTATATAAGATGTCAAGGCAGCAAACGTCTGAAGATCCACAAACATTTAGAGTCCATTTAACAAAAGAAAATTTGGAGTGTTACATATGAACACAAATAACAGCAGGTAAAAGTAACAGTAAACGAGAACAAAAAGGCTGCCTCATAAACAATAGGATACTTCCATTACTTATCAACTTTATTTTTCTGCCCTTCTTCAGGGGCTTTGTAGGATTGGCATGATCCACACCCACTGGACCATTTGTGTTTACCTTCCCTGAACTACATTGCCCTGCACAATAAACAAAGTTTCAATGAAAAAGCCAAAAAAAAGACTAAACACCATTTTTTACGAAAGGTGCATGCAGCATGTTCATCGCAAAATTTTCCAAAGGTCTGCATCACATGTTCTAGGACAGCATTAATCTTACAATGTGGTAGTAATAAAACAAGTAACACAAAAATTTGTACCTTAAAAAGATCAAATAAGGGATTTGAGTATTTGACTATTCATCACATTTCGGTTAAGATATTCATCAGTTGAGCAAGTGAGATGCTTGGAATGGTAATGACACCAGCTTTTCCAGGCAGGTGTATCAAACAGTAAGCAAATTACAGTAGTCATTGATTAAGCTAAATGATGTAAACAGCAATAGATTGGGGCTTTTCGCACATACAAATTGTAAAATATTAGTTCATGTGCTGGAAATATGGGTTCACATATATTATAACTTCGAATTTTTGGATTACAAGTTCACAGCAAGATTGGTGATGAATTACACAAACATAATAAGATTAAACCTATGTTTTAACACCTAAAACTGAGCAGATTGAACAGAAGTACTTACACCTAAATAATGTAATAGAAAAAAAATTAACAGCACCTGTATGAATTGCATATTGGCTGGCTTTGACTGGCTTCTTGCAAGTACTACAGCAGACCTTCAATAAAAGATAAGATTTTGTTCCAGTGGATCAGCCATATGTGAAAAGGGAAATCATACAGGTAGATTCATCAAAGTTACCAAGTCCAATGGGTCAGCCATCGGTTTTGATCCAAATATATGCATATCTGCACAAAGTTACTGGAAAAGTTAAAAAGCTAAGCTGTGGTTGACATCAACAGGTAAGTTGAAGCTACAGATTACAGCTATTTGAAATACGAGAAACATATGTGAAAAAGACAGAGTAAAACACAACAGTATACATTGAAGGTAAAATAAACATGGCAGTGAAATCTCAAGGTAACAAATAAACACATACTCCCTCAGCCCCGAAAAGAATGCAATTCTCACGTTTTGAGGAGTCAAATAGTTCAATGTTTGACCGAAGTTATACCCAAAAAAAAGTTTAACGTTCATGATACAAAATAAGTAGGGAGAAACATTTGTGCAATCAAGCTTTACGTACAATCGTATTGCAATCAAACTACTAAAAGTCACGAATATATATATATATATATAGTTTATATATTAAGAGCCCTGGGCTTCCAATAATAAAGGAAGCCCAGGCTAGTCAACATGGGCATTTTGGTTGAACCACACTGAGTCAACTGATTATAGTCACGGCGCCGTTACCCCCGTCAACCAGCCACCTCTCCCACGTTTCCTGTTTCTAAAACCGTACTCGCGCATTCAACGGAGATAAACCAGCGTCCATTTGAAGAAAACCCCAGCCGCGCAGATTTTCCTTTCGTGGGAGGCGACTCCCCAGGCGATTTCAGCGCCTCCAAACCAGCGCAGCGCCAATCCACCGCCGCTCCAATCCAGCGCCATTCCATTACTCCTTACATCCTTCAATCTCCCAGCATTGGAGCCGATTCAAGAAGTTCCAGGTAATCCAACATTGAAATACCCCGAGTTTGCCGTCGATTTTTTGAGCCCTATCGGTCGATTTGAAGTGGATTTGATGGTAACCCTTATTATCCAGCTAAATGTGTGATTTGTATCCGCTTATACATCACTATAATCGGGTCATTGCATCGCGCATTGCATCTTTTTTTTGTTTAGGAGCCCCGATATTAGGGTATGTGTATTTATTCTGTATTCCTACTATCGCCCGACATTCTGTATTTAGGCAAAAGGCTGTGGATTAGGTATTTACTGATTAGTTAGCAGATAGTACTTTTATACAACCCAAGTAACATATATATGCTGTTTGTATGTAATATATATGCATATCTTCAGTTCTGTTTATGCACATTCACCTGAGTCATTTGTTTACACATTTGGTTTATTATATATGCATATAGTCAGTACTCTTTATGCACATTTACTTTAATGATTTGTTTTCACATATATTTTATTATCAAATATGCTTATTTGTATTTGATATATATGCATATCCTCAGTACTGTTTATGCACATTCACTTGAGTCATTTGTTTAAACATTTGTTTTATTATACATGCATATAGTCAGTATTCTTTATGCACATTTGCTCTAACGATTTGTTTTCACATCCATTTAATTATCTAATATGCTTATTGTATATCATTTATATGCATATCCTCATTACTTTTTATTCAATTAAATCATTTTGTGTACACATCTGTTTTATTATATATAAAATATACCTATTGGATTTGATATATATGCATATTGGCAGTAATGTGTATGCTCATTCATACACAAGTTTGTGAACATATATTAAGCATATTTGAATTGTTCTATTTACTTGCATAATTAGTTTACACTCCTGTTCATTATATATAAATACATACAGATACTGTTATTTAAGCAAATGTTATTTAAATATTCATGTTATTTGAGCTAAATGTTTTTATTACTATGAACCAGTTATTAAAATATGTTGTATAGTTAGTTGATGCATAAAGGCTCTTATTTTATCCTGATCCATTTACAATTATATGAAATATTAAATCAATCTTTATGCTTGTATATAACAATTGCTCATTAAATGATCTCGCATAAATGTAAAAGGTAGTTTAAGTCATGTAATTCCATTTAGCATTATATAGTATGCATTTCAGATAGTTATAGTAAAAATTAGTTTTTTTCTGGCATATATTCTTGCATAAATCAAAGTATTTAAAAACAACTTCCTTTTTCTACAGATTTATTCAGTATTTAGTCATGAAGTCTGTTGATCGCCCGCCCAGTAATCCAAAAAGATTAACTATTGAATCCAGTCAGGAGGTTTTTTCAATTGACATTTCCAGACGTACAAGATCCAGCAGCTCAGCTCACCAAGATGATATTCCTCAAAATCAGGAACAGAATGAGCCACAGCCAGCCCCAATCCATCGTGTTCGCAGAAAGGCTTTAGCTTGTCGTTTAAAAAGAAAACCTCCTGCTCCAGCTGCTCTCTCTGACGACGACTTCATGGATGCTCCATCGTTAAAGCGTCAATTCAGATCTGCATCACCTTCTCCTCCAGACCAAATCAGCTCAAAGAAGTTAAAAGTACCTTCTCCTCAAGTTCCGACCGTGAAAAGAAGCCCAAAATATAATATCATTGCAAAAAAAAAACTCTCCTAAAAAGAAGTCTCCTGTCAAATCACAGGTAATATTTATATATTTTATGTTTATTCATGTGTTAATCATGGTGCCCAATCAATTTTGAATTTTCCCCCACTTTACATTTATGTATATTATTATCAACAAATATGGTGTTTACTTTTTTTAGTGTTGTAGACTAGTTATTTACAAGCATGTAATAAATATAGTATCATTAGTTCTACCTATATATATACTTTCTGTATTAATGCATATTCATTTATGCTTCCAGAAATTGAATATTCGATGCATTCCCTTTGATGTTATTGTATCATCATGGATAATGAGCGATCGGCAGCGTGATGCCGTCGCTAGGTTGGGATTTTCTAGCATATTTGATTTGCGAACTGATGCATTGGAGAGCAGATCACTTATCAGGTGGTTGATGGACAAATTAGATCCAAATGACATGACCATACGCCCAGGGGCTGGCAAAGAACTTAAGATAACAAAAGACACAGCTCATCTATAAATAGATGAACTGTGTCTTTTATAGATGAACTGTGTCTTTTGTTATCTTAAGTTCTTTGCCAGCCCCTGGGCGTATGGTCATGTCATTTGGATCTAATTTGTCCATCAACCACCTGATAAGTGATCTGCTCTCCAATGCATCAGTTCGCAAATCAAATATGCTAGAAAATCCTAACCTAGCGACGACATCACGCTGCCGATCGCTCATTATCCATGATGATACAATAACATCAAAGGGAATGCATCGGATATTCAATTTCTGGAAGCATAAATGAATATGCATTAATACAGAAAGTATATATATAGGTAGAACTAATGATACTATATTTATTACATGCTTGTAAATAACTAGTCTATAACACTAAAAAAAGTAAACACCATATTTGTTGATAATAATATACATAAATGTAAAGTGGGGGAAAATTCAAAATTGATTGGGCACCATGATTAACACATGAATAAACATAAAATATATAAATATTACCTGTGATTTGACAGGAGACTTCTTTTTAGGAGAGTTTTTTTTTTGCAATGATATTATATTTTGGGCTTCTTTTCACGGTCGGAACTTGAGGAGAAGGTACTTTTAACTTCTTTGAGCTGATTTGGTCTGGAGGAGAAGGTGATGCAGATCTGAATTGACGCTTTAACGATGGAGCATCCATGAAGTCGTCGTCAGAGAGAGCAGCTGGAGCAGGAGGTTTTCTTTTTAAACGACAAGCTAAAGCCTTTCTGCGAACACGATGGATTGGGGCTGGCTGTGGCTCATTCTGTTCCTGATTTTGAGGAATATCATCTTGGTGAGCTGAGCTGCTGGATCTTGTACGTCTGGAAATGTCAATTGAAAAAACCTCCTGACTGGATTCAATAGTTAATCTTTTTGGATTACTGGGCGGGCGATCAACAGACTTCATGACTAAATACTGAATAAATCTGTAGAAAAAGGAAGTTGTTTTTAAATACTTTGATTTATGCAAGAATATATGCCAGAAAAAAACTAATTTTTACTATAACTATCTGAAATGCATACTATATAATGCTAAATGGAATTACATGACTTAAACTACCTTTTACATTTATGCGAGATCATTTAATGAGCAATTGTTATATACAAGCATAAAGATTGATTTAATATTTCATATAATTGTAAATGGATCAGGATAAAATAAGAGCCTTTATGCATCAACTAACTATACAACATATTTTAATAACTGGTTCATAGTAATAAAAACATTTAGCTCAAATAACATGAATATTTAAATAACATTTGCTTAAATAACAGTATCTGTATGTATTTATATATAATGAACAGGAGTGTAAACTAATTATGCAAGTAAATAGAACAATTCAAATATGCTTAATATATGTTCACAAACTTGTGTATGAATGAGCATACACATTACTGCCAATATGCATATATATCAAATCCAATGGGTATATTTTATATATAATAAAACAGATGTGTACACAAAATGATTTAATTGAATAAAAAGTAATGAGGATATGCATATAAATGATATACAATAAGCATATTAGATAATTAAATGGATGTGAAAACAAATCGTTAGAGCAAATGTGCATAAAGAATACTGACTATATGCATGTATAATAAAACAAATGTTTAAACAAATGACTCAAGTGAATGTGCATAAACAGTACTGAGGATATGCATATATATCAAATACAAATAAGCATATTTGATAATAAAATATATGTGAAAACAAATCATTAAAGTAAATGTGCATAAAGAGTACTGACTATATGCATATATAATAAACCAAATGTGTAAACAAATGACTCAGGTGAATGTGCATAAACAGAACTGAAGATATGCATATATATTACATACAAACAGCATATATATGTTACTTGGGTTGTATAAAAGTACTATCTGCTAACTAATCAGTAAATACCTAATCCACAGCCTTTTGCCTAAATACAGAATGTCGGGCGATAGTAGGAATACAGAATAAATACACATACCCTAATATCGGGGCTCCTAAACAAAAAAAAGATGCAATGCGCGATGCAATGACCCGATTATAGTGATGTATAAGCGGATACAAATCACACATTTAGCTGGATAATAAGGGTTACCATCAAATCCACTTCAAATCGACCGATAGGGCTCAAAAAATCGACGGCAAACTCGGGGTATTTCAATGTTGGATTACCTGGAACTTCTTGAATCGGCTCCAATGCTGGGAGATTGAAGGATGTAAGGAGTAATGGAATGGCGCTGGATTGGAGCGGCGGTGGATTGGCGCTGCGCTGGTTTGGAGGCGCTGAAATCGCCTGGGGAGTCGCCTCCCACGAAAGGAAAATCTGCGCGGCTGGGGTTTTCTTCAAATGGACGCTGGTTTATCTCCGTTGAATGCGCGAGTACGGTTTTAGAAACAGGAAACGTGGGAGAGGTGGCTGGTTGACGGGGGTAACGGCGCCGTGACTATAATCAGTTGACTCAGTGTGGTTCAACCAAAATGCCCATGTTGACTAGCCTGGGCTTCCTTTATTATTGGAAGCCCAGGGCTCTTAATATATAAACTATATATATATATATACTTCATGGGCAGCGCTATTTGTTACCTAGGGTGATGATCACTCACCTTGAAATGACTTACAAAGATCACGAATAACTTATAAATTTGTTAAGTCATTTTAGAGTGAGGTGATCATCACCTAGGGTGACAAATAGCAATTCTATGTACTTCATTATATACTCTACCAATGTATCAAATTTTAAGTTCTAATTCATCCTATGTTAAAAGATATAAAAAGAGAAAGTTCTATCATTTTTTAATTCTTCATATTGGACAAAATTTTCTCATTTTTTATATCTTGTAACATAGGATGAATTAGGACTTGAATTTGATACATTGGTAGAGTATATAATGAAGTACATCTACAATTTTTTTTGAGAAATTTTCATGATTTTTGGTGGTTTGATTGCATGGCGATTGCATAAAAAATCTTAATTGCGTGACAGTTTCTCCCAAATAGGTATCATTAAATTAGTTATGAACTATATTTTTAAGTAAACTTAGTTGGAGTCTTAGAGACATAAATGTTAATATTATTCACTATAAAACTGGTCGAATTTAAATTAGTTTGACTAGTGTGAATCCCATAATTGCATTCTTTTTGGGACGGAGGGAGTATGATATGAGGCAGAAGCTAGAGGCACTAAAATGCCTACCTGTTCCACCAGGTACATTCGACCGGCAGTACTACAGAGTAGATATTATAGAAAGTAACTGAAATCTATGGTTCAGCAAATGGAGCTTACCATTTTCATCCAGTAAATTTGGTTCGTGTGCATCAAACAGTTGCTTCTGTAGGACCTGTGCAGCAGTCATCTCATGGATCACGTCATCTGCCAAAAGTGACAGAGCAAATTCTTTTCATGCTCAAACGCCCAACAAGCAGAATCATCTCAGTACCAGTCCCAATATTTTGTTCACTCCAGAGACAAAAAGAAACTCAAGGAATAAAATATTGGATAACGATCAAATGATCAATGATCAACCATAAGCTATCCATGCACATGTGACCAAAAGACATCACAATCATTTTTTTGCTTTGCATGCATATGATGAGAATCTGAAGGTTATCAAAGTACCAGTAAACCAAGATAATATGTACACAATAATTATATATGTTTTTAAAGTGGATTAATAAGAACATTGATATTGCACTATACAGGCCACATTATCAACATTTCGTAAAAACCAAGGTTCGAAAAAACACAATTAAACGGAGATTAATCTCGATTAAACGCTAACGAAGGTCTAGCGTCTCGTTTATGGACTAGGCGCAGTATTAGGCGCTGGGCGCGCCTAGACACGGTGTGCACGCGCTAGGCGCCGTGTAGTTAATATCTAGTTATTTACTTATCCTAATGTGTGTGGACCATAAAACAATTATTGTGTGCTGTACTGCTATTTAATTTGTGGACCATTAAGGCATGTGATGAACTGTGAGTGTTTTCTGTATTCCTTGTGATCCTTTGACTTGTGATGTTGCCCTGTTGTTTGCAAGCTTGGCTGTGCATGTACAATATTGAGCTGCCCCTCAGATGAGTTTCTACTCTTTCCAAATTATCTGATTGTATAGTTTTCAGATTATTAACTTGTCTCTCTTTGATGATCAGCTGCTGTTGGAAGCAACTTGCAAGAAGCCAAGGAGGAAAGCAACTTATGTCAAAAATAAATGTGCGGAACAGTAAAAGGTAGGTTCACTAGTATCACTACTTAGTAGTTGTGTTATTATTACTTAGTACTTAGTTACTGCTGATCTTGCTCTCTGCAGCACAAAAACTTAAAAAAAAACAAAAACGATTAATCACGCTTAATCTACGTTTAATCTTCCTAGACGCTAGTCAGTAGGATAACGTGTGCCTAGCGCCTAGGTTTTCTTGAACCTTGGTAAAAACAAATCCAGAAACCTGAATGCAGTAAAAGACAAAGTATTTATGGCCCTACAAAGGCATTTCTACTTCAGAACATAAAATAAACATGATACTGAAAACAGTACATACCTGCACTGAGGAGCTGAATCAAATATAATGAAATCCAGTAACAGATTAAACGGTCTTTTCAATCCATAGAAGGTCCGTATATAAATAATATTTCATTTCAAAGCTCCCTTTTATTATTCTTTTCTAGATTTTATTATTTCCCCCTTCTATTTGCAAGGATCTAGTAATATTGATTATTTTTGCTACATATCCAAGTTACAAATAATAATATATAGAAGTTGCACTGTGTTCTAGTATAATTTATCAATTTTATTGATGCATATCAAATTTCCATCTTAACTGTGCAATATAATTTTCTCTTTATTTTACTCTGGACACAGGTCTCAAAGCCTCTATTAAAGTATTATCCATGAAAGTCACAGGCTAAATGGAAAGTCAAAAGAGGCTAAAATCTTAACTATACTTTACCTGGTGTTGCGTGATTTTCCATCATTACAAGCTTCAACACAGAAGACATTTTAAAATTCCCCACCATGCAAACCATTTTGGAAATGAACCTACAATGCAGTCACCTGTGTTACATGGCATAAGTGACATATAATCGAAACATCTATAGTAGTAGGATCTAAGTGACATAGCGGAGCACATTATTGTCAGGCCTAATTGTTATCACATAATACAGAATGGAAATGACATAGCCACCAAAATTCTTTGCAAACATGCAATTGCTAAAATGTCAACCAAAAATCTCTACCCATATGGCTTTATTATTACAGCCAATGTCAATTGCATCTCTCTTTTTTCTGTTTTGAGAGCGGTCTCTCATTTTGACTATTGAAAGCAGATGCATCTAAAACGAAACCAAATAGGACTTTATGTTCTGTGAAAAGAAAGATACATTATGATTAAAAAAATCATATGGCCTCATAATACAATATAAGGGGAGGAGAGAGACTAATAGCGTGTTTGGTTCGAGGAATGATCGAATGATGTTGTTATGTATGGCCAAGCCTATGTTAGGCGCAATAGGGCCAAGGCTGCCCAGGTGGGGCCCAAGGCCCAATAGCTAATAGATAAGCTCTATCTAGTTAGTTATACTTATCCAAAGTTAGTAGATAAAGATCAGCTCTATCTAGATAGTTATACTTATCCAAAGTTAGTAGATAGACTTGAGATAGCTCTATATATAGATCTGTAAACTCTGGAATAAAGACAAGCAGAATTCCAATCTATTCTGGCTTCCCAGAGGGAGCCAGAGTCTCCTGTGATCTTCTCCCTGCGCGCAACCCAGCCAGGATCACGACGGCGCCCCAGCGCCGCCACCCTGGTCCCACCAAATCCCCTCCCTACAATCTACGCAATCTGCCCGGTAGAATCCGTAGTTCTACCAATCTGGTATCAGAGCACTCGACGATCATGAGTTCCTCCAAGTCGCCGTCACCGGGACAGCAGCCGCCGCCGGCCTCAAGCCCGCCCGCAGCGCCAATCATCTCCCTGGCCGCGGTCCCTGCATCGTCGGAGGCCATGGCGCTCGGCCCTCCCGGCGCGGCCATCAACCAGCAGGCCGCCCCCGCGCTCACACCGGCCCAGATCGCGGCGTCCTTGGCGGATCTTAGCCACGCCGTGCGCGATATGCAGATCACCATGAACGCCATGCTGACAGGCCACCTCCCCTTCCCCAATCCACAAGCCGCCCATCCACCCCAGCCGCCGCACCCGTCCCTGACAGCGCAGCCACCGCCGGCCGCACTGCCCCCACCCACGTAGCCACCTGCGCCACTCCCTCCACTCGCCCGGCAACCAATTTCTTACCAGTACGGCATGCCGATCGACCCCGGGCCTTCATCCACCGCATCACCGACCACAGCCCCCATCCATATGATCCGCTTCCCACCATCCCCATCCCCCATCCCATCTTGGGCACAGGGCGCGCCTACGGTTTCACCACCAGTGTACTCTAAGGCACTCCCGCGACCGGCGCTCACGACTTCCTTACCCAGCAGCACCGTCGGTGGGCCTCCCGGGATGCTGTTAGGAGGCGGCGACGGCCCCCTGTTCCTAGGTCGGGCGCCCTTGCGCCCCCACGTACCCGCAGCGACAGCAGCGTGGTCACCGTACCACGGGCTGCCTCAGGACGACGACGTGGAGACCGCAGCCTACGGGGGCGCTGAGGCGCGCGCGCCTCCACGCTACTACAAACTGGATTTCGCCACATACGATGGCTCCGAGGATCCGCTGAACTGGCTAAATCATTGTGAGCAGTTCTTCCGGGGGCAGCGCACGCCAGCCTCGGATCGCACGTGGCTGGCCTCGTACCATCTTAAGGGGCCGGCACAGACGTGGTACTATGCCCTGGAACAGGACGAGGGCATGCCGTCTTGGGATCGCTTCGCCGAGCTGTGTCGCCTTCACTTCGGTCCAGCAGTGCGCGGTTCTCGCCTTGCGGAACTGGGACGCCTCCCCTTCCTGTCCACGGTCCAGGAGTACTCGGACCGCTTCCAGGCGTTGCTGTGTCGAGCTCGAGACGTCTCCCCCATGCAGAAGACGGAGCTATTCGTGGGCGGCCTTCCCGAGTACTTGCGGGTGGACGTTGAGCTGCGCGAACCGCAGGATCTACAAACTGCCATGTACCTGGCACGGGCGTTCGAACGGCGCGCGGTGGCCTGGCCCCCATTCCAGCAGCGCGGGTCGCGACCACCGCAACGGGCGCAGGGCTCGGGTCGTGTGACACCAGCACCGCCCGGGGCTCTACCGACCGGTACGACGACGCCAGGCGATAGTACGACTCCGACACGCCCGTTTCGCCGATTGTCCCCGGGCGAGCAGCAGGAGCGGCGCCGGCAGGGGCTTTGCTTCAACTGCGATGAACCCTACGTTCGGGGACACGTCTGCCAGCGGCTGTTCTACTTGGAGGTCGACGACTTCCTCGACGAGGCATCCGGTGAGGGTGGGGTCGACCCCCTTGAGGAGCCGGCCGCCCCAGACGTCACGGGAGCCAACGCGATGGTGGTCTCGTTACACGCGCTGGCGGGCATCCGGACGGACAAGACGCTGTTGCTACCAGTCACCATCAACGGCGAGCGACTACTCGCGCTCATGGACACAGGGTCAACCCACAACTTCCTCAACGCTGACACGATGAGCCGCCTCGGATGAGCTATGGCGGGTGGCGAGCACCTTCGGGTCACGGTGGCCAACGGTGACCGCCTACCCTGCGCCTGCATCGCCCGCGACGTCCCCGTCATCATCAACGATGAGTCCTTCTCCATCACGTGCGTCGGGATGCGCCTGGGCTGCTTCGACTTCATCCTCGGCGTGGACTTCCTGGAGACGCTGGGCACCATCCAGTGGAACTTCCGAGCACTGACCCTGTCGTTCCAGCGCCAGGGCCGGCACATCCACTGGCAGGGTGTGCGGGCCACGCAACATCCTGCCCCGCAGCAGCTGGCTGTGGCAGTCGTCGACACTGCCCAACAGCCCCTCATGGACGTCCTTCTGCAGCAACATGGTGCCATCTTCGACGAGCCCACGGGACTGCCCCCGGCCCGCCCCTACGACCATCGCATCCACCTGCTGCCCGGTACAGCTCCGGTGGCCGTACGACCGTACCGGTACGCACAGCTGCAGAAGGACGAGCTGGAGCGACAGTGTGAGGCCATGCTCACACAAGGCATCATACGACCCAGCACGTCGCCGTTCTCCGCTCCGGTGCTCTTGGTTCGCAAGGCGGACCGCTCGTGGCGTTTCTGCATCGACTACCGCGCCCTCAACGCCAAGACGTCCAAGGACAAGTTCCCGATCCCGGTGGTGGACGAGCTCCTCGACGAGCTCCATGGAGCCCGTTTCTTCTCCAAGTTGGACCTACGCTCAGGCTACCACCAGGTGCGGATGCACACCGATGACATCGCCAAGACGGCGTTCCGCACCCATCATGGCCACTATGAGTTCCTGGTCATGCCGTTCGGCCTCTCGAACGCGCCTGCTACTTTCCAGTCCCTGATGAACGACGTACTCCGCCCATATCTTCGGAAGTTTGTGCTTGTCTTCTTCGACGATATCCTGATCTACAGTGCATCATGGGCGGAGCACCTCCAGCATGTGGGCATCGTCCTCGAGACATTGCAGGCACACCACCTCCACCTGAAGCGCTCCAAGTGTTCCTTCGACGCCACATCAGTGGCCTATCTGGGCCATGTCATCTCCGAGGGCGGGGTCGCCATGGACGCCGACAAGGTCGCGGCAGTGGCCTCCTGGCCGCCCCCGCGGTCTGCACGAGGCCTCCGGGGCTTCTTGGGACTAGCAGGGTACTACCGGAAGTTCATCAAAGACTTCGGCCTCATCGCAGCCCCGCTGACACGTCTCTTGCGACGAGACGCATTTGCCTGGGACGATGACGCGACAACAGCCTTCCACGCCCTAAAGCACGCCCTAACGACGAGTCCAGTGCTCCAGATGCCGGACTTCACCAAGCTCTTCGTCGTCGACTGTGACGCGTCAGGTGCAGGGTTCGGTGCTGTCCTTCATCAGGGCGCGGGACCTCTCGCCTACTTCAGCAAGCCATTTGCAGCCCGCCACCTTAAGTTGGCGGCCTACGAGAGGGAGCTCATCGGCCTCGTGCAGGTCGTCCGTCACTGGCGCCCATACTTGTGGGGGCGCCACTTTTCTGTTCGGACTGACCACTACAGTCTCAAATTCTTGCTGGATCAGCGCTTGTCCACAGTTCCTCAGCATCAGTGGACCAGCAAGTTGTTCGGTTTCGATTTCTCGGTGGAATACAGGCCGGGGCGCCTGAACACCGTGGCCGACACCCTGTCCCGCCGCGACTCGGAGGCTGCCGTGGAGGACACGGCTATGGCAACACTGGCCATTTCGGGCCCGACATTCTCCCTGTTAGACGACATCAGGCGGGCGCTGGCAGCTGCACCTGACGGGCAGCACCTCCTCCAGCAGCTGCGGGACGGCGTATTGGCTGCGCCATGGCGCCTCGTCGACGGGCTGCTCCTGCACGGCACACGCATCTTCGTGCCGAACTACGACGACCTGCGCCACCAGGTGCTGACACTGGCGCACTCGGCAGGTCATGAGGGCATCCAGAAAACCCTCCATCGACTACGGGCAGACTTCTACATGCCACATGATCGCGCGCTCGTCCAGGACTGGGTGCGCACCTGCACCACGTGCCAGCAAAACAAGACACTGGCGCAGCAGCCGGGCGGCCTCCTGCAACCCCTTGAGGTGTCGTCCCAGGTGTGGGCCGACATCTCCATGGACTTCATCGAGGGGCTGCCCAAGGTGGCAGGCAAGTCTGTCATCCTCACGGTGGTGGATCGCTTCTCCAAATACGCCCACTTCATCGCCCTCGGCCACCCCTACACCGCGTCGTCCGTAGCACGGGCATTCTTCGACGGCATCGTACGACTGCACGGGTTCCCGTTGTCTATTGTCAGTGACCGGGACCCCGTCTTCACCGGGCACGTGTGGCGCGACCTCTTCAGGATGGCGGGGGTGACACTAAAGATGAGCACCGCCTTCCACCCACAGACGGATGGACAATCGGAGGTGGTCAACAAAATTATTGCGATGTATCTTCGGTGTGTCACCGGCGATCGACCGCGGGCATGGGTGGATTGGCTGTCCTGGGCGGAGTATTGCTATAATACCTCCTACCACACAGCATTGCGTGCCACTCCCTTCGAGGTGGTCTATGGCAGATCCCCACCGTCCATGCTACCTTACACGCCAGGGACGGCACGTACTGAGGCCGCAGACGACATGCTACGCTCCAGAGATGAGATGTTGGCCGAGGTGCGCCAGCGCCTTTTGCAGGCCCAACAGCTCGCCAAGAAGTATTACGATGCCGGGCATCGGGAGGTCCAGTTCCAGGTGGGCGACTGGGTGTGGCTACACCTGCTACACCGCACCTTTCAGTCCCTCCATCCGCGCGCGAAGGGAAAGCTGGGACCTCGCTACGCAGGCCCTTTCCGTGTCCAGGAAAGGATTGGGTCGGTAGCCTACCGCCTGCAGTTGCCAGATGGTGCTCGCATCCATGATGTCTTCCACGTCAGCCTGCTGAAGCCGCATCGTGGGGATCCTCCTGTAACTCCGGGGACGCTTGACCCAGTGATGGATGGTCGGCTGCTTCCTGTGCCGGCCAAGGTGCTTCGCGCTCAACTTAGGCGGGGCGTGTGGCAGGTTCTCGTACAGTGGCGTGGACTGGCTGAAGATGACGCCACATGGGAAAAGCTTGAAGAGTTCCGTGCTGCTTACCCCAACTTACAGCTCGAGGACGAGCTGTTTGAGAAGGCGGGGAGAGATGTTATGTATGGCCAAGCCTATGTTAGGCGCAATAGGGCCAAGGCTGCCCAGGTGGGGCCCAAGGCCCAATAGCTAATAGATAAGCTCTATCTAGTTAGTTATACTTATCCAAAGTTAGTAGATAAAGATCAGCTCTATCTAGATAGTTATACTTATCCAAAGTTAGTAGATAGACTTGAGATAGCTCTATATATAGATCTGTAAACTCTGGAATAAAGACAAGCAGAATTCCAATCTATTCTGGCTTCCCAGAGGGAGCCAGAGTCTCCTGTGATCTTCTCCCTGCGCGCAACCCAGCCAGGATCACGACGGCGCCCCAGCGCCGCCACCCTGGTCCCACCAAATCCCCTCCCTACCATCTACGCAATCTGCCCGGTAGAATCCGTAGTTCTACCAGATGTAGTCTATCATTTTCTCACTCCTCACTTTTTTGTTTAGTTTGTGGAATGGAATGAGTTGATCCATCACTATTTCATTCTATATAGACTAATAATTAATAATAATATGAGTAATGTGTTCATTCCACCAAATTTGTGGAATGGACTAAATTTGTGAAATGAACTCATGATGCACCAACACTACATCATCTAGAATAGATTGACTCTTCAAACCAAACACCCACCAAATAACAGCCTGCATGAATATAACTATCTCTTCCCATTAAGGTTTTAATGATTGATCCCAATGATACCCTACTGTGAGGTTTGGAGGAGACCATGCAGCAATATTCTTTCTAGCATTTGCCACGACAAACGAGCAACCATCAACATAAACTCCATGCAGCTGCAACACAAATTGATAATCATGTGCACACAAATTGCAAAATTAAAATAATCCATGCAAATTTGAATGTAACCTAACCCAAAACTCAAATAACAAGCAGTCAAGCATAGCTGCACACAAATGTTACAGCTTGACACTACAGAATACTACAGTTCCTCAACATCATAATGAAATATGTGACCTGCCCCAGAAAAGACCTGTGCTCTGGGCCCACTTGTGACCCAGTGATTATAAATGTTTATTTTGAATGGCACATCAGGCCCTCAATTCAATCTCTTCAAGCCTTGAAAGCGAAACCAGTAAAGTACCTAAACAACTGCTGAAACAATGGCTGTTCAACCACCACATTCTAAAACTCCAGCATTTGTATTACCACAAATCAAACAGCACAAATCTGACATAGCATTGGTACTGCAAGTTGTGATATTAGTATTACCCATACACTACGGAGCGTCCCCCGAATTCAAAACCAGTTATATTTTAGAGTTTAAAAAAACAATGCTGTGCACATTACTAACCAGTAATCCATCGTCACAAACAAATGCTACCATTTACCATTAGGCAAACACACCCTATGTCCACTATAACATGAAAAAACATTTCTGAATAGACTTCACATTCCTAACCAAAAAAAATGGGGAAAAAGGTCTAGAGGCATTGCAAAGATTCCACAAATCAGCACCTCGACAGCAGATTCCCACTGGCCCAAAAAATTAGATCGAATAATGACAGACACCGACGGGAAAAACACCGAAATTATGTTTACAAGTGTCTCACCTGGAGCGCGCGCTTCCCTCGGAAAAAAAAAATCCAGACAAAACAATCTCGAAATCCAGTTAACCAATCAACCCCACGCCGCCGCCGCTTGCGCCTCGTTGGCCTCGCCCCACGTCACATGCCAAATTCTGCGGCGAGAGGAACCCCCGAGCAGGAGGCCACGCGACGAGCAGGCGGGACGCGCGGGAGGAAGGGAGACACAGAGGAGGGAGCGAGAACCTCCGGCGTCCGGCCTCGTCGGCTCCCCAGCGATCACCGGCGGCGAGGGGGCGCGGCGATCGGACGGAGCAGGGGGGCAGAGGGCGGAGCCGAGCGAGCGCCAAGCGTTGCAGATTTGGGGGCCGGGCCTCGGGCTCGCCCGGTTCTTGTAGTGACCAAACCGGCCCGTGAACCCTGTGCCCGGGCCCGACCCGCGGCTGAACCAGCACGCGGCAGAGGCATCTCGTAAGCAGCAGCAGAGAGCTGAAATTAAGAGAGGCGAGGGGCCTTTGCGGCGGCTGCGGAGACGGCGATGGCAGGCGCGGAGGGGAGAGGTCCGAGGCGGAGCCGCGTGGCGTTCGTGCTGGTGGACGGGATCGGGGACGTGAGCGTTCCGTCGCTGGGCGGGCGCACGCCACTGGAGGCGGCGTGCACGCCGCGGCTGGACGCGGTTGGCGGCGGTCGGGGTGACCGGGCTCATGGACCCCGTGGAGCCGGGGCTCGCCTGCGGCAGCGATACGGCGCACCTATCGCTCCTCGGGTACGACCCACGGGTGTACTACCGCGGCCGCGGCGCATTCGAGTCCATGGGCGCCGGGCTCGCCATGGCGCCCGGGGACATCGCCTTCAAGGTGGCACCCCGTACTTGGAGACAAAATTGCAGCTCGAGTAGCTTTGGTTTGTTCAGATTCATCCTATAAGTTAGTGGTAGTTCAGATCATAGTGTATTCTTGCTCTGCATGTTCTGTTGCTAAACCTGATTTCTTCTGTTGTCACTGATATAGCCAGCAGTAATTGTTCAGATCATTGACTGTTTTGTTTTGCTGTGTTAAATTGGAGCTCAGTTTCGTTAGAAGTCGAGCAGTAGTTCGGAACATTCAAGAATGTGCATGCAGTAACTAAATTTGACCACCTTTTCTGTTGGATCTTGGGCTCTAGCTCTACTTATCAATTTCTTGGGCCATTGAATTTGGGTGGCAATAGTGTGGAAAGAAGCGTATTTCATCCTATGTTTTTCCTTCTTTGTCCTCGACAAAATTTAATGTTTTACGATAGCATGTGTATCAACTGATGAATGTGTTTTACCACTAAATTGTATGCACAATTCGCTTGCAGTCAAACTTCGCTACACTGGATGAGAGCACTGGAGTTATCATCAGCAGGAGGGCGGATCGGCATTTTGAAGAGGAAGGCCCTATCCTCTGTGCGGCGTTGGATGGGATGAGGCTTCCGTCATTTCCTGAATATGAAATTAGAGTAAGGTGCAGCACTTAAACGTCATCATTGTTTCAAGCATGTTATGATGTCTAGTTGCTGCTGTAATTCACACATTTTATCTGCAGATATGCTACTGAGCACAGATGTGGTGTGGTTGTCAAAGGACCAAAGCTGAGTGGGAACATTTCTGGAACCGATCCCTTGAAGGACAACCGCTTGCATCTGAAGGCTGAACCCTTGGATGACTCACAAGAAGCTAAAAACAGTGCAGCTGTGATCAATGAGCTTTCTAAAGAGATAACGCACATACTGGTTTCTCACCCCATCAATGCACAGCGTGCAGCTGAGGGGAAGAACATCGCAAACGTTGTGCTGTTGCGAGGCTGTGGTATTCGGATTGAGGTTAGTGTGAAAATTTTGATAGTAGACCTATATGATACTGCAGTAGCAATATGAAAGATTAGTTTTGTCTTTCAAGAACTTTCACAAATGCATTCTCTGGATTTGGCATGCTTCGTAAGGTATGGCCTGCATTTACCCTACTGAATTTGATACTTCTAAAGCTTCCTTTTTAATGAAATTTCATGTGGCTTTGTTAGGTGCCTGCCTTTGAAACCAAGCATGGACTTGCACCTTGCATGGTTGCTCCTACTAAGATCATAGCTGGCTTGGGGTTGTCACTGGGGATTGATATCCTTGAAGCACCTGGAGCAACTGGAGATTACCGTACTCTCTTAACTTCTAAAGCTAAAGCTATAGCCAAGGCATTATCTGCCCCTATGGGTACACCACCTCGTGTTTTTGTGCCTGGAGAGGATGAATACAAAGCTGGAAAAGAAAATGGATATGACTTTGGGTTCCTGCACATAAAGGTAAAATGCATATTCAGATTCTTTTTACTAATACTGAGTGTGATTCTGATAGCTCTTGTAATGTCACTGCAGGCCATTGATGATGCTGGTCATGATAAGGCTGTCAAGTTGAAGGTACGGGGTCTAGAAGCTGTTGATCGAGCTATTGGTCAGCTTGCAAGGCTTCTTTGGGAAGCTGAAAATGCCGGGCACTACCAGTACTTTCTGTGTGTCACTGGAGACCATTCTACTCCTGTTGAATATGGTGACCATAGCTTCGAACCCGTCCCATTTGCAATATGCAGACTGAGAGATTATGCAGGAGCCGTTGGGGTTGATAATATTATAAATACACAGCTTGATGCTTTCCCCTTCCCTTCAGTAAAATCCGGAGAAGATTCGCTTGACAATATAGAATCACTTGATCACAAGCCTGATCAACTTAAAGCTTTCAGTGGTGACACTGTGTGTGAGTTCAACGAGATTGACACTGCGAGGGGCTGCCTTGGACGATTCCCTGGAAGTGAGATGATGGGCATTATTAAAAAGTTTATCAAGGCGAAGAATGATTAATGCTGGTTGAAGTGCTAACCTTTTGCGTGATATGTAGACCATAAGGCTTTTCTATGTAATAAACTTGTTGGCGCCTGTTTGGACAAACACTAACCATCCCTAGGTCGCCCTCGTAGTGAGTCCGGACCTTGAAGATGATCCCTAGGTTTCACCCACAGATGGTCGAGACCTTAGGAGTGAGATAATAAATAATATGTAAGACAAATAACACTATCTCGAATGTGATCTTGAAAGAAAACCTTGGAACCAAGAGTATGGTTACTTGATGTAAAAAAACTCAACCTGTGAGGGGTAAAACAGCTCCCGAGTATTGTAACAAGAAGACATTCTCACATAGACCAAGAAAACTCCTGAACCCTTGTGTTACTCATACACAGCGACATCGAAGCCCATGTGAAAACGATCGCGACCGAAGCCGGGCTTTAGACCTGTGCTTTGTGTGGGACAAACGAGGGGATTTTTTTTAACCACAACCTGAAATTCGCTTCCACGGGGTGACGGGGAGTCGAACCCAGGACCTGAGAAGTGCTACTTAAACCATCTAACCAACCTAATATAGTTATCCTAAAGGTGGGACACCACCTTCATGATGGTCACCACCTATTTGGTGCTAAACAACAACGAACCCTAGTGCCTTCTCGTGATGAGCAATACCTTGAGTTCGGCTCTGCGAGGTGGACGGCGCGGTGGTCTACGATGGGGTCGCCTGGCGGTGCTCCTACGGCGGGGCGAATTGTCCACGGCTCTAGGACAGACAGTCTGCGACCCTGCTACAGGAGCGGGTCTTCTCTGCGCACTGTCCGGACGATCCGTGCTTTGGAGCGGACGGTTCACGATGGCACAGGGACGTCTTCTCCTCTAGGACCTAGATCCCGCCCTTGGGAGAGACCTTAGGGTGCTCCAGGCCGGTGGGGCGCCCCTAGATAATGTAGAGTCGCCTAGGGATAAAGGATTTGGGTCGGCGATGAAGACCTAAATAGATTCACCCTCCTAGTAGATAACTAGGAAGGTAGGAACCTCGTTAGGGTGAGATTCTAGGGTCGTCTTAGGGTCGACATGCCAACCAAGATAGATCTAGACGACGTAGAGTCGAATAGGGCGCAAATGGATATGCGGAAAGCTATAACTAGAACTATGCTACATCTACTCCTAAAGCAGGAAAGGTAAATAACGTAGATTAGTTCGATTGGAATGTATTCGGGGTTCTCAATCGGTTGTATCCCTTTATATTTATAGGAGAGGAGGACATGTTCCTAGGCGATAACCAACAGATACCACATGATTAGATGAATAACCACACACGAGATAAAGATAATCGCCTGAGTTAATCTGATCGCAGGGCGTACGAACTGTCCGGGCCTAAGGGTCAGACCGTCTGTCACTTTTGGTGCTCAACACATGCCCCTTCTTTTGGTGGAGCTTGGCAAACAAAAAGCACTAGCGCACTTCGGAAACAATAGATCTCATGAGTTATTTTGTTCCCGAAGTAAGAACTCAGCTCAATGCAAGTCATCGGCTTTTGTGATCAAATAATATAAATATTTGATGCACAGAGGTCGTTTCGGATTGTATTTTCTTTGGCCATGTCTGCTTGATCAACATGTCGATAGACAAAACTTGTGGTGCCCTCCAACCCGAATAAACAAATAGATTGAGCCAGTAATACAGATTCATCACCGTACCGCCCCACACTTGAGTAGGACAACACATCAGCGATGAATAGACTAGAAAGCACCATGACATCCCTAGAGGAGGATGACGAGGCAGTCTTGGTTGTACCATTTTTTGGGCCGATTTAGTCAGCTTTTGCTTTCGTACAGATCGCCCTTTTGAATTTGTTTGTTTTAGTGGTCGGTTGTGTGGAATGTCCTTCTCCATATATTTAGCAAGCAACTGATTAAAAGTAGGGCCCACTCTGCTGAGCCGGCCTAACGTCCTGGAAGTGTTTTGCTCCCTAGTACCTATTTTAGGACGTTGTGGTTTGACGGCCTGAGGTCGTTGTTGCTTCTGATTATACACGGACCATCTGGCCTTCATGGTCGGACTGTCCGTGACTGTCCCGAACTATCCGGCCTTAGTGTCGGGACCGTCCGGCGTATGCAGGATAGGTGACCATGATCGGGTGCTTGCCCCCGAGCGTTCGACCTATTTTTGGATAGGGACACAAGCTTATCACGATGATTAGAAAGGATTCATCGGCCATATCAGCCACTAAAGGGCAATGATGTTCATTAAACTATAGAATTTACTCACATGGGAGAAGCACATAATAGCCAACTCAATGATGCATAAGTTTGAGTATTGGTTGTACTAATAAATGAACCATTTACTTGAAACTATTCGGCAATATTGATTATGTAGTTTGCAATGTCTTTAACAAAATTGTTGAAAAGTACTGAGAGAAAATTAGAACATTTTTGTAATTATTATTATAATATTAATACTTTATAAATTTGTCATGCTACTCTTTGTGATGCATGAAATAAATACATATTTCCTTTTTTGAGTCGAAAGCAAAAACACCTTCCCTTGTTTTCATGCATTATGAAGAGCTGAGATTATGAGTGTAATTGAAGGTATGCCTAGTCTAAGCTACTTCGGCTCTCTTGCCAAAATTGCCAAGTAACATCATGTTCATAGGTTCTCAAAATAAGGTATATTTGTATGAGATTATAAAATATGTTATGTATCATGTCATGATGCATGATGTATAATGTTGATGCTGTTGTAACGAAGGCATATCGTAATTAATTTATAAAAAGAATGATCATGCCTTCATTCTGAAGGTCTTTTGGATTCTACTCTGCATTCCCTTAGAAACAACTTTTGAGCCTTTTTCACCTTTACTAGGTGTTTTCTCTGCTCTTCATTCCCTTAGGAACGACTTTTGAGCCTTTTTCACCTTTACTATGTGATTTCTCTTACTCTATATTCCCTTAGGGGTGACTTTTGAGCCTTTTCACCTTTACTAGGTGATTTCTTTGACTCTGCATTGCCTTAGGAACGACTTTTGAGCCTTCGGCACCTTATACTTTTGTTACACTCGATGTTGTAACCTCAAAGTTACATGTACAAGTTTTTAAGGGCATAATCCATTATTGTATTTGGTAATAAAGGTAGACTGAAAGAAAGTAATCTAAAAGGAAGTAAAAATTACAAATAGATTTTTGATTGTCAATCCTGACTTTGTCTCTTTGGCTCAGCCCCTCAAGCCCTAGTAGATGTGCCTATTCTCTAGAATCATGTTGTTCACTGTTCGAGCTTCAGACGGCTCCCTTCTGTCATGTTGAAGCATTCTTGTGCTGTGAACCCAGGTTGGGTAGCTGGTGCCTGCTCGTACGAGGATCCTGGGATGAATGGCACAGGTACCATCCAATGGCTTGTTGATGGACTTGTCAAAGCAAAAGAGCCTGAAGGTTGTGGCTTCGATTGCTGATGTTTAACATGTTCTAGAATATAGGGGGAGTAGTACAAAGATGTATGAAAGACCTCCTTCAGCTGGCTTTGTCATGCTTTGGCAAGTTCCTTCTGCTTTTGTATGGTCACTTGCCAATTCTTTGTAGTATGGCCCTTGTTGTCCCCACAGAAAAGGCAAAACAACTTTCTTGGTTAAGTATTGAATCTTCCTCCAAAGCTTTGGCCTCCTTTCCTCCCTCTTGGAGCTGGTGGGTAGAAGTTGCTCTAAGAGGATTGTTGTTGGGTTCCTGACTCATAGGGCTGACTTTGTTGCCCTTGAGATTGACCATGTTTGTCTTCGTGCTGGCTTGGATTGTGAATGCTTCTGATATGTTTTGGATGGAACCTTACTCCGAAGCCCCTGGTCATCTTCGAGTACCTTTGGGTCTCTTCCCTTCTTTAGTGAAAATCATTATTCGCCTTGATATATTCATCCATCTTCTGAAGCAACTTCTCTAAGGATTGAAGGGGTTTTCTAGCAAAGTATTGAGCAGCTTGTCTTGGACGAAGCCCCTTGGTCATCGCCTTAGTGACAATTTCATTTGGAACTGTTGGCACCTGAGCCCGAAGCCGAATGAATATTCGGACAAAGGCCTAAAGATACTCATCATGTTCTTGGGTGCATTGGAATAGGGCCTAAGCAATAATGGGCTTTGTCTTAAAACCCTAAAAGCTTCTAGGAGCATATCCCTAAGCTTCTGCCCTAAAGTCAGTGTGGTTGGCCAAAGGGAAGAATACTATGTTTGAGCGACGCTTCTGATTGCCATGACAAATGATTTTGCCATTAGTACTGTGTCGCCACCATTTGATGATATTTTGGCTTCATAACTCGTTAGAAATTGCTTCGGTTCTGAATGGCCATCGTACATTGGTAACTAGGGTGGTTTGTACAATGGAGGCCATGGCATGGCCTGTAGTTCCATAGCTAATGGAGAAGCATCACTGTACAGAAAATCATCACATGAGTAGTCCTCGTTCTGAAGATCATCATGGTTGTGACCTTGATGCCGAAGATCCTCATGCTTATGGCCTTCATGTCGAAGATCCCTTTTATGGTATTGGTGGTCTGATTGATTGATGTGTTGTGTAATTTTACGCATTTGCTCATATGCTTCATTAATTTTCTTCTAGAGTTGAGAAAGTCGAAGCGTTTTTCTTTGTGTTTCTCAACTTGTTGGTGGATGGTCTCGAGGTTACAGATCTCCTGATCAAGTTCATCATCCTGTGGTGGGGGTCATTGACCTTCCTCTTCTAGTTTTGTTCCTCCCGAAGGAGTGTGTTTTCACATTGATTTGGATCCACCAGAGTGAGAACAAAACCGGTCATTGTGGTCTTCTTCGGAGGCATTATGAAGCTCCTTATGGTATGTTGGGGACTTGTTCTCAAGTGCTATGAATTAAGAACAAGGCAACATAAAATGTTAAATGTTAACACCCTTCGTCCTTCGAAGCATTATTTTCCTTAGGATATAATGATCTTCAGACAAAGGTCATGAAGGACATACCTTCATCATCTCGGTATATATTAATAAAAGGAGAAGCATATGAAATGCAAGAAACAACATGAACAATTATATAGCATTATCAATTCGTCCTCATTATATTATCATGGAAAAATAGAAACAAAACTAGATTACATATGTACCTTCGGCTTAACAGAAGGTAAAAGCACAAGCGTGACGCACGAGCAAATACCAGTCAGTGTGAACAGTATAGGGGTACTGTTCATCTATTTATAGGCACAGGACGTAGCCTGTGAGAATTTACATTCATGCCCTTTACATTTATTATTAGCTTATAGACAATTCTATGAGGACTAGATAGCCTTTTCCCCTTTAAGTCGGTTTCTTTCTCCGCCATTTAGCCGAAGCACCCCTGCACGTAGCTTTGGAGCAACTCCAACCTTCGTCACGATCATGCTTTTTACGTCGTACATGCTTTTAGCCCGAGTCCGAAGGTACCTGTTCACATGTCACACTTGAAGATTTTGTTAAATCACGTTTTTGAGGACCTTCGGAGGATGAAGGCCCCCAACAGTATCCCCTCGCAGTATTAATTTGTTTAAGATAACAAATTCAGACTGCGACATGGACGAAGGCCTTAAGCCGAAGGTCCGAAAAAACACCTTCCCTTTGCTAGAATAGCAACAGTCAATGACAGACGGGGCCCCCCAATTTGGAGCGTGTCGAGCGTATAAATAAGAACTCGCACCGACCTCATTTGGTACGCTGCTTGTGCCACTTGCTTTATTTTGTCAATTTTCATAGCTCTTGCTCACTAACGCTTGCTAGTTTTTAAATCTTTCTGAGCTTCGATTAGAAAGACACATTTTCATCATCTCTGAAGGAAAAAATGTCTCAAGACAAGAAGATTGCTACTGAGACGAAGCCTGCTGAAGAGGAGAAGCTTTTTGAGGAGAAGAAGACTGTGAATCCTTACATTGCTGGATTTATCGAGTCAATGGCAAAATCAAATACAGAGAAGATTACTAAGGAGATACTGAAGGGCCTGTCTGAAGATACTGGTGACAGTGACAGTTATGATGCAGAAAGTGGGGGCGAAGATTCTGAGGATCGACCCTGGAGACCAAGCCATACAATTTTCAGAAAATCTACCATCAAGCAAAGTCACCTCGAAAACATGAGGGGAAGGTACTTTCGTGATATGTCTATTATGAGGGCTGGCGGAGACAACAACGTCCCGGCCCCTGAGGAGAACGAGGTTGTGATTTTCCGAAGCTTCTTCAAAGCTAGGCTTCGGTTTCCGCTGAGCAGGTTTGTAGTTGAAGTGTTGAAAACCTACCAAGTTTTCCTTCATCAGTTGACCCCCGAAGCCATATTGAGGATGGGAGTCTTCATCTGGGCAGCTAGAAGCCAAGGGATAGAACCAAGTGTGAAGTGCTTCTGTAGCATGCACGAACTTCTGTATGAGACGAAGGCCATGGGGAAAGAACAGTATCATAAAACTTCGGTTGTTACGGGTTTATCGCCCGTCCCAACGTCAGCCACCTTGTGCCAACATTTCGGAAGAGATAGCCCGGAAATTGGATGGAAGAATGGTTTTATGTGAAGAACGACTTGACAGCGAGGGAGGACATCAAAAGGTTATCATGCGCCCCATATGGTCTCACTTTGGCCTCCAAAGGCTGAAGGTTGAAATTGATGAAGCCGCCGAAGCATGCCAAAAGGCGTTTGGTACTGTCTGCTTCTTCATTGGTACCAGAGATTTAATTCAAGAGCATATAGTATTCAGAGTATGGCCGCTTATAGAGAGCTGGGAAATGCCAAAGAAAACTATCACCAAGTCTAGCAAAGGTGAACTAGTCCGGCTATACATTCAGATATGGGGATAAATTCGATGAATCAAACGATGACTGGATGAAATGCATCGAAGTTACAAGTGATGAA